>NNCF01127175.1:87119-142444 GCA_002313205.1 Laupala kohalensis
AGTTTGATGATTAATCAATAACGAATGAATCTATGATAAATAAGTCTCCGCGTATTTGACATGAAGACTGATCTACAATTAAAAATGTAAGTTAGCCTCTACGATGACAATTGTTCAGATGCCTTATCAATACGACCGAGTGGACGCATAATTCGGTACAATAAGCCATAACTGTTGCAAATTAAGATCAAACTTGGACCTAACACTGTATCTGTCATTTGTCGTACTCTGCTTGGACCACAGATTACAGAAGGAAGAGATGGTTCACTCTCATAAGCCCAATGGTTACCTTAGATGCACCCCTGGGCGCACCGGTGAAGGACTAGTACTATCGTCAAAATTGCGCTCAACACCCCTCGCTTTTCCTCGTTTTACATCGCATAATTTTCATCGAGTACCCGCTGCCATATTCTGCAAAAGCCTACAAACAATTAACCTGCAGTGGAAACTCAGCAATTCTAAATGCGTGATCAGAACTAAAACACCCACAAATCAACACCAAGCAGAGTTCGAGTAGTTTTAATTAGTCGCAGTTGCCACATGAAGACCATGTGACTGCCGCCAACGTCGACACTAACTACGTGAGGAACTAGTTGAACGGGTGGGGGTGGGGGCTGGTTAGTTCGGCTCCTTGCTAGTGGAGCTCTGCTACGAGTGATCCATCTGTACCTAATATAACCTGTGGCTTGGAATTAGAAATGGCGCCTACGCAGTTTCTCTCGGACATCCACAGATGGCGTTCGCGGCGCATGCCAATCGATAACCTGAAATCTCGAAAAGTGGAAGTCAAGGATTCGCATATCTTAAGGCGGTTCCACACATTCGCTATTTGGGGAACCCCGAACAACGGCTCGCCGAATAGCGACTAGTGGGGACGGGTTACTCGCTATTCGTCGCAACACGAATACCGGTGCTCGCCCTTTCCTGCAGCGTGTCGGTCTTTTGAAACACGTCGAAGGAAACCGAGCATAGGCGAATATTCGCGAGTGACCTGTTCATGGAACTGTCCACATATTCGTGCTTTTAGGAACACCAAGGATAGCAAATATACGAGTATTACGATTTTAGTTATTTCGAGTAAGTAATCGCTGAAAAACTAATTATTCGTAATTTTTTTCCTTATCGTACAAAGTAATAAGTTTTTTAGAAGTGATAAAATAGAGAAATTTAAAGTAATAAAGTATAAAGTCCCCAACATGGTCATACGCAGTTTGCAACTGCTTTTTGGCAATAAAGTTTATTTGATGAGTGATTTAAACCAAAAATATTTTTATTCACTTTATTTTACTTTTTTTATTAAGCGTCTTTACATTGTTTTTATTAAGGTTTATTATAAATAATAAAAATATAACATTTAAATGTAATGAATGATATTTCAATACATAGAGGAATGTTGTGGAGACACAAATTAAGATATTGATTATTTTATTGTGAATATTGATTCTTTTAGTGGATAATATTGATTCTTTTAGAGTAGATAAAAATTATAATGATTGTAAGGGTTTTAAAATTCGAGAAAACCAATTACTATAGCTATATCCGTATGGATTAGATTTTTTTTTTTTTGTGGGGCTTTAGGGCTCGTCAACATCAAAGGTCATTAGAGCCCTGAAAACTTGTACAGGTAGGGAAAATGCAGTTACGCACTAGGGAGAGCCAACATGACTCTCCCCGCGTGTGGGACTCGCCGAATGACTCAGCCATACCCACTAAAAACCCTCCTGAAATACAACTCAATACTCAAATCCCAACTTATCTCACGACTTTCATAAAACACATTTAAAAAAAAGAAGAAGAAGAGGAAAGAAGAAAATGAACGATACCCTAGCCCTCGCAACCTAGTAGCGTCGGGATCGAAAAGANCCAGACTCAGCTCGGGGCCCCGTGTTCGCCAAACACGTACTTACTAGATGTAAGTCCCCTGGGGGGGGGTATGGATTAGAATCTAGCTTATTCATTATTTAATTTCATTGACTTAATTAAAATTAAATAAGACACATTTCACAAGACAAAACTACATACGCAGCAGAACGTGCGATTACTTTAGATTACTCTCCATAATCTCGAATCACCAACACGAATATTCGTCGTTCCCAAAGCGAGCACGTGCTCGGCATTTTGCTTATGTCTGGATCAGTGTGCTCGCCAATAGGCGAATACTCGAGAAATACCCCGATCAAGTCGCTTTTGCACGGGATTCGCTGTTCGGATACTCGGGGTTCGCCGAATAGCGAATGTGTGGAGCCGCCTTTATGGAAATAGTAAGCCCTCGGTGGGTTCGATATTTTCACAAGTTGTGCAAATAAATCAGTCATATAGTGGCCACAATTTTCACAAGTTGTGCAAATATCCACTTCGGTTAAGTAAAGCAAATGGGTCTTATTTAATCTTAATTTAATAAATCAAATACAATCATTAATAAACTAGTTTTTATTCCATATGGATTTAGTTATAGTGGTCGGTTTTCTCGAATTTTAAGATCCTTATAGTCATCAGTTTTTATTCACTCTAAAAGAACCAATGTTGTGTAACTATCTTAATTTGTATCTCCACAACATCCCACTCTATTTATTTATTCAAATATAATTAATTACATTGAAATGTTATATTTTTATTATTTATTATCAATACGGTATTTTGTATATTCACTAGCTTCGCCCTCGCACGGATTATAAGACTGTTCAGGAAACATGTGCTGATACATCTAAAAAGTAGATAAACTAATAATATCAATACATGTTCAATACTGTGAAACTTTAGGACGGTTAATAAAAATGTTTAAAAAAAGTTAATAATAATGTTTGTGGTTTAAATCACACATCAAATAAACTTTAATGTCAAAAAACAGTAGCAAATTGTGTATGACCACATTGGGGGATAATAAATGAATTGACTCCATCACTACTTTATTACTCCCAATTTCCCTATTTTTCACTTTCCTTTATTACTTTGTACGATAAGGAGAAAAATTACGAATAATTAGTTGTTGTTTTTTCAGCGATTACATACTCGAAATAACTTGAAATCGTAAAACTCGCAATCCTTGGTATTCGTAAAAGCACGAACAAACATATAACTCGCGAATATTCACCTACGCTTGGCTTCCTTTGATGTGTCTCAAAAGACCGACACGTTGCGGGATAGGGTAAGCACCGGGATTCACCGAACGACGAATGTGAGCCGCATTTAATCTCGGAAGTGAACGCAGAATGCGGCATGTATGTGGATGTATTTGGTGGACATTGGTTTTGAGTTACAGTTCTCGATATTTTACCTACTTTTGAGAAATAATAGTAAAACAAATCTGCGATGACATACGATTTTGCCATCGCTTTGAAGGGAAATATTTTGTTAGCAGTTTTCTGAAAAGGGGATGTGTAATTTTCACAATATTCCACATGGATTGGATTGTTCGCTTCTATTGTCTGTCATTTTCAATCACTTTAGCTGCATAGAACACTTACCTTTATAAAATTCTGAGGTCACGAAATCCTTATCCTTTAATATGTATTTGCCATTTTAAGCAATTAATAAATTTGATCACTATTGGAAATATACTATCTATTTAATGAGTCAATGTATTTTATACGAAGATACTATTTATAGAATTTGTGTTGCAAAACCATAATTTTCAAACAGAAATGTTGCCCAGATTCCTACTCAGTTACCATCCCCCCCCCCACCAATCTTGATTACGTTCTAGATCCGCCACTGCTCGGAATGCAAATATTTTAGTAAATATTCAAGCATATAATATTACTTTAAATAATAAGTACTTCATTATCCGCATTCGGGATGTCCGCTGCACTGCGCTGTCTTTACATTTTCCAAAAACTCCCAGTGCGTCAGTGTGTTTCATCTCGCCGGAGAACGGGGTGATTTTTGGTTCTAGCCCTGTAAGAAACATGGGTTATACCAAAGTAAAAATATACGGAAAGGGTGGTCCAAGAGAAAATTTTGCCGAAGGCCCACAAGACACAGTCCGACACTGCCCATTCATTATCTCTGTTACTAATGATCGGATTGAGCTTAAATATTTTTGTTTTATTGTAACATAGGCTGCAATGATAATTTTCTTAATTTTTGCGATTGAACGACTATTTTCCATCAACTATAGAAAATATGTGGAAAAATTGATTTTTCACATTGACATTTTCGGTTTTTGTTTCTTAACATGAAATTATCATTGTATAAAATGTAAAGCTCATGATTTTGTAAATGCATTAATACCTATTTTTATGTATTTATGTCAGATAACACAGAGGAGAAGGATTAAAGAAAGATGTAGTGCGCGTCATGGCTGTCTAGTCACTCTAGGTATTTCTTTGTGTTTTGTTTCATGTAACCACAGTTGGACGTAGAGGGTGACGACCAAAGTTATAGTCTGTGGTGACGACTAAAATAGGAATTTTGGAAGGAGCCATGAAAAACTATAACTTTTAATGAATAATATTTTACAATGTTATTTCGTAAATACGTCTTAAATTTCACATTTGACTTTTTCGGAAACAATTCTTACATGTTGTTTTGACACTCTTAAGTAGTGTTCAAAATTGTTTTAGTGTCAGTTTAATCCGTTTAAGTTTTTATTCACGCACCTTCGCGCTTTGATTTTAATATTTTCCGATGCCCCCAGTATCCTACCAGCGACCAAGTAACGTCCTTTCTACAATATCGGGTGCTAAAATCAAATATACTAAAAAGAGAACAAAACTGTTGAAATGTTTATGTTCATATGGAATTCTGACTTCCGATTTCTTCTTAGCGTACGAATAACATGCTGAAACTAACATTTTTTAGGAGTATTTTGGATAACTACTCAAGGAAAAGGGATGATCAAATCAGAAATTTCAAGTGTCTCATTACTTAAATTAGTCCAAGGACTAATTATGGCATAGGTCAAACTTGTATAACAATATGCCACATATTTTCAGTTGTGCACGCACTATGGCCGTGCACGTGGTAACTAGACAGCCATATAGCATGCCTCATCTTGCCTTTCATCCAAGATGACTTTTGTGGTAAATTATAGGCCAACTTCTTTGAGAGATCCGTCGCTAACCAACATTCTCTCAAGATGGTCAGTCTTCTGGCCGCCTACATAGCCGGTGGTTGTACCAGGTTCAGGATTGTCCAGGATGTTAGAGGGCTCGAGTGGAATGTTGTGAGGGGGAGTTTCGTAAGATCAATGGGGTAACAAAATGTTTTGTCATGGTCTCGAAAGATGGGGGTGAAAGTGGTTTAAAAAATGTTTCTCCTGGCTTCCTAGAGCGTTTTCAGTACGGGACGCAATATTGGTGGTTCCCAAGGCAGTCGCAATGCCACACGCAAGGACCGATTCTCAATCCGGAGGATGCGTGCCATTGATTTAGGGGTAGTGGTCCAGATTTCACATGCATCCATAGCGAGGCTGCGAACGCATGATTTGTAGATCACAAGGTTTGCTTTAAATGTGACCATCCTACTTCTAAGAATAGGTGATAGTTGAGTCAGCCATGGAAGTAGTATTTTTCTCAAACTGTGTATGTGGGAGCTAGTCTTCTGTTCCTGATAAGGCCAAGGTACTTAACTTGCTTTTTTTTCAAGTGATTTGCAGCCCATTTATGCTGAGAATGGGGGCAGCACTTAGAACACACTTTGTCAAATGTGTTCTGGAGAAGATGATGACCCTTTGCAGGGTTGAGGAAGAAGCCGTTTGTATAACCCCATTAACAGAGATGGTATCTCAATTAGTTTGCGAGTTGTAGTGAATAACACCAAACTTAAAAACCAAATTTCACCCTTATTAACAGAATATCATAAAATCCTTTTTCAGTGATCTACACAAAACGAAGAGATATCCTATCGAAATTCTATCAATTTCGTACCTAATAGATTTTTCTCAGAGATCTTGAGTGAGAGAGTGAGTGTCAATCAGTCTGTTACTCAGCACAACACTGCTTATTATTAGATTGATTGCCATCGTAATTTTATTTTATGTTGTACTTGATGTACAGTAAGGTTTAGGCAAGGAGATCAGCCCTTCAGCTCAAAGAAAGACAAGGATATTTGGGGAATAAGAAATGTTAAGAAGAAGTCTATGAAATTACATGGCAAAAATTAGACAGGAGAAGATTGAGGAAAACCATAACTGAAAATCTTACTTGGTTTCATTAAACCTATCCTCTTTCATGCAACATTATGAAACAAATGAAGGTGCAGCACATAATCTGACAATACCAATCTCAAACAAATATAAAATAAGATAAACCGAATAATTTCCAAATACAACTAATTTTTCAGAATATACAACACAAGTTGATTATAAATTAAAATAAATCCAACAGTTAGAAAATACCTGATAGTGGTCACACTCACAACAGAGATACATATTTTGCCATAAATTTACATAAGTTTCCAAACAAACATCATATTTCTAGCTTCAATGATGATTTGTAAATACATTAACACAATTATGCAGATTTCTTAATACTGAAAAAGGTCTTTTTTGGTTAACAAGTATATATACACTGAAGTGAAAATGATTCAATACAAAAATATGCTTAATTTAGTCTAAATAAAGTTAAAAAAATTGTAATTAACACACATTTTCTACATTACTATTTTCATAGATTTTCTCAGACTCGTCAACATTTTCACTTTTTGAATCACTTTGTGAGAATTTTTCTTTGGATACTTCTTCACTTGATCCACGCCCAGAGAACATCTGCTCTTGCACTGTGAATAAACAAACATGTTGCTTTGAAATAGTTACCTTCAACAAATTGTCATATTTCACTAGCTTATCAGTCACAATGAATAAATGAGATAAATGCCTTGACACATGCAACTAAAGAAACTCATAAAATGGATTAAGAACAAAACAAAAGTGATTTATGAATAGAGACTGCACATGGCATGAAACTTTTAAATCACATCGGATCACCTCATGGTAACCTGCTGATCTAAGAAATCCAAGGCAAAAAAATGTGAAATCAGGGAATTTTATGCGAAACCGCGATTTGACTTTTTTCATACTCCGAGATGTTAGCTACTCAAATGTAATTTTTTTGTTTTTCACTCAGATTTTTTAAAGAAATACTTTAATACATGTCTTAAATGTATTGTATATCTGTTAAAGGAAAAAATGGACTAAATGAAAGTAATTAAACCCTATCCAAGTTTTTCACTTTTAATGTATTTTGAAGAGAGGGTCAAGTAAATGCTCTGTCTGTAATAAAGTAATTGTTGCTTCAAAAACACAGGCTCAAATTTCAATATGACGAAATTGGACATTTCAACTTGACAATAATGTGGGGTCTTTACAACTGATTTTCAACCTCATTTAATACTACACAGCCAGCATAAATTGGGAAATGTGTTTTCAAGGATTTTCAATGATATTAAATTTTTTTCTCATACTAAATAACATAGTACACCATTTTAATTTCTCTAGCTGCTTAAGGTGTATTTCTCTAGCTGCCCGATAAGAACATACTGTCATGCACGTTACCATTTATAATACTTTTAATAATATTATCTTTTCTGTTTTCATTAAAGATGGTCATTAGAACTAATTCATGAATCGTTTAAGCGGAAACAATTGATTTGTAAAATCCTGACTATTGTTACTGAACATAATAAAAATGGCCACCAGATTCCAATGTTGTTAGCTTTTATTGAATAACATTTTCAATTGCCACTCCCCCCAATCATATAATGTTTTGGTCCTACATATTAGGAAACATTACAGAGGGTCCAACACTGTCTGATTAAGTGTCCAACATTGTACTTTACCAGTGGCACAAAATGTAATAGATGATAATGATGTTGGCAGCAAGGTGTATTTAATGTTAAAAGCTGTGATCTAAAATACAAAAAAGGAATTAGCCTTCTGTTCTGTAGAGAAAGTTATCAGGGAGTTACTTTCCAATTTTGTGTTGTTCTCATAGACTGGTTTGAAGTAGGGCATGCCAGTATATATTTTTACTGATAAGGTTTGAAGGATGAAATTTCTAATTTTGTTTTCAGTTAGCCAGAGTGAAAATAATTTTTAATATTTTGGAGGGAATTACGAAATTACGAGGTCCTGTGCTTTATTCACTGGACGGAAGTAAGAATTGAAATGAAAATCAGCATTAAGTTTAATGCCGAATCATAAAGTGCTGTCAGCTCTTGGACTATTACAAGAATTACAGTTTCAAATCACCAAGATTTACAACAATAAAATTTGCATAACTTCATCTTTAATTTATTAAAAGCTACTTACTTGCCATAAAATCTTGAGAATACAACTTCTCCCCAATGAACTGGGCTAATTTACATACGGCATCAGCTTTAGGCTCCACAAAAATTTCCTGTTCATCTTCAGTACCATCAGCATCCACTTAACATTTATACAGAGGGATAAATTATTTTCACATAGAACTGTCATGATGAACATAACTTGAACCATAACTTGAATGTATGATTCAGATGATTTACTACAAGATAATAGTACCAAAATTTTTTTTCACAGAAATGCAAACAATTCTTTTTAAAAATAATTTTCTGAATCTTATGTTTTTTGGTGCATTATAATAGGAATTCAGTACTTAAGTTCAGAACAATTCTCGCTATTTTTGAGCCAAAACAACTAAACATAACACTAAAATTATAAAAATAAAATCATTCCCCTTAAAAAAAATTCAAATTTAATACATACTTGTTTCAAAAGTATGAAAGCATAAAGATATGATTAAATTTCCTAATAAGTTCATTTGTGAGAAATTTCATAATCAGTTTTCTTTTCACTATTTTCAAAAACTTACCAAGAATAACAGACTGAGGTTTAGAGAATAATGTAACCTTCTGCTTCTGTTTCCGAACTAATAATTTGACACAACCTAGGCATTGAAGAATCTGAAATTAATGGAGGGAAATATGAATTAAAGATAGCAAACAATAATCATATTACTTTGTTAATACATAACGAAGTAAATCAACCTCAACAAGCTCTCGAGTATGCACTGGTTGCAGGGCAGGCTGAAAGCGACGACCAAAAGTATAAAGGGACTGTCCAGGCTGATACATAGCATGACTTAACACTGCTCCCAGCAAACGATCCAGGACTCTTCTGTTCAATGTCCCATTAATACGAATCCATGGTCTAATAACAACATGTAATTCTTCTTTTTCACTGAAACATTATGAAAAGAAATATGAGATTAGGGTAAAACAACTTTAAAGCAGATCTATCAAATTATTTCAAATATTTTAAAAGAATATTTTCTTTGTGTCTGTAAATAAAGTCATCATAATAATGTTTGAACAAATATACATATGTTGCTGTTACAAATTATTCAATACTGTTCCAAGTATTTACCACTCTGTTAGTAAAACAGTTCTCACAATTAAATTGTTTACCTTATTTAAATTGAGTTTTTTGTTGTTGTTTTTCATAGTATAACCTATCAATAGTGGATTTTGAGAGCATTGGAGAATTTCATGAAGGTCGAAGTTATAGAGATTGAGGAAGATTATAGGGTCATTCCATTTGAAATTAACAATTTCTAACATTCAGGACTCAAAATCAGATATTTATTTTTGTATATTGGTAGTACTATTGGTTAAAATGAAATATATGAAATTTTAGATTCTTCTAACTGACTGTTTTTTGTTTATTTATCTTAAAAATTCGTAAATTAGCAAATTTCTGCCACTCTTGGAAATTTTTTAATGTTGCTATTTACAGAACTATTTAATGTACAGCACTGAAGTTTGTGCAATTCTCTTCACATTTTAATAAGCTTTCATACGATGTGCAACTTGAATAATACATTTTAAAAAATTTAAATTAAAAAAATTGTTTAATTTTTAAATTTGAAATTTTTATTTATTTTTGAAAAATAAATAAATAAATAAAATCTATTTACAAACCTTTTGAAGCATGTATACCAAGTTAGGAGATGAGATGAGAATGGGTTCATATTGAAATAAATAATTGTTTATAGTAATGCACAGTAAATCGACTGATTTGAAACTGTTTGAAGTTATTCATGTCAAGTATAATTGAATGTAAAAAAACAACATATTACCAAAAACTTGAAGATACAAAACTAAATTATTAGTTTTTGAGTTCCAAATTAAATTTGTTCTTATTTCATATATAATAATATTTATATTTTCTCACTTTCAATAATANTATTTCATATATAATAATATTTATATTTTCTCACTTTCAATAATAATAATTTATTGTAGAAAATCACAGCATATGAGCACATGAGGGGGGGAATAACTAATGTACTCCCCAGAAGCAAGCAAGGAACCATCATCCCTTCAGTACCCATCCCATTCCAGCGATATACATGATATTTCACACAGTTTAGTTAGATATTAACAAATGTACTATGCATTGCTATAAACAATTTTCACTTCAATATGAACCCATCCCTCATCCCATCTTCAAATTTGGTACACGTACATCAAATTTTTGTTCACATATTTTTTTAATCTCAAATTGAAATAAACCATTTTCAAATTTTAAAATATTTTAAATGTTAATTAAGTTGCATGTAGTATGAAAGCTTATTTGAAGAGAATAGAGCAAATTTCAGCTCTCTTAATTAAATAGTTTTGGAGATTAAAAATGAAAATTTGACACATGGAATGACCCAATATACATCTGGTTCATATCAAACTAATTTCTCCTCTCCTTCAATGATGGCATATGTAATATAGCAAGATTCAAGATATTGTTTTCATTGAATGCTTCTTTTTTCACATAGTTCTAAGTCAAATTATTTTCAATAGCCGTTGAAAACCTTTTGATGCACAATTTTTTTTGTCAGTCTAAACCTCAAAAGCCAAATATTGGAGAACTGAATTTTTAAAATTTTGATATCCACTTAAAGGTTACTACAAGAACTAAAAATTATAAAAATTGAGTTGTCTAGTTCCATGAGGGCTAATGTCTGGTCAATTGAGGGGTGATTCCATGTCAAATAAACTAATGGTCTTTCAGACAGTCTTTCTTACTTGACATGGAATTACTAAAAAAAAAAAAGTTTATGAACATACATAAAAAGTATCTTATTAATAAAAATTTAAAACAAGTACTTTTTTTTTCGTAATAGCTGCACTTATTCTTTATTCAAGATAAAACAGATTAAAGGTTATAAAACAACTAAAAAATTTAGAAAATGTATGCATTATAAGAATATGATATGGACAGATTGTGTATCATAAAGTGAGAATATTTTGTCCATCTGTCATTATCAAATAGACAAAACATTCTATAGTTTGAGAAAATAAAAAAAATTAAATAAAAAAAATACTTTTATGATAAAATCTCCAATTTTTCCACCTTTTGGCTTATGAGGTACAGACTTTCAAAAACAAAAATAAATAAAATCGTGCATCAAAAGATTTTCACCAGCTATTGAAAATAATTTGACATAGAACTAAGTGAAAAAAGAAGCATTGTATGAAAACAAAGTCTTGCTATATGACATATTCCATCATTGAAGGAGAGGAGAAATTAGTTTGATATGAATCAGATGTATATATTGGGTCATTCCATGAGTCAGATTTTTAGTTTTTAATCTTCAAAACTGTTTAGTTAAGAGAGCTGAAATTTGCTCTATTCTCTTCAAATATTTGTAATCTTTCACACTGTTTATTTTTTTAGAATGAGAAGGACTAAGTTTGATTCTAAGCATGACTCATTAGATGTGTTTCCTATAATACCTATAACCAACTCCTAGCAAATTATAGTTCAGCATTTCAGATTTTTCTGCAATCCAATGTTTATTTTTGCCAAGACGACCTTTGTACCAAAATAGGGTTGGGAAGAGCAGACCTCTTAACCTAAAGTTTGTCACACAAAAAAAGTAAGATGTGAAATAATTTTTTTTTAAAGAGTAAATTTAAAAAATACTTATTCTAAGAGAGCAAACCAAAATGTGAACAAAATTTTATCAGGAAAATTAAAAATATATAAAAAGAGATGAAATGTAATTTGATACACCTTATGGTGAAGATCATAGAATCACCTGGACAACAGGATAAGTAATAGAAAAAAGTCAATGTACCTGCCTGTAACAATTTTGCTGTAGAATTAAATATTTCATGGGTAAACCAAAAATAAAAAATACTTGGCCCTTTGGGGAGTATTTTTTTACTCCTACCATTATTTTGCCAAAATGTTTTTTGAAGTAGAATATGTAAGTTAACTTTTTAATTTTTTTTCCTGGACAGAAATAGCTCTGTGATCTATTCCACATCATTTCATTCACATTCAGCAATGCATAATCATTCTTTAGTTCAAACTATTCCTTTAAGTTATATCTCAATTTGAAGATTGATTACCTAACCAACATGACATTATCATAGCTCCGAAATGCACACAAGTAAAATTCACATGTTCAATAGAGAAACACACTGAAACTTGATAATGGCAGGAGCAACAACCAGAGCACACTGTAGTCCTTTATTTGTATATAAGGAAATTATTACCATTTATTCACTTTTTATTCTGCAATGCTTGAAATTTATAATCAATAATTTAAAAGAAACTGAAACAACAAGTGATGTCCAGTGATGTCCATAGCCATAGAACTGGGCCCAGACATAATATGTAACTTGGCCAAGACTACATAAAAGTGAAAGTGCGCCAATGATAGTGGGCATCAATGTGTTACAATAGGCAGCAAATGGAAGTGAAAGCACTCCAAAGTGACAAAAAAAAAAGAAAAAAGAGAGAGAGAGAGGTTCAAAAGAAAATTCAAAGATTTCCTAGTAAAGCATCCTTTCTGATCATTTGATCAGTTCCTAAATGAACAGTAGACTGCAATTGACTTTACTGGGTCTATTCTAAGTCTTCGATGTGCCTGTACATTTGTATATGTTTTGGGGCAAATAATTTATTTTATTATTATTACTATTATAAGGTTATTGTTAACATAATTAAGTTTAACATACTTCAAACACACGATTCTAAAATAAAAATGATGCAACTTATTGGAACATGTTAAAGGGGTCCCTTCCTCCATTGTTAGCTGATCTTAATTGAATATTAGTTCTGCAAATAGGCAAACAAACTGGTGGTGGATAGACAAAGTTTTCTCTACAGGAGTTTCAAATTACAGAAATCTTTATTTAATTTTAGAACATTCAATGTTCAGGTCAATGGTTACAGCTGGATTGGTCTCAATAATTTTGCATAATCTTGTTTATCATGCCATAAATGTACTACCAATATCAATTTTTGGTATGCTTAATTTTTGTTCTTGAATATTCATAAAGACTCTTTCATTTTGTAATTCTAACAAAAGACTTAAGAGTGAAAAGTTCATCCATTCACATTGTTTGTGGACTAGAGGTTCTGATGAAGGGGAAAAGATCACCAGAAATGTGTCTTGAAAGGTTTATTGTATCTGTCTAGTAATTCTCTTTTTTCTGTTTTCATTGCATGATGATGACCCACAGTGAGGGTTGAAACATAGTGTCTCATTAATAGTTTATAAATCAGGCTGTGTAATAGGGTCATTTTATTTAAATTTCTCTTTTAATTCAATTTAACAAGGCCTAAACCTAATAAAACAACAATTATGCTGTTTCTTCAAAACTTATTTCTTTTTTAATATTCTGTATATTTAATGTATTAGAGAGCACGCAATGAATAGTTTTTTTCTGCACAATTAATCAAAATATTTATTTATTTAAGTATTTCTTTCTTTCATAATTAATAAAGTAATTTATTTATTCATTATTAATTTTTTTACTTATTGATTTATTTATTTGTTTATTCAAAATATATGGGCAAAGCCCAATTACAATTTCTTACAAATTGGCACATAAATTTAGATAGTTATCTGAATTGATTGGGGATTGGGCCAATTGCAGTGATTAGATCTGCAGTTCAGGAAATAAGGAAAAAGATGCAAGACAAAAAGAAATCTAATCTAAACTGGATCTAAATATCTTACTTTAACCCATTCAGTCCTATTGGTACATTAATCTACCACTGGGTAAACAAACATTCCTCTCATTATTAGAAATTGCAGTAATTGTTTTCCACATAATGTAATTTTTGTACATTGGTGAAGATATTTCCAAGTAGTCTATGTTCCCCCTAGGGAACTTACATCTAGTAAGTATGGGTTTGGCAAACACAGCTGAGTCTGGCACTACTTCCATTTACTTGTGCCAGGTTACTTCCTTTCTCTTTCCTGACCTTCCTTGGTTACCTCTTGTTCTTTACAATCCCGACACTAGTAGGTTGTGAGGGCTAGGGTATCTTTCATTTTCCTCATTGTAACATTGTGGATTTGTATGTTTTGAGATATGTTTTGAGATATGTTTTGATATATTGTAATTCAGGAGGGTTTTTAGTGGGTATGTTTGAGTCATTAAGCGAGTCCCACATGCGGGGAGAGTCATGTTGGCTCTCCTTAATGTGTAACTGCATTTTCCCTACCTGTGCAGAATTTTAGGGCTCTAATGACCTTGATGTCAACGAGCCGCATAGCCCCACCAAAAATAAAAGTAGCAGTCTATGTTGACAATACTGCATTGCATAGCATTGCAATGTTTCGTTCACCAATCACCTTGCATTACGAAAGGGTAGCCTGATATTGTTTATTCATGATGGTTGAGTATTTGATAATTTTGTCTCATATAAGAAAATAATGTCATGAAGTTGACATTTCCAGGACACCCAAGTGGCCCACATTTTGTTCATTCTCAAATTTCATGAAAAAGATGTGCTTGCTAGAAAGAAAAAGACTTAAAAGAGTCTTGATTTACTAATTTTCTAATTGGGTAAGCCGAAGGCATAATAGTTTTCATTTTGCCAGGGATTTAGCTGATGTTCTACTTTATTATTTGTATACCAGTATTATAAGTTTTACATTATTCATATCATTTGTTTTATATTATACACCGCAAAGTTATTCTCCCTAATAGTTTCCTTTCATCTTGTCTACTGTACTGAACATTACCATTTACATGACAGTGTAGGAACAGTGCACAACACTGCAGTCATGTAACAGATATTTCTAGGTAAATGAACAAGAATTTTGAGCATATCAGTATTAATAATTAAAATTCTTTCATATAACAAGGATTTATTAACAATTTCCCTAAATTAAAAAAAAATTGCAGACTTATGGGTAAGTTCAATGTCTTCAACAATAATCTGTTCTGTTGACAGTCAGGAATCTACTGTAATTTATTATATTAAAGTATATTTTTACAGGGTACAAGAGATAGGATGAGGGAAGATGTTCTCCCAGTTAGTCTTAACAAATTTATGTTTTACCACATTCTTAATTGACTACGTTTATGTACTAAGAATCAAGTAGCAAGGACCAAAAGAAATGAACTAGCAAGGATTAAAGGTAAAAAAAGGAAGGTTAAAGAACAGGGAAAATATTTCAACTTCATTTTCTAGATTGTACACGTACCTAAATGTAAGACTTTGGGCAGCTTTCCGAATGTCTTTGGAAGCCACTATAGTGCCAAAAGTTTGGGGAACTGTCACTTGCATTGTTTTGCATCCAGAGCCACGTCTTCCAAGAGATTCTTTCACACAATTTTCCTCCATTGTTCTCTGAGTTACAGATGAAGGTTCTTTATCAGATACATCAACACAAGATTTTCCTTTAAGAGAAATAGATGTACTTTTCCCTATTTTTTGTTTCTTTTTACAAGGAACAGTTGTACCACAGTCAGTTGTCAACTGAGAATCAGTTTCAGGTAACTGAAGGATATGTTCCTGTAGATTGACTGAACAGCTTTCATCAGTATCTTCCACTATTAAAAGTTCATCTTCTCCCGGATTTATAGAAATCTGGATAAAAAAAGAAAGAAAACAATTGTAAAACATGATGTAGGTTAATATATTTCAATTCAACAGTGATGCTTACCTTTTCGGATTCAGAAGAATTAGTACAAATTTCATCAACTTCCATCATACTACTCTCATCACGATCTGTACATGACATAATTTTCGACTCCACAGGTACAACTTTTTCACGTTCTAAACGCACAAATTTGAAAGTATGAGCCAGCCAGGGCCAAATATGTTTCTGATGGACGTATCTAATAACAGAAACTCCAGTTCGCATGACTATTCTTTGCTGAACAAAAAGTGAAAGAACAGTGGCCAAATCAAGTTTTCTATCTTCAACAGTTTCATAAAATACCTGTAAACACATATTTCCCTTAACATCAATTACATTCCCAACATACAAAGATCCGTAATATAGTATTAATTTTAAATAAGTGCTGAAATAAAAGAAAAAAATGTAGACATCGAACACAACAGCCAAAGAAAAATTTCAAATGACAGAACTACACAAGGAGACATGTTCCACTTCAGTCACACAACAGAAGCACACTAGTTATTTTCTATTCTTTTTCATTTTGTATTAATACTCTCTATATTGTGTACCTATCAATGTCATAGCCAGAACTGACGTCAATATTTATTTTATTTTCTCACTTTTGTCTGGTGTAAAATGAGTTTGGCAGTGGGAATAGGCCTGAGAGTGTCTGACATGATTATTTTACATTAGGATTTCGACCTGGCTACAAAGCTGATCCATCAGTAAACCTAGCTGTCTCCAATCAGATTGTTATGACAAAAAATGAAAGTCAATTTTAAAAATTAAGTAGTATTTCAAAAACAAATGTATAATATCACTGAATTTTTTAAAATAGAATCTATAAAATAAAGAAAATAACATTATAAATTTACATACTTGAATTTGAGGAAGTGTGACCCCGAGATATTTCTTCGCTTCAATAAAATTAAGCAGTATTTTCATAGACGACCAATAATCTGTAGGAGCACATTCCAGAACTTCTTCTTCTTGTGGTACTTGTAGATCAATAACCGCTTCACTGTATAAAAATATTCATCTATTTTTTATCTTTACTCAAAAAGAAAATACATTTTAACTTTCATAAATTAAAATCCTCTTCAATTCAAACTTTTTGTAAGATCCCTAGAATTTCCACAATTAAAAATTTCAAAATTATGTATAACATGCATTATACTTTTGTATATTTCAAATTTAATAATAAAGAGGAAATTGTTAATTTTTGGGCTGCAAATCTGTGTATGAGGTGGGGTCTTTATTTACTGTTCAGAGCACAACACATTTGCACAAAACGATCAATGTCACTCTAGTCTCTCTTATTTCAAAGATATATGTGACAAGGATACTAGATATATAGGTGGAGGATGAAGAGAAATTTAAACTTTTGAAAGAGTATGTAGAGAGTATATGGAGAAATGGGGCTGAAGGACATATGCTAGATGGTCGATTGTTAGAATGAGGGGTTTATAATTAAAAGAGGTGTGTAGAGGAAAAAAAAGTTATATCACGTATAATGTTAAGATTTATTTATGTATGTATTATAGAACAGTTGTAATGTCAATTGATGCAAACATGACATAAATAAATAAAATAATAATAATCCTTTTAAAAATGTCTAGCCTATCTGTGTTATTCAATATGTAATAGTGGATGATTTTTGTGTGACATGGTTCAATACTGAACAGCAAAGTACAGTTTCTGTAAATGAGGATCAGTGGGAAATCAAACAAAGGTTATTTTGAGCTTCAAACTTGTGTGAACAGATATTAGTTATCATCACAGATATTAGTTTTCAAAAGACTTCTTAACTAATATGCTCACTTTTATATAATCTACTACAGTCTCATTAGCTCATATAAAATTACAATTTTTTATCAAGTTAACGATAACAGTGGTTTAGCGATAGCGTCTTCGCTTCCATGATCCCGCTGAGCAGTAGAGCGCGAGTTCAACCCTGCTCGGCCAAACTAGTTGAGGTTTTCAGCTGGGATTTCCCTCACCTACTCCAGACAAATGTCGCTTCAGTACCATAAGTTCCCTGGCATCCCAACATCTCCCCCTCCCAATTCCCTCACCCAAGTCCAATGGTTAGATGGAAGAACAGGTCTCATGGCCTGAACCTCGTCAAAAGGCATAAAATAAAATAATAAATAAAAATTACAATTTAGCTTACCTTTTGATTGTGTCAAGGACTTGATTGATTCTGCTTTCCGTTAAAGGTAAAATGTTTTGTTCTTCAAGATTCATTTTATCAGACGGTATATTACAAAATACAGAACAAGAATTTACAACAAAGAAATCATGAGCATGTTGATGGGATGACAGTTGACTGGTATCATCCATTTCCTCTCTCATCATGAACAGAGCAATACGTGTTGCTGCACGTGCTACCATGGTTTGCTGATTACTTGAGGATATGTAATCTTCTGAATCACCATCAATATCTGCATAGTCTTCCCGGATTCTGTCTTCATCTGGTCCACCTTCAGTTTCTTCAGATTCTTCAACAGTGTGTTCTGAAATGTCTGCATCAGAATCCCATTCCTTTTCAGAAATCCACTCAAAGTCAAGGCGGCCCCATTTTCTCTGAACTTTGTCTACCTTTGACAAAGAAGTACTTTCATTCAACAATGTTGATTTCATCTCCAAATGTTCTAATCCTCCACACTTAGACTTATCCTCAGTTGAGTTTCTTTGTAAAATATCAACCTTACTATTTATTATGTTATGTGTTTCATGGCTATCAGAAATATTGAAGACTTTATTTTTCTCCACATTGTCATTATTTGCTTCACTAGAAACTGAGCACTGCACTGGTTTTGGTGCAATATTTTTACTTTCTAAAGAATTTTTATTACTTTCAATACAACATGAATCTTTAACCAATGTTAATATGCTAGTACATTGAGTGGGAACTTCTATTTTTTCTGGCTGTATTTCAGTACAATCTAATCCACTTGCATTTATGATTAAGTCCTGTCTTTCAACTGAATGAGATATTTCATCAAGGTCCATAGGTGTATGTGATACTTCAGTGTTGTTGCTTTCATTTAATGATAAAGACTGTGAAATATTTTTCTCAGCTGCTTCTCTTTTTGAATTATAATTTTGTACAGCCTCACGATCATAAGATACAGCACCATGAATATGTCCATGATCCTCTTCAGATTCAATACTGTATGTTTCAACATTTGATGAACTTGATTTTGCAAGAGAATCGTTTTGTTTAGTAATTTCAATTGCTTTACTTTGTAAGTCTTGAGTTACATTTTGAATATTGGAGTCACATCTAATAGGTGAAATATTTTCACCCTCATTCCCAACAACTATCTCCTCTCCTGAATTTTTTTTACTGCATTCTTCTTCACTATCATTGAGACTAATATGATCATAGTCATCATCCAAGGACATAGTTGAGCATTTAATTACTTCTTTAGTGTCACTTGTATTTGGGCGAAACAAAGCAGATGTTGTTGAATCACGGCCTGTTCGGTATGTCTGAAGAATGTCTTTATAGCGCTGAAAAAGATAAATGAATACAAGAAAGTTCACACATTAATAATACGTCAACACACAGAAATGGCAAAAACTTTATAGTTCAACGTTGAATTTCTTAACTTGCAAGGCAGCAGCAGAAGTACACTCTTTCACCACATCCAAGTGAATTTATGCTCAAAGACAACACTCATTGCAGGGTGACTAGTGATTCCCCATCTGAAAATTCTGTCTTTCCCTGACTAATGGATTAATATTCCCCAGCTATTATCCCGCAACATTAACATGCATGCAAAAATTACTTTAACAATTGAGACACAAGTGTAATCTACCAAAAATTAAGAAGTAATTTCATAAAAGGAAGGGGGTAAGGGTTACTGATGCGCAATACATAGCCTCTTGTAACCAAATGCCAACCTCACCCTTCTCTTGGGACCCCCTGTTACAATGGATGAGGATATGGCGCCCAAGCATCGGCGGGATTACCACAGTGAGTATTCGCAAACATTTGGAGAATATAGGAAATGATATTCCCTACAGAGTACAAACAACCGTGCTCCAGGCTGGCACCTTGGCCTGAGAGTGGCAGACCCACATTGGTGCTCGGGGGCAGTGGGCCAATAACCTGCTCCCCTTAAAAACCCATTATTAAAGAAACTGAGCGAAGAAAAAACCCTTGGCCCGAAAAGGATTACGAGTATTGGACACTGAAATGTATGTACGCTTTACCAAACTGGAAAGTTACATCAGGTTGCAGCAGAAATGGAGAAGTATACGCTGGATATCATGGGTTTAAGCGAGGTGAGACAGAATCAATTTGGAGAATTGAAGACACTAAAAGGAATGCGCTTCTTCTACTCAGGGAGAGCAGGTGAAAACGATGAACATAGAGAGGGGGTGGGAATTCTTCTCAGCAAGAAAGTATCAGAATGTCTCATAGAATGGAAACCCGTATCAGAAAGGATAATTACTGCTCGATTGAAGGGAAAAATACGTAATCTGAGTTTAATACAATGTTATGCTCCCACTGAGGCTGCCGAAGAGGAAGCGAAGCAATATTTCTATCCACAATTGCAGAAGGTATTTAATGAAATAAAGAAGAAGGATATTGTGGTGGTAATGGGGAACTCAATACACAAGTGGGAGATGACAATCTTGGACTGGAAGAAGTTATGGGAAAATATGGATATAGAAAGATGAATGAAAATGGAAAATTGCTCGCTGACTGGTGTGCCGATAATGAAATGACTATAGGAGGAACCCTTTTTCCCCATAAGGAAATCCACAAGGTCTCCTGGGTATCCCCTGACAATAAGTTTGTCAGTCAAATAGATCATTTCTCTATTAGTAAAATATGGAGATCTTCTCTTTTAGACACCAGAAATAAAAGGGGAGCAGACATCAATAGTGATCATTACTTGATGATTGCTAAATTATGGGTTAAACTGAACAAACCAGCAGAGAGATTTAAACAAACTATGAGGAGATATGATGTATCCAAGTTGAGAAATAAAAACAAAGAAAGAATTCCATCTTAAACTCACAAACAGGTTCCATAATCTCGCGGTGGACGATTTAGGAGAGGAAAATTTTTTTTTGGGGGGTGGGAGCAGAAATTGAACAGCAATGGAAAACAATCAAAGAAGTATATGCGACAACGGCGGAAGAGGTGGTAGGATTTTGGAATGTGCGAAAAAAGGACTGGATGACTGATGAAACATGGAAGAAGATAGAAGAAAGGAAAAACATCAGAGAGAAACTTCTTTTGTGTGAAACAAGAGCTAAGAAAAATGGATTACAGCTAGAATATAGTTTAAAGGAAAGGGAAGTTAAACGAAGCGCGCGCTCTGATCGTAGAAGATGGACGGCAGAGGTGGTTGACGAAGTGCAGCAAGCAGCAGGAAAGAATGATTTAAAGGAAGTTTATCGTGCTGTTCGACTGCTATCTCGCAGGAGAATACCTAAATCAAGACCAGTGAAGAACAAAGATGGGGTACTTCTAACAAATAAGGAGGAACAGTTTAAGAGATGGGAAGAATATTATACAGAAGAGCTCAACAGACCGGTGGATCAGGGTGAAGCAGACGAAGGGGAGGAAGGAAGTGAAGAGGTTCAGGATGACAGGATAAACAGGGAGGCACCGAGCAAGATGGAAATACGAATTGCCTTAAAGATGATGAAAAATGGCAAAGTGCCTGGATTTGATAACATCCCAGCAGAAATACTGAAAGCAGATGTGAACACATCTGTAGAAATACTGCATCCACTCTTTAAAAATATATGGGAAAAAGATATTATACCTGAAGATTGGAAAAAGGGCCTACTTGTAAAAATACCAAAAAAGGGGGACATCACTCAACGCAAAAATTGGAGAGGCATCACGTTATTATCTGTGACAGGTAAAGTTTTAAATAGGATAATCCTGAATAGAATTAGAAATTCAGTTGAAAAGCGCTTAAGAAAAGAACAGGCAGATTTCAGGAAACAACGATCATGCACTGATCAGATAAATACACTCCGCATTATCTTGGAGCAAAGCCTGGAATTTACTACCAACTTATACTTAATATTTGTTGATTTCGAGAGGGCATTTGACTCCATTTACCGAGAAAAAATATAGAGTTATATGAGAAAATATGGTATACCAAAGTGCATAATTGAATTAATTAAACAAAGCAATGAGGGATTTACTTGTCAAGTGGTGCATGAAGGTCGATTATCTGAACGTATAGAATCTACTGCAGGAGTGCGTCAGGGATGCATTCTTTCCCCTACCCTTTTCCTCATCATTCTGGATAGTGTAATGAGGAAGGTAACTGAAATGAAGAGAAGAGGTATCAATTGGGGGTTATTTGATCAACTTGAGGATCTGGAATACGCCGATGACATTTGCTTGCTGGCACACACTTTTGAGAAAATGAAGCTGAAATTACAAGATCTGGAAGAACCTGGCAAGCAAGTCGGGTTGAAAATAAATGAAATAAAAACTAAGTCAGTGAGAATAAATACAAAGAGTAACCAAAGCTTTCAGTTAAACGGAAAGAATATAGAGGACATAACAGAATTTACATATCTTGGAAGTGTTGTCACAGTAAAGGGTGGAACGGAAGAAGAAGTGCGAATAAGAATTAGAAAAGCCAACACAGCTTTTGTAAAATTATACTCCAAGTGGAAATCTCATGAAATATCACAGAAGACCAAAATGAAAATCTTTAGAAGCAGCGTGAAAGCAATATTGTTATATAGCAGTGAAACATGGAAAGTGACCAAGAAAATATCTAACCAACTACAAACCTTCATAAATAAGTGCCTCAGAAATTTTTTAAAAATTTTCTGGCCAAATGTCATAAGAAATGAAGAACTTTGGAAAATGGCAGATGAAGAACCACTAAATCTCACTATCAGACGGCGCAAGTGGAAATGGATTGGCCATACTCTGAGAAAAGAACAAACAGCTATTGAAAGACAGGCCCTAAGTTGGAACCCAAAACAAAGTACTTCCTAAGGGAGTCGCCTCATATGAGGAGCAAAGTCTCTACGAGACCACCTCAGAGGTCTTTGGGTCTCGCAAGTTGAATGGAAATGGAAGACGGGGCTGGGAGGCGAATGGGATGGTGCAGTTGGAAAGCGCATGAGCGCACTAAGCTCAAGGTCCTGAGTTCGAATCTCGACCCCGTCTTCCATTTTCATTTGCTCGCGAACCTGCATTGCTTTTTTAAAAAATCAAACTATCTTAGGAACTAAAATGGAGAAAAATCTACCTCTGAAATGGATTATGGTTGTTTTAGAACTAACCAACTCCTTTATAAGAAACACTAGGGTGAATGGAAATTTGTCTCTTAATAAGAAGGAAACGAGATCTTAACCAGGTATATTGAATTAGGATAGTTGCAAAAATTCCCCATATATATTTGTAACATATTAAAAGATACCAGAAATCAATTATTCAGATTTGTTGAGTTTCCACAAGCTCATTTCTCTTCACAACATGCATGATGGGTTGGATTTTTGCAGTAAATTCTACCTTGTACTGTTTAATAAATTTGGAAACTGGTATAGACAAGTTGTGCTCCATAGCTCACAATGTAGCAATAATTTAAACACCCAGTGCCATCCAACTTAAAGTGTACCAAAAGCAGCAAGGAAAAAAAACTCATCAGATGTCACTGAAAAACATACAATAGAGACTCAACTAGAAATAAAGTAAGTAGTGATTCATTCACTGAAGATGCAATATTTCAATGTATACCTTACATAAGAAATAAAGATACACTAATTTTGTTCTTTCATAATATTACTTTCAAATTGTTAATTTGCTTCTGAAAACAAGAAACTATGGAATACTGATCATGGAAAATTTGGAATGTTTGGTTATTATAAAACTAATGCAGTTTAGAAAAAAAAAACATTCAAATAATATTTTGAAAAAATGAGAAAATATCAAACCCAGAAAGTCCTCCCTTAGGTCTGTCTTCTTTTTCACCTGCCCAGTGTTGTTTAACATTCCTATTGAACCTCAAAACCAACTTTGGCTGTACTACTGATTTTAAGTTGATTATGATGAATTGTAACAAAGCATTATTAAATAGAAAGTGATACTAATATATTCAATACTAAAATGACAGATTTCAAATAAGTCATTTTCCTAGGATTCATTGTGTTCCATCCTCTAAAAATCAATCAGTAGCAGGCCAAGGTGGAGAACTAACTTACTTATCTAACATACTCCAATAAAAATAATAGAGACTAGAAACTTACTTCAACAATGCGTGTGTAAGTTTCATCTTTCTCTGTGATCCAAGGATCCAAAATAATTACTTGGTCAGGAATTTCAACAGAGAGAAAAGTCTGCAAGAAAAAAGAAAAAAAAACTTTAAATGTCATCTTAATGGAAGAAATTGTATTTTTCTTTCGCTTTGATTTTTTTTTCATTTAAGATAAAAAATCTGATTCTTGTTCTCTCAACATCTAATTCAACACAATATTGTAATAAACTTAACAGGCAACTCAGTTACAGAATTTACAAATCTACAAACACAACAACAAAAATGTGGACAAAACAGTTCAATGCTTACTTCTTTCTTACAAAGTGTTTCTACCATAACAGCAGCAGCTCCTCCAGTCACATTATTAAGAGGTAACCTATCATCTCTATTATCCTTAAGCCACTGAACAATCTCTTTTAACATTGTATATGCTTCATTGTAAACACCATACTGATATTTTGTCTGAATTAACTGCAAATACCTAAAACAAGAATTTCAAAGGAAAAATCTTAAAACAAACTTGGTTTTCACACATTAAAAAGGGCTGTTGTTCTTTTAAAGAATATGTTTATATGTTAGGGAAAGAATATAAGGTTGAAAAACACATTTTTTTCAGGATAAAAAATTTATCAAAAGAACAGCTCTGATTCCAAGAAAACTGATGCTAGTTATAAATATAGTGCCAAACTTCTCAAGCTATTAAATTTAAGTTGAAAAGAAACTGGCAATTATCTACATAAATACTATTAAATACTATTGCTTGATGAATGTAATGGTTTACTTTAGTTTACACAAAAGTTCAATTAGAGGGGTCTCTCTCATGAAAACCATTTCAATATTAATTAATACCACTATGGAAATATAATTCTTGCGTGAATATTATCTAAATACTAAAGGGATTCATTGAAATAATAAGCATTTTAACAAGAGTTGTTTTCCTGAGAGTTGGTTAAAATAATGCAAAATGTTGGCACGCCAATGATTCTGCAATTTTCAATATGTTGCCATTATCAGTGCTATACAGAGCACAAATTTTATGTTATTTAGACTCGATCAATTTTGACACAAGGAGGAGAAAATGTGGGCAACATCATGCTCTGGTTCATTTGACCCTCCAGGTCACTTTATAGGTTCAGCAGACCTGGGATTATTTGATATGATTAACAATTCCTCATGACCCCACCAAGATTTGTTCCTTGAACATCCAGCTCCAACCCACACAGCTGTGTTGGCTGTAAACTTAAAAAACAATGTACAAAAGAGTCACCTGTGTTTGAAGAACTGTAGATTCTAACTATGCCATGAATTAAATTAAAATTTTCAAATCTCTCAAATTAAAATTTATATAATAAACACTAATATTTTAGTAGTTTAAATAACTCCAAATCTCTACCTACATTTAATTTGAAAATGTTTCCTTATTTATAGAGTAGAAAGCTACATTCAGCACTTACAATAGGTATTGTTAAAAATATCATTGATCAAATTCTAAAAATAGTAAACAAATTCTAATTTGTTTCCTTAAAAGGAATTAATGCATCTTATGGAATTATTTCATTCTCCTTTTCTTGGTTGCCCTTACATACAGAAGTCCAATCTCAATTATGTCTACAACACCATAGTTATCAGTAAAAAGATTTGCCAGGTCCATTGGTTAACATGTTCACATCAATAAATTACATCCAATAGTGTGGTGCATCTGATAATGGCACAAGAGCTGTGAAATAATGCCCTTATAACTGATCTGATTCCTTTTAGTGCAACCTCTTTTTCTCAAGAAATGCAAAATAAAATCTCACTGAGCAAAAATTTATAAATTCCTTAGGGGTGATCCATAAAATATGTTCCCCAAAATGTGCAATTCTAGACCCATTTCTCCCTCTTCATAACACATTGTCACAAAGACAAAGCCCCTCCTCCACTCTAAGTGAACGTCTGAAATTTAACAAGTACACCCCAGGTTTTGAGAAAAAAAAGTACAGATACAATCTTTTTGTAATTTGTTGAAACATTTATTGTATGAAAATATTGCTTGAATATAACATACATTTTAAATAATATAATTTTCTTTCTCCTCTCCCCATGGCATTTAGGGCAACCATCCAAATTACCTCGCTTATGCGATTGCTCTGTACCTAACACATAAACATGAATGTTTGTACTATTACTTGTTTGTATGTTTGATATTTTCAGTATACAAATCTATACCACTACATTGATATTAATGAAACTTTGGGAAATTATTTGAAACAGTTTAGTACAATATCTTGTGTCCAATGTCCTTGTGCTGATATCTTTTTACTAAACTATGTGAAATTGTGTGAAATAACATGGTTAAAAATAAATTTACCCACAATCCCCCACTGACTCTACATAGTCAGAGCTGACAAGCTGGAGAAGCTATGACTCGCTCTCTACAGAAGTTGACATGATTATGACATAAAAGTTCTAACTGAAGTGTACAAGATCTGAGGCACTGATATCACAATGACATGCAAGTTGACCTGATGCTGAGGAAATAAATGAGAGCTTATGAAAAGGTTAAAAAGAAGTGGACATGTGATCTTGAAAACCTGATAAAAGGAAAAGGAATCGCGTCTTGAGCTATCTTACAATATTTTGACATATATGGAAACTGCTTCCCCTTCAATCTCAAGAACATTTCATTTTAAAACTTGTAAAAAATTCATGAAACAATCCAAATATAGTAAATTCATGGTAAATTTACTCACGAAATTGATAACTGATAGGGTGAAGATGACAACGGCAAGTAATTTCCTTTTTGCTTGTGACGTGTATATGATTTCTTCAAAGAAACCATTTGATCCTGCCTAAGTTTTGCCATTGCTGCACGTAGAAGACTATCAGGATATTGTTGGTATACTCTGAATAATTGGTAGGCCCAAGATGTTTTATCTGTTGAACTGCATAAAGAACTCTGAAAATTAAAATGAGTTTATTCTCTTCTTACTCTGCATTGAATTCTACAAATTTTCATGATAGGAAGAATAAAATGCAAAAATACACATGTAATACTCCTCCTCTCTATATAATAAATTAATTCATAAGATCAATCTACCTCAATCTTAATAATTTATACCTACAGCATAGTTCACACTTATTTTGTGTTTTTGGTTCAACTATACTCTCTTATATCTTCATTGACATCCACATGTAGCCAATACACGAGGAGTACTCACCAGTAGTGTTATGGTGCCACAATTTGCCAGAATAGCATTCGGCACTGGTTTTTAGAATATGCTTCTTCTTTCGCCCTCCACTTGTATATTTCCATAAAAGTTTTTTAAAGTGACGTTAAAAGAAAAAAGTGAGCTCTTTTCACATAATATATATTATTCGTCCATAAAAGGTCATAAGTCTTTCATTATTTACTTAAAAGAAAAATAATTTAAGAAAAATTTCAAGTTGAATACAGCAAGAGATCTGGGGAAAGCGACCCTTTTTCGCGCACTAAAGATGTTGAAATTTATGGTATTCATAGACCAAATATCAAAGTTCAAAGACATCATTCTTAAAGTAATAATTCACTTAAGTGCATGATCTACTAATAAAAGATCTTTTTTTTTTTGAATAAATTAGTAGTGGAATAAATGTTTACCCAAAACCATTAGTGAAAATTTCTTATTCTAAGTTCAGTTCATAAAAATTTATTTTTTCTACCCAAGTATAATCATAGAAAAACCATCTAATGACCTTGACGAGCCCTACAGCCCCAATTATTAAAAAAATGTATAATTTTAAATTAGTAAAGAAAATCAATATATTTTTTGAAGCAAAGAGAAGAGGTACAGTATTTTGGTAATAATGGTCAAAATTTCCACATTTAAAGGATAAGAAAGATAAAATCTATGACAAACATACTCAATATGATCAGACAGATAAGCAACAATAGATGACCAGGTCTGAGAAACATACATAAGAACAGATCAAACAATAGTTGTGGTATCATATGCCAGGTCAGAGCACCCCTGGCAATGATTTAAGGCACAGCATTAGGGAAAACACCACTTATTTTCACTTTTTGAACAAAAACTTAAAAACTCATTCAGAACTATTAAGGAGTTTTGAGAAGTGTTCATTGATCCTCATACAAAATACCTTTTGGATTAATGTGTTGAAAATTCTAGAGCAGTACATCAACAAAAGATACTACTCTAAATACAAAATGTGAATGAAATTGACTCATCCATTAGTGACTTATCCATAAACCATTCTATTAAAAAATACATGTTAACTATCCTGATATAAGAACTAACCTATGAGCAACTCCCAATGATTTTCCTCTCCCTCAATGATAATTAATTTCTCAAAGATCAGTTTAGTGATTGCAAGAATCAGTTAATCTTTGTGTTATTAGAAGAAAGAATAGATTAAGGATTCTTTTACACATTACATAATAACACAACAAAACTACCAACATTGAAGTTAATGAAGATATCTAAGGGTTTTAAGAAAAATTATTTCTACAAAAATCCAAAACTGAATTGGGAGTGAGGTTGCAGATACTCAGCTAGTCTTTACACACATGTCAGCAGAAGAATTGACACAAGAACTATTACTTATTGACACAAGAACTTATGATATAACACAAAACAAAGAACTTTAAAAATGCAATAATACAAGGAGAAATTAAATACTTACATGAATTATAGTGTTCACAACAGAACAATGAATATCCACAATGTTTTTCACATCTTGGAAAACACCCTTACTTTTGATGACAGTAGTAGGTTCAACCACATCAAAAAGTTTCCTACAAGAAAATATAGTTCACAGAATATCCCAAAATATTAATTCACTTTCCTAAGAAATTTTTATTACAACAAAGAGAAGAATAACTTTTAAAGTTTATTATAAAGTAAAATAAAATTTATGCTGATTTAAACAATTGGAACAATATAAATATATTACACAACATATGTAAGAGTAAATATATGAACATACCAAAACTCATCTTCCTTATCTGGGATTGTCCTACAAAATGTTTCAGATGCTGTGAGCATGCGATCAGATCGATTATGTAATTCATTAACTAGTTTTCGAAACTTTTCATTGATACGAGTTTCATACTCTTCTGTTGATTCCCGAGACCCTTTAGCATTATCTTGTGGTTTCTGAAACACATTGTTTTCCCCTCATATTAACACAAAAATAAAGCTTTCTTTGTTAATTGTTGTTAAGTTAAATTATTAAGTGTTACACAAATAATAATAAAATATGTTGGATATAAATTAACATAAAATAATATTTACAATTCTGATAAGAAAACTATAATTCAGAAAATTTTCTATGTAGCATTATTTTGTACAATAAAATTATTATCTTTCTTCCACAACACTCTTGGACTAGTAGATGATGATGCAGTAACTTGAACACATATCATGTATTATATGAACTACAATTTTATGCACCGTTTTCAATCTTAGTGTACTTTTACAGGTCACTATCCAGAATAAAACAAGGTAGCATAAAAATTTATAACCACAAAATGTAATTAAAAACAAAATTACAACTATAATTTGAAACTCCAGGCTCATTTTCTTATTAATTCTCATTTCATTGGTATAAGTCAGTATAGCAGCAGTATTTTCAAGATATAATGAACACAAAAGGAAAAAGGAAAATAGCAAAGACAGAAAATGTAAAGCACAAAAAAATGGGAATGAAGAAAAGGACCATAAAAAATACAATTTCATGACAGTTGGACCTGGTGGCTACTGAGTGGAAATACAATTGAGTAATAAAACATTATTGCGAGAGAAATAATACGCAAAAGAGCAATAAGATAGGGTTACATATTGAAGTAAAGCTACAAGAAACAAAATATCATTAATAAAGATAAAAATTTTGTTGTAACCTTATTTATTGGATACCTTAAGATTCACAAAACCTACTTGAAACAAAAAAAAATTAGTTTCTTCCATTTTACCATTAATTTTCTTTTCTTTTATACATTTATCCTTTAAGTATGAGGGATTTAAAATTATCAAAATATTAAGTACTAGCTGAATGAACCCAGTGTTGCCCAAGGCCATGAATAATTATACAGAGGTATCACCATTCATCTCAGCTGCCTTGAAAGTTATTGATATTACATTCATTTCTGACATTCTTGATTATTAACGCATCACCCCATTCTCACTCAACCATTCGGAGTACTAGTGTATGTCTTAACCATACATGAACAGAATTTGGGTCAAAAAAGCATCGAAGTCAGTAATTTTTGTTCATATTTTAAAAGTCAAGGATGCATCATTTTATTAAGAAGTAACAAAATTCTTCTATAAGAGATGTCTTACTCCCTACAGGAGATGAAAAATGTAGCATTGGGATTACCTCAATTCATCTTAGCAACCCCCAAAACTAAGGATTCAACATTTATATTTGTCATTTTTCAGTTTTATATGTCACCTCCTCCCCAGCCCACTTCAGTGCTACACAATTGGAGCCAAACTTCAACCAAACTGGTATTAGGAATGCCTTCAACTATCTCACATCAACTACCAAAAACACCCAACAACAATGGATTGGACACTACTATCAGGTGCTTTCGATTATTTTTACATAATACCCTCTTCTTAATACACTCCTAGGGTAGTTATCCCCATGAAGGCTTTGCTTCCAGGTATTGGTTTCTTTCAAATTTATAAAATGAAACATTTCTAAGGAAAAATTTACTCTCTTTAAGAAGCAACTTTTAAAAACTTCATTTGCATCAATGGCAGTTGTTAGTCAGAAAGAAATTGCATCAACTTAGAATAATTGCATTCAACAATGATTTAAAACACAAAATTATGAAATACAACTCTATGTTCAACTCTATATCTTCGCAACAGACATGTCAAAACTGTCCCACTAATACGCACTAAGTTAATGGGAGAGTAATTCTTCTATTTCTTGACCATGGTACGAAGAAGAGTAAGGACAGGTGACATGCTACAACTGATTTGATACCTAGGTTTGAGCTTGGGGAGCGATTTGACCTCGGAGTAAGTACGGATGTTCAGACAAGAGAAAAATTCCTGTGACCTCACTGTGATTTGAATCCCAGCCATCCAACCAGTTGGTCAGCAATCTACCAACTGTGCTCCACTGACTAACATATCATGTCCTTAAATTTAAAAGTTTTCTTTAAACTAGTTCCACAATAAACATATCCAAATGAATTATCATAACTTTATCACAAAATTTAAATGAAAATCATCAGTAATGCATGGAAGGTTTAATAATTAATTAGCATATATAAAGGAAGACATTATTTCAGCGATCATTATACTTCCTATCAATGATATTGTAATATGATCATCTTCATATTAAATAAAGAATTTACTCACACCAAACCTTTCATAAATATCTTCATCCTGCTTCAGCTCTTCTAAATTCATGGCTAAATTATTGGAAGTAGCCAGATTCTTCAACATGTATAGAATTCTGCGTTGACAGGCTCTAGATGTTTTATTCTGAGCTTCCTAGAAGAAAAGAATAACATGTTGTTTAAAAATCGCAGAGGGTAATATGCTATTTCGCAAATAAGTATCTAGATTCTACAATGGAGTTTAATGTAATAAAAGTAGATGTTTAAGAATTTCAATTGTTTACTTCATAAATAAATTAAAAAAGTAAGTTAGTTTCATACAAAAACATATCATTTATTCAGTAATTGTTGTTAAAGCTAATGTGCTTACAATTTTGACAATTGAATTTTAAACTAGTAGTGTAAAATCATGGCACATACTTTCTCATATATGTTTCCCAGTGTTCATTATTAATTTTATTAAATACACAAATGACTATTTAAGATGAATTTAAGAGAAATAATATAATAGAAAATATTACAACTTATATGCTTTTTTATATGAACAAGACTAACAGCAAGATTGTTTTTTGTTTTCCCATTTTTATATTTTTGGTTTTGGTTTCCTGTATAATCCTAGCAAAAGATAAAACAACAGCTCCTCAGGTAGTTGACTTCCACAACGTTGTATTCCTTTTAAATTACTAAGGGAGTATTTTATGTGAAGCAGAGAACCGAAAAAACCTTCAGTCATTATGGGAAGTGATTATTATGGAAAATTGACTGCACTTTCCAATTATGGAATTAAATTTCTCAGATTAATCAAACCATTAAGATTGCTGCACCTATAATGTTTAATGCTCTCAAACCATCACAAACCTCGTAATGGAGGAATTTAAGAAAGAAATGAAAAAGGTTTGTTCCATTGTTCAGTGTAGAATAGAACAGAGTAAAAATGTTTGTATCCTTGTACAGTGCAGAAGAATTGTCTCTTCTTCTTCCTCTTCGAACATCCAGTGTCAGTTGACTGCGACCGTGGTATACCGCCGCTGCCAGTGCCCAGTGTTCTTTCTTTCTCAGGATATCTGTCATTGGGTCAGTGCTGTTTTTAAGTCAGTGCTTAATGGCGGCTCCAGCTGAACTCTCTGGTTTGCACTTCAACAATATGTGTTCCAATGTTTCTTTTTCTAATCCGCATTTGTTACATGTCTCCGATTCCGCAAGATGGAACCTTAATAGGTACCTATTTGTCACAATATGGTCTATTCTAACCCTAGCAATAAAGGTCGCCACATGTCTGCTGACTCCTCGGTACCAATTTGGCGGGGCTGGCTCTTTTTGGATATCAAACAGGGCCCGTCCTGTGGTTTCAGCGCTCCACCTGTAGACCCATTCATTGTTTATGAGTTTCTTGAACGTCCTTTTGCATTTCTTTAGGGAGTATTGAGTTGGCAGAACAGGCCCCATTGTGGCTGCTGCCTTCGCTATCCTATCCGCCTGTTCATTACCTCGCAGACCGCAGTGGGATGGTGTCCTTTGAAAAGTGATGTTCTTTCCGTTTTTGTTAAGTTCTTGTAGTAGGTATTTAGTTTCTTCTGTTCGAAAATAATAATCACGGGGCTCGTAATCCTGAAGTTCTTGAATGGCTGATTTTGAATCTGTAAGAATGCATATATTTTTGTCTGGTGAATTTACACAACTCACTAAGGCTGCATTGATGGCTAGGATTTCTGCATCCATGCTGGAGGCACAGTTAGCTGGAATGTAGTAGCATTCTCCGGTCGATTCATTATAATAGCCTGCACCGGAGTTGTCCCGGTCAAGGTCTATGGAGCCATCTGTGTATATTTTAACAAAATCCCTGTAATGCTCGTGGATAACCTTGAGTACTTCAATTCTTAGTGTATCGAGATTGTCCGTGTTGCTTTTGGTGTGGCCGGATGGCAGCTCATCCATTGCTGCAATAGCATTTTCCTCCCAAGGTGGTATAGCTGCAATTGGAGGGATGGGTTCTGGTGTTATCGACTCCAAGAGGTCTGAAAGAGTCTCCATTATGTATGTGAAAGACTGTCTAATCCCAGTTTTATATGTCAGAGTAGTTAATTGATGCTTGGATGGGAGAGTCTTGATTTTAATCCATTTGGTCATGATTTGTTTCTTTATGAGCAGATCCACTGGTTTCAGACATGCTTCTATTTCCATCGCCGCAATCGGCGTGGTGCTCGGGCATCCAAGTATAATTCTAAGCGCTGCTGATTGTATCTGTTGTAATTTTTTTATGTGCATTGCTGACGCTGATCCCCAAACTTCACTACAGTACGTTATTTTAGAACGTACAAATGAGGTGTAAAACATTTTAAGTGTTGATGTGTCAGCTCCCCAGTTTCTGCTAGCAACTGCTTTGATGGTGTTTAGTCTTTTGCTGCATAGATTTTTAGTTTCTTCTATGTGCTTTTTCCATCGTAGTTTCTGATCTAAAAGAATTCCTAATAGTTTAGGACATTCATTGAATTTTAATTCCCGGTTTTCAATTTGTAATTTTGGCTCATAATTCTTGAGAGTGTTTCGTCTTGTGAAAAATGCACATTCTGTTTTTGTTGACGAAATTTTAAGGGACCATTTCTGACTCCATTTAGTTACCGCTTGTAATGCCTCTTGCAGTTGTTCACATTTGCAGTTGTTCACAGCAGTTGTCTGGTGATTTATCAATAGCAAATAGAGTAATATCGTCAGCGAATATCACATAGTCGACTCCTCTTGTAAGAGTGTCACATAAGTCGTGCAGGGCTATATTGAAGAGTGTTGGACTGATTATGGATCCTTGTACTACACCGTTTTCCAATTTTGCCAGTTCTGATAATGCTCCATTTACTTCTGTTTGTATAAGTCTTTTGATAAGAAAGTTTGCTAGGTATTTAAGGAGTTTGCCCCGAATTCCGAGTTTCATGCACTGCAGTAGTATAGTTTTATGTGGTGTTTTATTGAATGCAGCTTCGAAGTCCAGCAATACTGCAACTGTCGATTTACTTGCCTTGTATCCCTCATATATTTTGTTGGTAAGATAGAGCAAAGCGTCACTTGTGCTATGTTGTTTTCTGAAGCCAAATTGTTTGCTGTTTAGAAGGTTATATTTTTCCAGCCTCCAAGTTAGCGGGTTGTTGACCATTCTTGGATTGTCTCTAGCACAGTCATATTACAGTGAGTTGGCTTAGATTTTGGAATCATGGTGATTATTAAATGTATTTATCTTCATATCTTTGACATTATCTCCAGTGTCTGGTCATCAGGCTTACATTGGCCCACCTCCCATGAATGTGTCCTCAGAGGACAAGGAGTGTGCCCTGTCTTAGAAATTTAAAATATAAAAATGGAAAAGAATATGAATTTATCACCATTAACCACACGACAAAGGTGCTGATAAGAAAATAAGGCAGAGAGCAATAAGATATTATGAACAGCACATTGAAGCACTACTACATCACATTCACACTGTATGTATAGTGTCCATTCTGTAAAATATTGGAAGGCGACTACCTCCCTTACATTGACACTACTTCATTGTTCTGAGACCTCTTGACCCAGAGTTGCTCCCTGACAAATCACATTTTACTCTCTCTAACATTCCATACCCTCTGTGGCCTGAATGATTCACCTACTGGACAATTCTATTGCAAACTCTTTTTGTACTGTGCAAGTAAAAGACAAAAAATTAGTTTATTTTTGGATTATTATACAAACTGGTTGGTACTTTTGGTTCTGAGAAAAATTATACCAAACAACAACTATTTTCAAGCAAATTATATGTACAACAGCAGGGCTTGCTCTATGGGTGCCAAAATTTGGGGGCGGCATTTTGGCTGTAAGTGTGAGAAAAATATTGATGTGTTAATTCCCAGTTAATAGAAAATTGCACATATCGATTTTTTCATTTGCTTAAAATTTACAGTGTGTAGCTTATTTATACTTTTTATGTCTCAAAGCTTACATATTTAAAATTCTTGATTCTAAATAAAACAATTATAAAATTAAATTTGTGAGATTGTGATACATATCATTATATTGAAAGATATCAGAGAGATGAAAGATTGGATGGCGATTAATTTTTCAAAACAATTATTGCGGCAATCAATGTTAAACATATTAAACAATGAAAGTTGACTATAAACTTATAAAAATCTAGTAAATTTTTATAATTTTGAAAAGGAAACGTTTTATAAACTTTTATTAATAAATTAACCCAGAATTTGTAAAGGGCACTGCTTGAAATTGTTTGAATATGTATGTACTTCTCCGAATACAATAGCAAGCGAGCAGAGCACTACTTCAACCAAGGCTCTATAAAACTTCTTTAGAGCTCTATAAGGTTCTTTAGAGCTCTAATTCAACAACTGTTATAACATGGTCAACATAGTCTCGATATAAAAAACTGCTTGTCCTGACTGACTGATTAATAGACTATCAAGACACAACCTAAACCACTTAAGCTAGAAATATAATCAACCCCCATACACCCCTAGCGAAGGGGTTGACATGTAAAAATTATTGTAAAATACATACATCTCTGACGCATCCAGTTATAGGTGTTGCTGAGATGAACAGCATTAATTTTATGTATTTTCTCATGTCTTTGTTTATTTGCAGAAACAATACTGAGTAAAAGAGATTAAATGTGGAATTTCACTTATGTTTTTCTCTTTGTGTTATCTCTCAATTTGAACTCGTAAATATTGATATAATTTTACATGTATTCATATTATGCTTTATCATGCGTGGAAACTACATTTAAGACCACGGATTAACAAAATTTTATTTGTGAAACTATTTGTTCCTTATGTAATAATTTAATATTCACAAGCAATTAATACCATTGCTTATAATTCAGAGTAAGTTAATAGCATAAAATAAAATAAAAACTTTATTGTAAAAAAAAAGAAGAAGAAAGTCACAAACTGCGTATGACCACATAGGGGCAATAAACTAAGTTACTCATCAGAAACAAGCAAGGGACCATCCCATCAATTCCGATCAAGGGTCCGTGGGCAGTGGCAGATTTAATATTTATAAAAGAAATTATTTAATAAATACGTACTGTTATCCATTTATTATTCCAAAGTAAATTGTAGATAAATGTGCAGTGAAAATTCGAGATTAATAAAACAAAGGTATTAATGACATTCCCGTGCAATGAAAATCCGCCACTACCTGGAGGAAAACCAGAGCCAGGATGGCGCTACTGAGCAAAGGTTGCGTACAGTTAGACATAAACTATTAAAAACAAAAAGGAGCTAAATAAACATTCATGATAATAGGAATTTAATAAGTATCTAGATTACTATAACAATGGCATGATAAGAGACATACATCATCCGAAGTCATGTGGAAAACAATATTTATTAGGAAATTGAAACTTTCATTAACATCTTTTATTAAAATCTGTAAATTCTTTTACATTATAGAAACAAGAGCACATTAAAAAGCTTTTAATCACATATTTAAAGAGATTCAATTTATTTATATCTTTTAGATTTTTTGGGAAGGGAATTATACAAAATTATTCCTGAATGATATGGGCCTCTTTGGCAAATCTTTTTGACACGCCAGGACGATGAATATTAGCCTCATTACGAGTGTTGTGTTCGTGAACTAGACTATTTCTTCTAAAGCAGGGGTGGGATTGTAATAGTTCTGTCTTAACAAACACGACTACTTCATAAATGTATATGCAAGGGAGAGGGAGAATATTTAATTTTCTAAATAGAGGTTTACAAGAATTTTGGGGGTGAGATTTACATATTATCTGAACTATTCTCTTTTAAATTCTAAAAGATTGAATGCTCTGAGTGGATTGGCCCCAGAAGATAATGCCATATCGTAAATGAGATTAACATTTGCAAAATAATTATTTCCCAATTTAAAGCAACCTTGACAGTAAACCTTACTCTACGTTATTCATTAACAATTACCTGCCTGCACTCAGATGTTTTTATACATCCCTGCAGGAATACTACAGTATATATTAAACTACAGTTGTAAGGTAAATAAAATTCAAATATAAATTAAAATGCTTTCAATAGGCACATGGCACACATTGCTAAGAGAGTGAAGCAATACATATAATCAAAATTTATTTAATGATTCCACAAAAAGTTTACTCATAAAATTAAAAAATAATTACGTAGGAATTTTTTCAGGATAACTGTTAATTTAATAGAAATAAAATTTAACATTTTTGGTGAATGTCATAAAGACATAACTACAATATCATGTCATGCCTTACAATGGAGAAAATGAGGGCGTTTAAATGAAATAGTAAATTATTCAAGTTTCTCTGGGTGTTTATTGAAATATATTTGGTTTATATTAAGGTAACAAGGAATTTTTTAATTAATTCATTGAATATTTAAACAACAGGCTTACATCACAAAATTAACATCTGACTGCAAGTGCTGAAGAAATAAATACAAATGTATGTCTGTTTATGAAATCAAATGTGTCAAGACAAGAGCTGTAGTGAACAACTTTAAGATTGTCCAAGTTCTTTTCACGATGAAACATACAAGAGACTCAGGATATTTCACTTATCTTTGCTTATGGTTGCTCTTTTTCCTTCTGATGGTGACATAATGTGAAACTGCCGAGAGCATAATTTTTCAAATAATATATTGTTTTAGTTTCAACATCTTGCTAAAAGACTAATGAATGAGACATACATTAAGATCGTTATGTGTAAGTGTTCAGTGTAGTATAGAGCATTTCATTAGGTTTGGGTAACGTGATTTGTTTTATTCCAGTTAGTGTTTGTAATGCTCCTATTACAATATATTTTCACATTTGTTGATGCTTCCATTCGTGAAGTATAGTATTATTGTTTGCTTAGTTTTGTTTTTTCTGGTTAATTTATGTACAGCTGATGCAAGATTACCTGGTGCCTCTCAAAGACAAATTCATACCTCCCTTATCAATACGTTCTAACAAAATCATTAACAAAATATTAACATGAAAATAAAACAAATAAATATAAATAATTTGAAATAAAATTTGAGTATTGTGTTTTAAACAAAATATTTCATACTCCACTGATATAAAATCAAAACATTTTAAGCATAAATATTTGAAATGTTTTTGTATTCTACTTTGGCAATCAAAAATGCCCCTTCTTTTCACTTTTGAATGTTTCTTATACAAAGACTAAACCTTGAACTGGGGGACACAGTGGCTCAGAAATAAGGCCGAATTAACTTTTAAAACTTGTCTAAAAGATAACAAAATGGAACAATTAAAATATTCCTACATTTGACATTCCTTATTACACATAACTTATGTAACTCCTATGAGGAAATCTACTTGATTACTGACAACTAGATATGCACAAGCTGAGAATTGAACCCAGGACTCCTGCACTGATTGCAGGGGTTGTTGAAACAACAACAATAAAAGTAAATAAACACACTGAGAAAAAAATACTTACAGGAACATAAGAATGAAGAATATCACGAATTTCACTAAATGCAATGGTCTGCTGTCTTGGATTGGGACACAAATACATACTAGCTACCTTGCAGAGGAGGAGAAGTGTGTCTTCTTGAGTTGACCAATCCACACGCCTAAACAGAGGAAAACTTAACAATTATTTTTCACAGAAAAAAGTTAAGGTAAAAAAACAAAACAAAAAGGAAGTTATTCCACAGCAATTTATTCTCCAGAAACCAAGCTCTTAGAGAAATTGAAGGAAAGTTGGGAAAAATTAATTTTATTCCAAACTTGTTTTACCAGTGAAAGATACAAAAGCGGTCTGAAAAAATTAAAACATTTAGGATCAAACATACACTAACTAAGTGACCAAGTTTCATGAAACATGCAAAATATTTCATTCAATGTGTAATAAGACAAATTGTATTAGATTTAAGTGAGAAATCGTGAGTCTATTCAGCTCAAATAAAGCTAGAAGAAGCAGTGGAGAAGTATCTGTGTGTGAATATAATGGCTTTCACAACTTAAATAAGTTTCCAAAATGTGGGAATTTTTTAGTTTAACAGATTTCTACCCCTACTCCTACCCCAGTCACCAATTGTATAAAATAATACCATTGTATAAAATCAGGAAAATACCTTTACATAAGGTACCATTATAAGTATTTTATGTACATAGTTTTACAAAACTAATCTAATTACAAGAATACTGTTAATTTAAAATGTGTTTTAAGTTAGTTACTAACTAAAAACATTGCTTATATTACAAATATGAAGGGCTATATATTTATACTAATGACTAAAATAAATGAAGAAGCAATACAAGACACTAGAGGAATTTCTGCTCTGACTATATCAGTGATTGCCACATTAGTGGTCAGTGAGAAAATTTTTGTAATCTGCAGAAAAATCTTGGTGTTACAGTAAGCTTGCAATTATCTGGCTTCCACTTATCCAGACTCCGAAAAAAATAGCATAATTAATTTTGTTGGGTTTTGCAATTTTTGCTGGTAATAAATAATTCTATAACCACAAAGCAATCACTTATGGTTTTTGGCACAGAATTTCATTTAGTTGTATTGTACAGCACAGTACCTAATGTACCTAGTCCCCTACCAGAGAAAAGGACAACAAAGCAAGGGATCATGCCAGCGCTGAAGCATTCAGACAACATTTGTAGATTTCAATCCTTTCATTATTCCTATGAAACTTCAAATCTACTCATAGCTGATGGCCCACTATATTCAGTTAGTTAGTGTCTTGTTAGACAACACAGTTAGTGTATTGTCCACATTTAGTGACGAACAGTTTGAGAAGTAGTGTTAAAGTTCATTGTTGTTAATTAATTAAGTGATCAGAAATGTATGCATATTGCAGTAGTAAGTGTTTACAAACTTTATCATCATTCATTTCACTATACAGTAGTGAACCAGAATTAAATTGTATACTCTAAATGAAAGGTAGTATTTAGAGGTATTATATTTCATAATAAACAGTACTGGGCAATTTGAAGAATTCACTTTTAAGTAAACATTATGTAAAAAACTCCGAAGGGAATAAGTTAACATCACTATCTGGATTATCTGGTCTTTTGGAAATTCAGCCTGGTATGTCACCACATTATGCTGGATAACCAAGGATATTAGAAAAACTTTTACATTTTTTTTACACAGAAAAAAGATGGGGGAAATGAAAAGGAAGCTATTTCAGAGCATTTTAACTTTTAATGTTAAAACAGAAAATTAAAAAAATGGAACTTAATGAAATGGGGTTTTATTAATGTGAAATGCACTGAAGATTTTGAGATGATTCCATACTTGGACATTGATTATTACTAAGAAGAATACCACCATTTTAAGAATATATTACCATATAATCTAAAAATGAAGACCCCTTCATCTACTGTTGATTGTTATTGTAAAATAAAGTTTTTGTAAACTTAACCGAATAGATTTGTAGAAATGATACAACCAAAATACTTACAATTTGCTCATCAATTGTAATGCCTTCAAGTCTACTTCATCATAGTAAGGTTTGTTTGATGAACGAGACTTTTTCCGAACCTCAACACGACGGACTACATTTCCTTTCTTTTGTCCTCTTTTAGGAAGTACCTCTGCTCCTGGAGGAAGCGTATGAGGTCTTCTTTCAGCACGTACTGCACTAAAACGACCGTTATGAAGATAGTTTATACTCCTTTTTATAATAATCTGTAAAAACAGAATCTATTTATTAGTATATACAATAAAAACAATAATATAGTATAAAAAAATTATTCACGATTAAAGAAAGAATTCCACAAAGAATAATTTGTTATTATTGCATTAAAAGTACTGTATTGTGCTTTGTTCAATAATAAATACCAAATAGCAAAAATATAATCATAAAGTATCCTTAAAAGAACTACACTAAAAAATACTTTTAAAAAATAGAACATTTCTTTACAAGAAATATGACACTAGACATTGCAAATAGGTTTAATAGTTATATTAGTACAGTTTTAAATATGCTAATGGCAAATTTGGATAATTCCATGGGTGTAAGAAATTTGAGAAGAATCTAATAAGTATTTTCAAAACCCAGTAAAGAAAGATATTAATTTGAATATATGTGCATTTAAAAAAGAAAGAAAGAAGCCATTATACATACTGCAGACTTTGTAAAAACAACTGGTGCTGCCTTTAGATTCATAAGTCGTATTCTTCTTCTATCTATTTTCTTGGCAGCGATGTCCTACAGAAGAAAAGAAAAAAGTAATCATTTGGCAATAAATAATTTTTAGACTAATAACTGTAGAACAACAAACCTCTCCTTTAGATGAAACATTTGCCCAATTCCAATTCCTTTTCAGGTGCCTAAAAACACAAACATGTAAATTAACATGTCCTAAAGGTGCTGGTCATAAAAAATATCACTAGGTTGTAGTTATTTTCAAGATTTATATATAAGTAAATAAATTAAAAAGTTTTAAATACAATGAAAAAATAGAAAATAAAACACATAATAGCCACTCACATATTTGAAGGAACTTTCGGCTTACGCCTTTGTCAGTCATGAACATAATCGTTGCTGATATTATCTATGTGACTCGTGAAGCTGTTAAGATGAAACTGTTACTTCAAAGGTCTTAATTTTACATACATATGGGTGCAAAACCTGCTACACAATTCTTCTACGTCTTTCACTAGTCCTGTTGCCCAAATACAGCAACAAAATAATACAGGCCATTGAATGTTTCACCAGAAATTGCATTTACCTTCTGGCTTGCACTATGTGTAAAAGTTTTTATGTAGGAGAAACAACTGCTCATCTCAACATCAGGATGAACAATCACAGAGCTTGTGATAAATCTATATCTTCTTTGCCTGTTCCCTCCCATGCTTAATTACATAACAAAAAATTCAACAAATATTTTAAAGATATGATTTTGGAAACTCTCCCCAAACATTTCCAATCCACTGATGTAAAAAACATGTGAATTAGGATTCACTTGGAAACTAGAACCTCTAGCCATCCTGGTTTAGATAGACAAAACAAATTCTTCAAAATTCAATTTCAAATTTCCCTCCTCATTTTCTTTCCTTTCATCTAACTGTCTGACAATGTAATACGGAGACAGAAGATTCGGATCATTTCCTACGTGTCCAAGGAAGGCTGGACACTGCAACTGTTTTGTCCAATTTGTGAGTGATTTTTATGTTTCACTATCTATTTCCCATTAATTTAAAACTTTTTAATTTATAGAAGACAGTAGTGTCACTTTATTTTCAAGATTTCCATAGTATAATAGGAATATAGGAAGGAAAAGTTGAGGAGCAGATACACTTTTCTATTAGCTTGCAGTTGGTGAAAATATATTATTTTTACGCGCATTCATTGGGTGCGATAGCTCAGGAAAATTTTGGATTGAAGTTTACAGCTGTTCACACACAAATAAATAAAACCAATACTTCAGATTGTCTACATTATGAACAATTCACTAAATCCTCATTAAAAATGACACTAAATTTAGCTTTATTACCTCCTATGGGCGATGCTGCATAATTTCATTCTCTGAGAACCTAGTATCAAGTTCAATTGTGGTACAACAAACCAAAATTCTCTAGAATGGGGATGGAAACAAAGTAAAATTGGACTTATTCCAATGATAGCCACAGAGGACCCTGCTCCTGCAAATCTATTTGAATCTGTCATGTTATTGCGAAAAGGAATGTAGTCACACATGCGGATGTAAAAAGACGGGGTAAAAGTTCTCTGTATTTTTGTAAATGACTTTTATGTTAGAATGTCACACAAGTTTTAATCTGATACTGAGGATGAAGGGGGTGAGCTGGTTGGTCCTCATCCTACCCCTGGATAGCTTGATAGCAAACTGAACGCCAGCATTTGCTTCTCAAAGAAGTCCCGTGGTATGCCACAAAAAGATTATCACCCTTCTAGGGTTTGTCACGAGTTTTAGCCTCAAAACAAGAACATCCGGACAGATTGAAAGTTCTATTATGGGGAAACTACCACAAACAAAGAATAAAAGATATTCGGCTACTTTTAAATTTAGACAAAGATCTACAAATGAGGAAGCGTGGAAAAAACAAAATGGGATGAGTTGAAATCTGGTGCCCAACTAGAACAAAAGTAGAACATCTTTTCAAACGCCTATTAGGAGAAGCAAGAAAGAAAGACGGGCACATTTCCCGCGGACAATCATTCAAGGAGAGGATGAAAAAAGCAAGTATTAAAAACCTGAACCAGGGAAAGAAGAACTCGGTAGAAGGAATAACAATCCTACACTGGAATGCAAGATCTCTAAAAAATAAGACAGATGAACTCAAGAGATACATAACAGAAATAAATGCAAAAATAGTCTGTATACAGGAATCTTCCTTACTAAACAACAAAGCCTACCACCCCAGATTCAAAAACTTTAAGATGTTAAACCTTTCCCGAGAAACCAAAAGAGGAGGAGGATTGATCACCCTGGTTCATGACTCAATCCATTTTGAAGACTCTTCCATGAGGATTGAAGCAAATCTAGAATACATAAAAACCAAGTTAAGATTGGACAAAGACAATGTTTGCACCATAATAAGTGTTTATATACCCTCGCAGGGCATTCGTAATACTGACCTGGATCCGTTGATCCCAGGCGCACACAAATGCCTACTGGTAGGTGACTTTAACAGTAGGCACAGCGCTTGGAATGTTGGTGATGAAAATGGAAATGGACCCATTCTGTTCAATTGGATCCAGAATCAGAATATAATATTGCTAAATAGAGAAAAAAAACCTACCTACCAATCATCATCAAACTACTCCCTGAGTACATTAGACCTGTCTCTAGCAACCCCAGCCATGGAGAGACACCTGGAAAATTGGAGGGTGGGAGAAGATCTTGGCAGCGATCACTTCCCTATAGTTTTCACAGTAAAATACAATCAGATAAAGGTGAAGAATCCACATGTCATCAGAGGAAAATACATCAAAAAAGCTGACTGGACAAAATTCTACGCCGCTACTGAAAAATGCAGCACGGATGATTATGAACTAGTAACCATTGAAGCAGACATACACAATGCAGCTGGAAAAACAATACTGAAAACAAATAGGAAAAAAAACAGCGGCATATGAACAACTGGTGGAACACGGAACTAAGATCCCTAAGAGCTGAAAGACAGAGGGCGAGAAGAAAATGGAAACACAGACACACAGGAGAGTGCCGGCAAATATACAACAAATGGAACGCTCTACTCCGTAAAGCTATTCTAAAGGCCAAGAGAAACACATGGAAAGAATGAGAACACTCCTAGTTCCACAGTATGGAAAATGTTTCACGCAATTGAGGGCAAGACAGGACCCAAGATCCAACTAATAAAAACAGAGGAAGGTGATTGGATAGAGGAGGATGCCAAAAAATCTGAAGCATTTACCTCTGACTACAGTAGCAAAGCGGGAAACGCGGTCGGCTGGACTTTTACATTAACGGTAAAAGAGATGAAGCTGTCTACCAGGTTTGAACTCATATACCTTGCCGAGGATAATGGAAATGTCCTCTTTACGATGATTGAACTGAAGGAGGGAATTAAAAAACTTAAAAGAACTGCCCCAGGACAAGATAATATTCACAATGACATGCTAAAGCATTGTTCACCTCATCATCTCACCAAAATACTAAAACTCTATAATTTAATTTGGGAGACTGGAAACATCCCGCAATCATGGAAAACATCTCTGATTATACCTCTACCAAAACCAGGGAAGGATCCCAGTTTAATTACTTCATACAGGCCAATAGCGCTTACTTCATGCCTTCGCAAATTCATGGAAAGAATGGTCAACAACCCGCTAACTTGGAGGCTGGAAAAATATAACCTTCTAAACAGCAAACAATTTGGCTTCAGAAAACAACATAGCACAAGTGACGCTTTGCTCTATCTTACCAACAAAATATATGAGGGATACAAGGCAAGTAAATCGACAGTTGCAGTATTGCTGGACTTCGAAGCTGCATTCAATAAAACACCACATAAAACTATACTACTGCAGTGCATGAAACTCGGAATTCGGGGCAAACTCCTTAAATACCTAGCAAACTTTCTTATCAAAAGACTTATACAAACAGAAGTAAATGGAGCATTATCAGAACTGGCAAAATTGGAAAACGGTGTAGTACAAGGATCCATAATCAGTCCAACACTCTTCAATATAGCCCTGCACGACTTATGTGACACTCTTACAAGAGGAGTCGACTATGTGATATTCGCTGACGATATTACTCTATTTGCTATTGATAAATCACCAGACAACTGCTGTGAACAACTGCAAATGTGAACAACTGCAAGAGGCATTACAAGCGGTAACTAAATGGAGTCAGAAATGGTCCCTTAAAATTTCGTCAACAAAAACAGAATGTGCATTTTTCACAAGACGAAACACTCTCAAGAATTATGAGCCAAAATTACAAATTGAAAACCGGGAATTAAAATTCAATGAATGTCCTAAACTATTAGGAATTCTTTTAGATCAGAAACTACGATGGAAAAAGCACATAGAAGAAACTAAAAATCTATGCAGCAAAAGACTAAACACCATCAAAGCAGTTGCTAGCAGAAACTGGGGAGCTGACACATCAACACTTAAAATGTTTTACACCTCATTTGTACGTTCTAAAATAACGTACTGTAGTGAAGTTTGGGGATCAGCGTCAGCAATGCACATAAAAAAATTACAACAGATACAATCAGCAGCGCTTAGAATTATACTTGGATGCCCGAGCACCACGCCGATTGCGGCGATGGAAATAGAAGCATGTCTGAAACCAGTGGATCTGCTCATAAAGAAACAAATCATGACCAAATGGATTAAAATCAAGACTCTCCCATCCAAGCATCAATTAACTACTCTGACATATAAAACTGGGATTAGACAGTCTTTCACATACATAATGGAGACTCTTTCAGACCTCTTGGAGTCGATAACACCAGAACCCATCCCTCCAATTGCAGCTATACCACCTTGGGAGGAAAATGCTATTGCAGCAATGGATGAGCTGCCATCCGGCCACACCAAAAGCAACACGGACAATCTCGATACACTAAGAATTGAAGTACTCAAGGTTATCCACGAGCATTACAGGGATTTTGTTAAAATATACACAGATGGCTCCATAGACCTTGACCGGGACAACTCCGGTGCAGGCTATTATAATGAATCGACCGGAGAATGCTACTACATTCCAGCTAACTGTGCCTCCAGCATGGATGCAGAAATCCTAGCCATCAATGCAGCCTTAGTGAGTTGTGTAAATTCACCAGACAAAAATATATGCATTCTTACAGATTCAAAATCAGCCATTCAAGAACTTCAGGATTACGAGCCCCGTGATTATTATTTTCGAACAGAAGAAACTAAATACCTACTACAAGAACTTAACAAAAACGGAAAGAACATCACTTTTCAAAGGACACCATCCCACTGCGGTCTGCGAGGTAATGAACAGGCGGATAGGATAGCGAAGGCAGCAGCCACAATGGGGCCTGTTCTGCCAACTCAATACTCCCTAAAGAAATGCAAAAGGACGTTCAAGAAACTCATAAACAATGAATGGGTCTACAGGTGGAGCGCTGAAACCACAGGACGGGCCCTGTTTGATATCCAAAAAGAGCCAGCCCCGCCAAATTGGTACCGAGGAGTCAGCAGACATGTGGCGACCTTTATTGCTAGGGTTAGAATAGACCATATTGTGACAAATAGGTACCTATTAAGGTTCCATCTTGCGGAATCGGAGACATGTAACAAATGCGGATTAGAAAAAGAAACATTGGAACACATATTGTTGAAGTGCAAACCAGAGAGTTCAGCTGGAGCCGCCATTAAGCACTGACTTAAAAACAGCACTGACCCAATGACAGATATCCTGAGAAAGAAAGAACACTGGGCACTGGCAGCGGCGGTATACCACGGTCATCGAGCTATCGCAGTCACCTGACACTGGATGCTCGAAGAGGAAGAAGAAGGAAGAAGAAGATACTGAGGATGAATATGAAGAAACAAAGTTTGTTGATCAGTTTGTTTGAAGATGATGATTTACAGGATAATACTGATCAATCTGATTCAGTGAGAAATCAAAATGGTTTAAACACTAAAGTCAACAACATGTGAAGTGAATTAGGTCAAATCTACATTTTCCAATCCTTATCGTTTCAGAAACTATAAATTTGATTTTTTTAAATGATTTCTACAACTACAACTACCAACTTAAAGATGTTAGGAATCAAATGATCTATAAAGTTAATAATAACTAATTTGGTTGTAACTGGTACCAGAAACCAAATAATTGCAAATAAGTCAAATTCACAGTTGTAAGTATAACTCTCACTGACCTTTCACTAGGTCCGCCTCTACAAAAATTCCCTGGTTCCTCGTTAACAATAATGTTATTACCATGCATGAAAATCTTTAAGAATGCAAAGATTATGTTTGTTTAGTACCACCATTTAGTGATTCCGAAAAGCATATACTAATTGCTCCAAAGAACACATCAATATGATAGTCTAAACATTAGCTCTTAATATTTCGATGGGGCATCACCTGAACAACTTAAATTCTATCGACTAAGGCTGCAGAAGCCTTTGCAATCACTACCATAATTTTACAATCAACAATTTTTTTACAATACAATAGTTGTTTTGCAGTAAATTTCCAAGACTTTTATATTTATTTTGTCCAATTCCTTTAAGAATGATTTCATATAAGAGTACAATAATCTCACATTAATTTATTAAGAGATAATTGGTATTAATCTGAATACAAAATGTGTTAGATGGAGATTTAAAATAATTCACCTATGAAACATAACTAAAAATATTACATAAAAAATCCAAAAGTTTATATTTACTAACGCAAAAATTGCAGAGTCAAGACCAGCAGCACCACGTCGATCCCCTGGGACTTCACCAACATCCAGGGAAGGTGCTTGACTAGGTCTAACAGGCTGTAAAACGGCTTGCATTTGCGGTTTTGTTGCTAACTGCTCCAACACTATATCTTTTCCATGAACACACATTCGTCCACCTTATTGAAATAAACATACAATTAAGATGAATAGTAACATACTAAGGTTATATTTAAGTTTTACGAAAAATTTATTTAAAAAAATACATTTTAAAAACTTTTCAACACCCTTCATCTGTTAATTTAAATTGTTTCTTATTTTTGGGACACATTTCACAACAACAAAAAATAAGAAAACTAAACTTTATTGAAATCTCCAATTATTTCATAATTGCATGAAGTATAAAGTTTAAATATTTGAATATACCTATATATTACAATATACATTCATTTATACACATTGTGTTGCTGGGCTTTACGGTTGGTGCCACATCTGGTCATGGTTACTTGACATTTTGGCTGCCATGTTGCAGCCTTCTTCAGAACTGACTAAATAGGTGGTTGCGAGTGTAGACTATGTTTGCAACCACCAACTTGGTCAGTTCTGAAGAAGGCTGCAGCATGGCAGCCGACAAGTCAAGTGACCACGACCAGATGCGGCACCCACTGGAAAACCCAGCAACACATGACTCCAGCCCAGAAGCCTTCAAGAATATTTAATTTTACACATTATCATAAAATACACTCAACTATAACTTTAACATCTTTTAAAGAAACTGAAACAGCAAAATACAAATACAAACTAATTTTAAAAGTGCATTTTGCACATCAAAAATTTCGTAGCATACATTAGAAATTCAACATGTATTGGCATGAAAACAAAGGAAATCCTTTGAATCACAAGCCAAAAATGGAAATTTTCAGTCAAAATTTTTGTGTAAATTTATTACACCAGAATTTTTTTGCTTCAAAAACACCAACTTACCTAATTGGGTATTTAAACAGATATTCCACAAATTATACCAGTAGTTTTCCACATCCAGCATACATTTAAATTCATACTTTGTTTCAGGATACACCTCTTCAGATATTTGGTGGTATCCAGGTTTGGAGGAAACAGTATCAAGTAAACTAGTTTTACGATTTAAATAAATAAGAACCTGTCAAACAAATAATTTTTGTAGGAAGCATCAAACATAACCCTGACTAGTAATCTGATAGTAAAAAGCAACAAAGGCTTTGAGAAAAAATTAAAAATCATTCATCAAAGCTGACTTAATTTTTTCACAAACCAGTTCTAACTCACTCTGTACACCTCATTGATGGGTGGTGACTCAATAATGCAAATAAGCTCTATCAAGTATTAGACAGTAATAAAATGTATTTTTATGAAGAGTGGTCTAAATAAAAAGTTCTTTGTAAAACTTTCTTCATTCTTTAAATTTGCATTTTATATTAAAACTTTAGATTATGAATACAGATACATGCATTAGAAATAAAAAACAAACCTGATCCTTTTCCTTTAGGCGTTGTGGACCAAATTGTAACAAACCAATGAAGCACAACCGTTGCATAACTTCATGAATGCTAAAAATATATTTTCTAAATGCCATAAGACCATTTCTCATTGAAACGGGCAACTGCCGCACTAAGAAGTGCCGACGAACTGGGTGTTGCAAGTACTCATTTAATCCAGGTACTATATAGCACACATTGAATATACTGACAAATAGCGACAGTGGCAACCGGAGTAAAAGATCACAGACAATACTCCACCCTTCAGGCCAACCTATTGACATAAAAGAGATAAATATTATAAAATGATATCAATATCAATTGTGTTCAATAAAGGTCTCCATAATTACAATGCAAAAGTAGTCAAATATAATATACAGTGGCAGCTTATTGAGTGGGGCTTCTGGATGCAGTCTTCTCAATGAAACAATACCATAAAAAATGTTGATACCTCATTTATTTATTTTTTTGGTGGGGGTTTATGGCTCGTCGACATCGAGGTCATTAGAGCCCTAAAATTCAGTTCAGGTAGGGAAAATGCAGTTATGCACTAAGAAGAGCCAACATGACTCTCCCCGCAAGTGGGACTCACCGAATGACTCAACCATACCCACAAAAAACCCTCCTGAATTACAACATATCAAAACATATATCATTACATCAAAACATTACAACAAGGAAAATGAAAGATACCCTAGCCCTCGCAATCTACTAGCGTTGGGATCAAAAAGAACAAGAGGTGACCAAGGGAGGTCAGGAAAGAGAAAGGAAGGAGCCTTGCACAAGTAAGTGGAAGTAATGCCAGACTCAGCTCGGGGTCCCGTGTCTGCCAAACATGTACTTACTAGATGTAAGTCCCCTGGGGGGTTGATACTTGAATTTGTCATTGAATGTACCACAAAAAAATGTTGTTAATATTTAGTATAGTTCCACTATTCTCTTTGTTTTCACATAAATTACATTTTTTGTATAAAATTAATAATTATGTTCTCACTTTCATGAGTAGTTACATAGAAATAAAACATGAGCGAGGGCAAAAGTTTACTCAGCTCAATCATTACAAAAATGGTTTCCATATGCTAGAACAGCTCTCCCCTCTTTCTTCCTGTTTTGTGACAATAATTCATGAATTTAGTGAAATTTACATCTCATATTTGTATTCATTTCATTCTTCATTATCTACTTTCGTGAAAATAGGAAAAACTGAGTTGGTGAAATTTGCTGAACTGATGTTGTGAAATAAGAACAAGCTGATACGAACATTGTGAGGGTGGCTTCACTTTTGGATTTGAGAGTATGTGTGAAGTGTGTGTTGGTGCCAGTGGTGAACCACACCCTTGCATGAGTATAAGAACAAGGATGTAATAAATTAATGTGGGTGCAATCAAAGACAAATTTGTGGGAAATAAATTTTTGTTTTTAACAAAACACAAAAGTGGCAATTAGTGCCCAGAGTTCTTTGCAGTTCACCACAATTTTTTTCACAGACCACATGAGTTGTGTGAAAACATACTTGAAAAAGCTTAAGGTAGAAAACTACATGTTCGATCTAATCGGAAAGCATTCAGGTAAACCCAGACAGTAGTGGTAAATCTCTGAGCAAAGAAAAGTCATTGTAAGAGAGCTAGGGAGAATTAGTATTGGCTGCTTTTCTCAGTAGCTTCTGAGAAAAAGGTGTCCAAGACTAGATGTTATATTACAAATGCTGAACCTATGGACACTTTTGACAAAAATGTCCAGGGTCCAACCATCTAAAGGTTGCTCAGATATGGAGGAGTCCTTAGTCGAAATATGGAATAAATCCTCTATTCCCATGCTTTGCAAAATGAGATATGACATTTTCACAGGCTTTAAATGTTTACACATTCAAGAAGCTCTTAAGAATAAGCAGTGACACGGTTTATAACTGAGGCAAACAGCAAAAGATATACATATAGTCGGAACATAACATGAATTGACGCTGCAATCTTATGTAAGCAATAGAAGGACATCTAGGGCCTGTAAATATGAATTACCAATATTGGTAAGTCCAGCAATGTGGGAATGTTTTTATCAGTTCCTCAAAAAAATTCCAACAATAACAGAATGGTTATGTATGGACAAATGTGGAAATTGCCCAGATCTTTTGAAGGGAAAAAAAAAGTGCTGAAAAACTTCAAATTTGTTCCTTTCTCTCACTTTTTGTATTGAATAGCAATAAAAAAAACCCTCAAAAAAGGGTGGGGGCAGACGCATCTTCAGAATTTTAAACAGAAAACATACTTTTTTTAACAGCAGATTTTTATTTAGATCTGAAAAAGGTTTAACTTTTGTATGAAATAATTTTTGTTTCATTGGAAATGTAAAGGTAGCTGTTCTTTAACAAACTAACCTGAGTAAGGAGGAAGGCGAGGGATAAACATTTTCCAACTTAATTCCAATTTATATACTTGANGCGAGGGATAAACATTTTCCAACTTAATTCCAATTTATATACTTGAGTAAGCTCAGACTGCAGACCCTCGTCAACAGTTATATCTTTAGATTCCAGAAAAGGAACCACTAAGTTCTGGTCCACATCTTCAACTCCTTCATATCCATACACAACATAAAATAAGAAAAGATGTAATGTTCTCATGCGTATAAACTTTGGAGAAAATCCATAACGCTTCCCTATTGTCTGAAAAAAAAAAAAAAAAAGTATTACAGATCTGAAACTTTAAATATATGTCTAATCTGTAAGATATCCATCACAAAACTGTACTTTCAAAATGACATTTTTTTGAAGTAGTAGGTCATTTTCATTATATATATATTCATTATATATACTTCTCAAGCTGTATTTTCTTGTGAGCTACATTAAATTGCAATCACTTCAATGTCCTGTCAATATGATATTCAATATGGCATATGATAATTGATTAATTGATTGATGTTTGTGAAGTTATCATACAAAAAGTGTACCCCACTAAAATGTCCAAGTATATGATAAAAACGCAATAGCAACAACTGCAGTGACATCCCTACAAACATAATCCGTGATATAATTATGTCATATCACAACAAAATTAATTTTTTAAATCACATCCAAATCTATTTAAATAAAAGAAGACAAGAATATATATTTATCAATGTAAATCGTTCATAAAAATATAGGAAACAAAACTTGCAATGAGGTTTTCACAAACATCTCATCATACAATCCGGTAACTGTTCATGTGATCAATTATCCCATTATTATTAGTGATTTAGGACAACTTTGAAACAGGGTTTCCATAATTCTCAAATTCTAACATCTAAAACTGCTTTCCTGGCATCCAGATAAATTTATTGTTATTATTTAATTACTTAATTAATGTTCTAAGATAATTTACAAACATTAAGATTATTTTTCTACCCAAACATGTTAACATGAATCTTCTTTTAAAAACAATCTTAAATATAAACCGAGAAACTATTGAAAACAAACTATCTAATATAATCAAAATTACTTACCTTATCATAAACAAAAGTCATTTTTTGTTTTTTATTTGGATGTTTTTGATTCTGAATCGGTTGTTGAGAAGTACGTCCTGGGTAAGCAATTGATAAATTAATACTGTCTCGATTTACAATAAAAAGTTTCATCTTTGCCTGTTCAATAGCTGATACAACAGCAGGATGGTCTATAAAAAGAATATACTATGTCACACACACACACACACAAATGAAAGATACACAGTTCAAATGATGATGATGGCAATAGTCATAATGATGGCGATATTGGTGATGATGGCAATAGTGGTGATGGTGGCGATTGTGATGATGATGATGGAGGTAGTGGTGGTGGTGATGATGATGATGATGACGATGATAAAATGACCTTCAGAATTGGTAACCCTAGTGATTGTAGTTCTTCTCCAGAGGTGAAGTGCTGAGCAATCAGCTCTGTTTCCACAACCAACAAAGGGGTGCTGACTCTGCCATTAAACCCTATGCCACTTCCTTTGCTCTCATTTGCCTCTTCTACTCTAAAGATTCTCTCTCCTGTCATTAGTTTCTTTTACTCCCTGACAATAAAGTAAAAATGCAACACATGAAGAGATGGAGAGATATGTAATACAGAGTTGTAAAGCCTTTGGAAAAGAACTGCTGCCTGAGGAAAAGCCAAGTAACAATTTTTGTAGAGCTACTCTTCATGAACCCTGATGTTCCATGAAAAAAAGAAGCTGAATAATAACACCCAAAAATGTAGTAGAACAAATGCTAAAAGAAGAAAGCAATTGGAAACATACATAACAGAAGTAGTAAGTACTTAACACAAAGAACAAAACAAACCACCTACCCAAGAAAAAATAACAGCTATTCCTCCAAAACAAGTGTGAAAGCAATTCTAGAAGGAAATTACACTGGCTGGGAGAGATGGGGTTTGGTGGTTTTACTGGGTATTCCACGCTGGAAAGTCCCTCACCACTTACAGCGTTAAGGACAAGAGTGTGTATCTGCATTCCACTCAATCCCCCCCACCCACAAAAAAAGAACAAACAGATAAAACAAACAAAATATATGATACTCTTCCAGCTCTAACATCCTGTACAAGGCCCAATCTATTTTTGACTACTAAAACACGATCAATGATCCCCAAGTTTCTCATCTTGAGGGTGAGAGAAATGCCTTCTTGGTCTCTTGTTTAAATGAAGGAACAAATTCCATCTGTACCTTCACGTGGAGGAAGGTGGCTAACACAGTTCTGGAGTCCGAGTGTTCACTGAGATAAGTGAACCTCCATAACCGCCAAAGGAAGGAAGGTAGATGAGCCTTCCCATTGGAAGGCAGATGAGCAGTCAGGGACAAATTTTCATCTTACAGCCAGGATTAAATGATCCGGGCAAAAAGAAGAGTGAGGGAGACATCAACAGTCGTGGTGAAGACCATCTACCTAGAGGATGACACTTTGATGAAAAATACCTGGTCCTTCAAGATTCGGAGTTGTTGCAAGGCCAGCTCCAGGACATGTAAAAAGGGTAATCTTAGACACACTGTTAAAAAGTATCAGTATAGAAATGAAACAGCTTCCCCTTCACGGTGAAACAAGCACATTAAAAGGACAAGAAATTGTTTATTGACTTTGAGCACCTGTAATGTCACCACAACACTACAACCAGGAAAGATGCAGGAAATCGCAGATGCATTCAGAGAAACAAAGATTACAGCACTTCAAGAAATCCGATGGAAAGGCTCTGGTAAAATATCCAAAGGAGAATACATGGTGTACTACAGCTGCAGTGAAAGAAATTTAGGTCAACTGGGAACTGGATTCATGGTAAGGAGAAAGATGGAAAAAAGTGTCTAAGTGTTTCAAGGAATTAGAGCAAGACTGTGTAAAATAAACTTGGTAATTGTGGTGCTTTAGCAACATTATCAAAGCATGATAAATTGAAAGACGTTTCTATGTTGCTCATTTTTTTATTATTGGTGTTAAAAAGCTTTTTCGGCTGCATAGCAACCATCGTCAGTAACATACACTGGAAAATATAAATGTACATAAGATGACAATAATAAAATAATAAAA
>NNCF01127175.1:142591-168297 GCA_002313205.1 Laupala kohalensis
ACACCCTAGACTCCGCGTCTTGCCCCCTCTTTGCAAAAACAGAACTTTTCAACCTCATTTCTCTTTGCTTAGATGTTAATTATTTTAAATTTGATAATAAATTCTACCAACAGAACTCAGGTCTACCCATGGGTTCCCCCCTCTCCCCATTACTTGCAGACTTATTTATGGACAATCTTGAAAAACAAATTTTTGACTCAGGACATTTCCTTCTACCCAACATTATCTATTGGTACCGCTACGTAGATGACGTAATCACTCTTTGGACGGGAACTCACAGACAATATTATTCTGTGGTGAAGGTTATGTTAGGGTGAAGTGAATTGAGAACCTTCACCACAGAAATTGAAAATGACAATAAAACACTCAATTTCCTAGACCTCTCTATTTCTCTAGTAAACAACCGCCACCAGTTTGACATATTCAGGAAAGACACATTTTCAGACACTACCATACACAATTCTTCACAACACCCTCCATCACACAAACACGCTGCCTTCCACTCCATGGTCCATCGTCTGTTCACCATTCCACTCTCACCAGAAAAAATCAAAAAAGAAATAGACACTATAAAACTTATAGCAGAAAACAATGGCTACAATACCTTTCTCATTGATAATATAATCACTAAGAAAGTTAGATTATATCACACGAAGAACCTCACATCACTTACTCCAAACAATAATATTCAAACCAGACACGCAATCCCTTTCATAGGCCCACTCTCACTTAAAATCGCGAATTCACTAAAACATTTAAACATTTACACTACCTTCTTCTCTCCACAAACACTTAACACAACCTTATCATTCACTAAGGACCCCACTCCCCATCTCCTCCGAAGTGGAGTCTACGCTCTCACATGTAGTGATTGTCCCTCCGTGTATGTCGGACAGTCTGGACGAACATTCAAACAAAGGATACAGGAACACGTAAATGCATGGAAAAATAACACAACAGTCTCACACTTCGCCAACCACCTAGTAGAAAACACACACACATTTAACATTGAAAAGGATTTTTATATTTTAGAAGTAGAAAATAGATTTTGGCCCCGGATCAAATTAGAAATTTTACACATCCATAGTATTCTAAAAAACAACAACATTTCCCTATTAAATGAACAAATCCCTGAATTTCATTCCCCTCTCATGAAACTAGCCTTCAAATTCCTTCCCCCTCACCCCCAATTCTTCAGGACACTGCACCCCAATCCCAGCAGTTAAAACCCTTGGAAATTCTTTCCGTCTTCTGCCGCCAGTTCCTGGAAAACTCCGACAGCCCCTTTCCTCCCCCCGCCCACCCCGCAACACCCCTTCACTTACAATATAATGTCCTCCGTCCGGCGTGCTCTGCGCATTCGCCAAAAATATTCCTCAACACTCAGGTACGTAATTTTGTCGGCTTGCTCACTCTGTAATTGTTTTCTTTCTTTTCTTTTATTCATTTTTCATTGTTCTTTCCTTTCTTTATTTCAACAACAACCAAAATACATTTCTTTCGATACTGTTTCACCCAAATATTATGTAATTTCATATTATGTATCTATTTTTATATTTTTTATATTTTTTATTTTATTTTATTTATTTTTTATTTTTATTTTTATTATTTTATTATTGTCATCTTATGTACATTTATATTTTCCAGTGTATGTTACTGACGATGGTTGCTATGCAGCCGAAAAAGCTTTTTAACACCAATAATAAAAAAATGAGCAACATAGAAACGTCTTTCAATTTATCATGTGTAAAATAAGAATAAAAGGAAAATTGTACAATATTAGCATTATTAATAAACAGGCATCAACTGAAGAAAAGGATGAAGAAGAAAAAGAAATACCACAAAATAAAGTAGAAAAAGTACCAAAACTTCTTATGGTTAATGAGACATTGCAATGTGCAAGCTGGAAAAGAATAGAGATTCCAAGAAGTAGCTCAACAACATACATTTCATCAGAACACAAATGAAAATGGAGAATTACTCGGAAACTTGGCCATTCTAAATAATCTGTAAGCACACAATTCCAATACAGAGAAATCCATAGAGGTACATGGAGAGCTCCAGATCAGGAAAGAAACATAATCAATCAAATTGATCATGTTTTAGTGAAGTCTCATACAACAGGTGAACTATACAGTACATTTGCAAGAGAAGATATCCAGTTCATGACACAGCCTATATAATTCACAGACATACATCTCACAAAGCGCATCTAATAATAAAGAACAACAACAGACATATTGCTCAAAAACGCAAAATTGCCCAGACAGAATTTCCAGAGCTCTACTCAACACAGACAGATGTCACACTCAACACTGACAGACTCTTAATTTGAACAGAATGAGCTTTTTCCATACTGCTGACATTAAAAAATTTTACTTTCTTGTTTCTTGTACACTGTTTTACCATATAGCATCTGAACCATTTTGCATAATAGTAATACTTGAACCTCTATAAAATATGAAACTAGTCTCTTTTTTTCAAACGATGTTGATCATAGTTATGACAAAAACTGACCCTGTTCCCAAGCAATTGTCAAGCAGTGAATTACAAGATTTCCAAGAAAATTAAATATCAACCCCTCACCGGTGGGTTAACCTTTTCACTAAGGAGGTTTCATGGTTCAATACAATACAATATTATCATTTAAGGTCTTGGTAACCTAAACGAGTGTTAAGTGGTAAAATAAGTGACCAGAGTCTCTATTTATTTAGTGAGTCAGAATCAATTTTACTAGTTGATTTTTGTTTTGCTTCATGGTGTCTTTCAGTTCTCTGGCAGTGAATTGATGAATTGACCTTCCACATAAGATGGCTTCTTTTCAAAGAGAGCTGGATCATGGGTTGGAAGTTTATATCCATGTGTGTTTCTGGTTGAGTACTCATGTTTGGATCCCTGTCATACCCCCCTATCTATAGGCATAAATTCAGATTGAATGCTACAGTGAGTACCATTCTTCAGTCTGTTGTTTCCTATCTTTCAGGTAACTGTCAAATCATTGCTTATTATGATTTATTATGATTTATACATGCAAATGTTTTGCTGCAGTCCTTGAAGATGCCAGTCATTGTATTTCCTTGTTCTACATGATCTGTGACATATTCGATAAGGTTAGCAATAGCTGTTATTGTTGATTTTCTGGGACAAAGCCATGTTGATTCTTTATTAGGAGGTTGTTGCTTTGCAGGTGTTGCAACAGTGTAGATAAGGCTATTTTATCTTGACTTTGAAATAGCTTGGGAGTAGCATGTATTGAGACTCCCCCTTACGAGTATAGTTTTCTGCAGAAGGAGTTAATCAGTTTGTACCCAGGTAATTCTGTGTTATTTAAGTCTTCATTTATAAGACCATGTTCTGTAGGAATAACTATGTCCAGATGGAGAATGTCCAGTAGATCACTTAATCGGACAATTTTATTGGAAACTGTCCATTTTGGTGAAGTATGCTCAACTTCTGGGTATTTTTACCTTGTTGGAGTTGTGAAGAAATCTGGTCTGGTTAGTAAGTTTTCTCTTGTCTTTGTTCCTGTGTCCCTGTTCTAAAAAAATTTAAGTCAGGCAGATTTTGGTTTGTATCTTCACTTGAATCAAGAGAGTTGTCTTTAGTTACAATCATGGTTGTTCATTCAAAGGAGTTAATTTGCTCACCTTTGTCTGTTTTTCCTGTTGTTTTCCAAGTGATCTGTGACATATTATCCAATATTTTCTTTGCAGAAATCTTCAAATGTTTCTCCCTCTCTTTTAGTTTTTTGCTACAGTTGGAGGATCTTTGATTATTTTAAAAAGTTTTATTAATACTAATAATTTATGAATAAAGGGATCTTGTAAATTCCTGTCTTGTCTTCTCCAATCGGTTGTATTTCTTTCAGTTCTATCATGTTTTTATTTATATTTAATTTTCTCTTATAGTATTTACTTTTGAAATCTGGAATGATATACTGTAGTTGTTCTTTGCTTGCCCTTCCAATTTTCTACATCCTCCCTATGTACTTTTTCTTGTTTTTACTAGATTTTCTTACTAGGATTTATTGGGTTCTTTCATTGGTTTCATCTTATTAATAGTTTGATCAGTTTGCTGGTATAATTGTTCTAGTAAAGTTTGTACAGTTACACTCTCGAGTTGGGCCATTTCATAAGTGTATGGTTTATTACATATATTTCAGAACCTTTTGTTTCAGTTTCCTGTTTATTATTTATTTTGGAATCTGGTTCTCTTTAACACCAAATATAGAATGTGGAATGGGTAAAATTTTAAAGAAATAGTTCTTGAAAATGAATAATACTAAAGATAAACCAAGATATTGTTTGTGAACACAATTCAGAAACAGTCATATAAAATAACATGCATAGTTTTATGTTAGTGTACTAACAATGTTATAAAAAAAACATACTGAATTTCTTACCTATTGGAACATTATTATCACAAATAAACATCATTGTCTTAACTTTAATACCATCTGTGAGAAGATAAGAATGGAGTTTTAAAAATAAAAATTTTGCAGTCATATAAAATGACATGCATAGTTTTATGTTAGTGTACTAACAATGTTATAAAAAAACATACTGAATTTCTTACCTATTGGAACATTATTATCACAAATAAACATCATTGTCTTAACTTTAATACCATCTGTGAGAAGATAAGAATGGAGTTTTAAACGACCTCCTTCCTTCAATCGAATTAAGAGTCTCAATAAAGACTTTTTATCAATCTTTACTTTTAATCCTTCTCTATCTTCTTCTTCATTAATAAGCTGTAAATATTTAAAGCTTAAAATAATTATCAAATAAAAGAGTTATATAAAAAGTGTATCTATTATATTTTTGTTATTAAAAAGTTAACTAAAATATTAACATTTAAACAAATTCTACAATTGTATTATGTGATAGTTGAATCAAAGTTTACATATAGACTACTGGCATGGGGTGTTCATGTGAAAATCAGATGAGACTAATGCAAAGAATACAAAAAAGAATTTTAAAAATCATATATTTTAGGTACAAGCATATACAAGAATTTCTTATAAATTACAATAGTGTATTGGACATTAAAAAAATTATATTACCTTGTGTCCATCAAACATAACAACAAGTATTTGTAAGTGGAGTATGACAAAGTCAAACTTAAAAGAATACCCAGAATAAAACAACTTGATAGGAAAAAAAATATTGGTTGTAAATATTTAAAAGCAATCTATATAATGCAATACATATTTTCAATAAGATGTTGATTACCTTAAAAACAGTATCCAGGGTAATAAAAATAATTCAAGGACAAATAAAGTAAGACATGGTTAAGTGATTATAAAGAATACACAGAATAAGTTGTCAAAACAAATTAGAAAGATTTTTTATGTCGAAAAACAATATAAATTTGTTAATTAGTTTTAAGGTGTAAATTTGAATTTAAATATAAATTTAATTAGTTAAGTTAACTTAGCTTTAAGAAACTAGACCTGCAATCAGACCAAGTGTCCATGTAGGGAGGTTATTTGCAACAATGTTTTATGTATTATTATGTAATCTATTCCAATAAATTCAAATTTATAAAATTCAAATAAATATGAAGTATTTATTTGAAAAGAAATACCCAACTAAAAAATATGTCAAGACTAACAAAATAAATAAAATAGGAATAGATATAGTTTTGGTGAAATATAAAAATGAAGATACAATAAAATTTATATAAAAATCTCACAAGATAATAAATTAAAAATATTTTCACATACATCTTCACTAAATTCATTCATACCTTTCAGTCAGAACATTTTTATGCTCCTAATACGTCAGACAAGCACAAGGGCATAGCCATGTTTTTAGAGGGGTAAGGTCTTGCCTTATTACACATGAAGTAGATGATCTTTGAACTCAACAATAAATATGTGAAAACGTGACACAAATCCCAATTAAGTTTCTAGAACTCTAGGAGTTTGCAGAAATTTCACAACTAGCGTAAGACAGTAGACAATAATTAGACAAAACACTGAATTAGCAGCATTGTCGTAACATTCACTTTTGTTCTTAAATTATACATGAATAAAATATTATAATTCACCAGGACATGAATTTGTTGACAAGATATATTAATAGCAATTGGAATTTGAATGGCATACAGTGCTATTTTTTTATATTTATTTTTTTAATTTTGCCAGCATGATTCAAGAATTGCAAGAATTTGTTGTTGTTTTTTAGTATTAACAGACACCCCCTTGAGACAGCTTGACTTAATCTGCATCTTTCTGGCAACCTTGTATTGGAAGGATTTACAGTAACTCCCATTCAAATAAATTATTGCAATAATTTGTTGGCCACACACTCCACTTACTTTTTTAAATACGAACTTGTTTCAGATGCTGTTGCTTCCATCCTCAGTTTCTGCGAACTGCCCATCAAATGGTCCTCTGGTGGTGGGTGGGTGGATGAATTTTGAAATCAAATTATTTTCAAATGGAACTTCAAAATTTAACAATCTGTTATTGAATAGCTGAATGAAATGATGTTCCAAATCAAACAGTCCAAAATGCCCATCCACGTTCTTCAACAATCATATATTTTCATCAATTTCATGTTTTTCATCTAAAAAATATGCCGCTACAACAGACTATTCAATTTGTCCAAATTTGATGTGTTGAAAATGTTCCTTGATCCTAATTTCTATATTTCTTTTAGTTTATCCAATATAAACTTTATCATAATCCTTGCTATTAATTATGTAAATTCCTGATCTGTTAAGAGGAGGTACTTCATCCTTATAATTAGCTTTAATTAGGGACAATGCTAAATTTATTTTGTGGAACCAAAGTGATATTTACTTCTTTAAATTTTTTTGGAACTTCTGATGCAAGCCAGGATGATAAGTAAATTTTCGGTAAACTAGTTTCCTTTTTTGACATTAGTACCATTTTTTGTCTCCAAAAGTCTTCCAAAAGTTTTTGTAAAGCCATTACATTAGGCAGTTTGAACAATTACTTTATAGTCCAAATTGAATTTTTCATCTTTCAATGGAGCTTCAATTTAACTGCTCCCAAAACAAGTTCATGTTAAAAATGTGAGGTCAATGAATTATTCCAATTATTTTTTTTGTATTAACCCATTAATGGCCAGCAATCTATTTTTAGATAGGACAGAATAGCCATAAATTTCTTACAAATAACATCACTTTGAAATATTTCGTCTTATTTTCGATCCATTTTGTAGATTGGTACATGTATAGGAATGTCTATATATGTTTTAAGTATACTTATAAATCCTATAAGACTAAAATAAGAAAGTTTTCGTCAAGTCCCTGGTGCAGTGTTGTAAGTTTTTGTGAGCTGAAATGACGGTGAAATATAATGGTTACAATAGGCAAAGACAACTCATAAAAAGGGAAGCCGATTAGATTCAGTTACAAACTATGGGTTCTGCATGGAACCTGAAGCTATTGATAGAATTTTGATTTATATTGTAGAAGAGAATGGGAATATACAAGTAATAGTGATGATGGCATGAAAGATTTATGTCTGTATGTTGAAGTATGCAACACCCTCCCTTAATATCTCCAAGAAGTGAGCATTTATAATGAGCTCTTCAATGAAAAGGATCAATGTTGGGAAAACAAGGGTCAAAGATGATGCCAATTTCAAAACATTCCAGGAGGACCCCTGACATTCTGTCAAAATGCCTTGATACTCTGAGTCAAAAATGTTTTGACAGTACCAAACTTGTAAAAATATATATTGTTTTAAACATAAATGGAAATGATGTTTTTAACCATTACTGTGCTTTATTTATAATTTGTATAGAGTAAAATAAAATTATGTGTGTTGTGTTTCATACTCAATGCATCACGTATCTGCCCAGTGACCTATTTATAGATCGGTTTCTTGTCAATTAATGAATAGTAAAAATGAATTTTTGTTTTCATTTTTATCATCCTACAACTTCCTATAACCAAGTGTACAGATATGGTGCAAATTGAGGACAAAAAAATAATTTGGGCATTAATGGGTTAACTCCACTGTGAATTCCCAAAGCAATTCATTTCCCATTAAAATTTCCTTTTGTTGGTACTTCAAAATTCTCAGGATATACATTTTTGAAAGGAATTCCTTTCTCAAATTCAAACAATAGCTTTGATTTATTGGTGGTCAAGTCTCTAATTTCATATTTTTTATGACAAAAATTTGGTAGTACTTCCAATTTTAATGTTTGTTTAAATTTATTTTGCTGAATATTATTTCCTTTGCTTTGGTATAAGTTTTGTTTCTCATAACTGTTACTGTCAAATTTACCAAGTTCTGATTTATTGCCTGAGGGTTCTAAATCCTTGTTATTTGTCTCCATCAAAACCTAACAACGAATCTGCAGCCTAAAACAGTAAAATTCGTCAGTTATAATTTGGTAGTTATAATTCGTCAGTTAAACACTCCACTTACTTTTTTAAACATGAACTACTCTTGGAAGCTGTTGCTTTCATCCTCAGCTTCAGCCAAATGTCATCAAATGGTCCTCTGTTGGCAGGTAGGTGGATGAATTTTGAAATCAAATTATTTTCAAAAGGAACTTCAAAACTTCACAATCTGGTCTTGCAGGCTGAATGAACAGTCGTTCCCAAATCAACAGTTCAAAATGTCCACCCATGTTCTTCATCAATCTTACGTTTCCATCAATTTTGTGTTTATTATCTCAAAAATGTGCTGCTAGTGTTGACTTTTCAATTTATTCAAATTTGATGTGCTGAATATATTCCTTCTAATGTTTCTCTAATTTCTTAATTAGAGAATAGGATGGAAGCAACAGCTTCAGAAAATAGTTCGTATTTAAAAAACTAAGTGGAGTGTTTGACCAACGAATTATTGCTACAATTTATTGCAGTGAATCCACTGTGAATATCCAAAGTAATTTACGATATATTTCTGTTTTTTTTTGTCAACTATCACTTTCTTTTTAGTAAATTATAAAGAAATGACTTTTTATGTAGAAAATAATCCATTTTTATTTTATCAGATTTACACCATTTCAGCATATATTTTTATCATCACATACTATGATTAAACTGGTGAAATTTCTTAACAAAGTAACTAAATAAGAAATTACACAATAAACCATGATAGTAAATTCTTGTATACTCTAATAATAACAAATTTTGTATATTTTTTTATTTTTGTTCTGAGATAGATCTGAAATTGAGTTTCTTTAGTACCTTTGATAAAAGGTATTCTCTAAAGTATTACTTTTGTAAAAATTTTCTTTGTCATTTAAAATAAAAATTTAATTCCAATTCATTAAGAGATCCTGTTCTAGATGTTATGTTATTAGTCTCATCATTTGTGTTCATTTTTCTCTGATAATGCTCTCTTATTTATTTTTGTAAGGAAAATATTGTTTGTCCAATGATAGAAGAAAAAAAATTCTTACATTTTATGTTGTATACCATAATTTTCTTTGTTATCTTAGCCTTTTATTAGACTATGTAATTTATGATTCACTTATCATTCTTTCTTCTTTTAGAAATAGTTTATTTATCATTGGCAAAATTAGAAGTTTTGGAGGAGTTTATATAATTTATATCATCTATATTAGACCAACATTGTATTGTTATGTAAAAATCTCTTTTTTTGACTTATTTGTTTAATACATTCTATGGTATAATAGTTTAGTAATAGTGTGTTGTGGACTAAATTCATGGTTGCACCATGACACTAATTAACATACAATTGCTTTGTTTGTATTTGTATACTCTTTTTTTGCTACTGTGAGTTCTCTGATAAGTAATATAAGACTTGTCCAGCATATGTGGGTTTCTGATACCAATTAATCCATAATTTTACAGTGAAAGAAATACATACATTTAAAAAGTTTAATTTATCATTTGCCCCTTGTGAATTTTAAGCATGGCTGATAATTATTGAAAATTTCTTATGTTCTTTCTGTTTGGTTTGTGGGTACAATACACAAAACACCGTGAAATATATCTTATATAAATTATCAGAACAAAGTTTCTATTTTGTGGATGTGATTTCTCTCAGAACTAATTCTTACAACAACAAAAAAGATAGGCTTACCAAATTTCCCCTAGGGCATCCTTCTATTTGCAGGAAATTTTTTTATTGAATCCAAAGTAAGTTGAATCTATTATTAATTTTAGAGCAATTTCTATCTTATTACTTGGTGTTCCTCTACTATTTGCTAATGAGACATTACTCGCTTCATACATAGTATGTTCCGTAAGAAAGAGAATTTATACCTCTGATGAAATCAATGTGACAGTCAGTGTTTCTAAACTTATTTAAAAACTCTAAGCAGAAAATCCAAATTCTCTTTTATAAAGAAAAGAGATGAATTTTGTGAATTCATGAAAACAACTATCAATTTATCAAAGTATCATTTTCTATGGTACTCTTTGTATACATATCTTTGGTTTACCATAAGTATGCAGTAAAATAATGTTCAATATTAAAATAATGAAATTTGTATTAAAATTTACAATGAATGATTGTAACAAAATAATAGGCATGGAAATTACAGACAAACATTTAGATATTAATTCCTTTCATAGAAATCTGCATGATTTTCTAAATAATATTTCACCAACAGAAGATAATATTTGAAACAAAGATTAAAACTAGATAAAACATGTAATGGAAAATATAAGAAAATTTACCGAATATTTCCAAAATAATGATCAAATATGACACAAAATGCAATCATTGTTAATGAGATTTGCAAAAAGTGGTTTTATAACAATACTAGTTTAGATATTTCTCAAGAAATAGTTTCTGTATCATCACTTGAAGAAAATTTGACATTTCCCACTTTATTCCAGTTCTCAAGTTTATCTTTCCAGGTCAAACACGTTTCATTGGATTGAATTGAATTAAAAGAAAATTTCTGAACAACAACATGATAAATTTCACTAATGGCTAAGAAGATATTTTGTAATAGCATACCAAATTAGCAGTAAAAACAAATATCAAGTGTTTTGACATTTGTTTATGCATGTACTAAACAAGCTCTAAAAAAATCAGATGGCAAACAACTGCCAAAATTATTTAACTTTATATTATCCTGAATAAAAAATGATAACTTGTTTTATTATGGAATTTGTCTTTTGAGTAATGCTGTTAAGAAATTATCTGTTTGATTACATTTCATATAATAACACCTGACAACGGATAAATATATGTTGAAACATTGTAAACCAGTAAAATAAAACACAAAATTGACTACTTAAAAGGTGGTATTTTCATAAATCACTAACATTAAATACATACTAACATAATTCTGGAAGTTTGATAGTTAACAGTATCTTGGAGAGGTATCACAGCCAAGAAGAAGAAGTAAATAACAACTTACATTTTAATTAATGCCTCTGTACATGCAGATAAAAGATCCAATGTTTCTTATTTTTAAACTATTTCCAATATTAACAATGATATTATTACTACACATTACCATCATGTAGATTCTCCAGGTCCATCTGTACAAAGTACTTTCAAATCTTGTATCAGCAATAAGGCAATGAAGATAATTAACTCACCTTAACAAACTTAGAATAATCATCGACAACTTTATGAATCTTAACGTATTCAAGAATCATATTTATACGTTTAAAAATTCGGTATGTCATCACAGGTCCGTCTTTGGTTTGGTGTCGAAAAAATTTTCTTACAGCTTCTTTATAATTAAAGCTTTCTCTGTAAACACACATTTAAATATAAGTATACTGAACATCAACAGAACAATGGGTAAAACAATTTTTTCAGATTTACAGTCAAAGGAGTCAATGACAGCATTGCAAGATTGCTGACTCTTTCTCTCACTGTAGACAAGTAGGCATTTTACGTGTGTCAGCAAAATCTTAGTAGTTTACATTACAATGCTCCTGCCTACATCTGGCGATTTATAGGATTGGCAGCAATTGATATGCCAACTGTGACGAATCGAGGGCGTGATCAATAACCTATGTTTGTAAGGAGGCTGCTTGAAGTTAGCTTTTCAACCAAATATAGCAGCCTTTGTTTGGGGCCCACAGCAATGCCTGGAATGGAGGGAGCTACACTAGGCCAGCCCCCTCAGCAGACATATGATGACGCTGCACTTTTGCTCCATTGGTTACATCTCATTTCTATTCTTTTACCGCGAGGACTATAGGTATATCAACAGGTACGCTTCTTCAACTAAATATTTAAAATATTTTACTTGTAAAATGAAGGGGATTAATTTTATATTATTGATTAATTCATATGGTACCATCAATATTGCTTGTAAAACACAAACACTTCAAAATATAATTCAGAACAGAATAATTCTCAGAAAAATTTGAGGGAGAATGTGGAGCAAGAGAAGCAAAATATATTTCCAGAATCACACAAATTGAGCATGTTACTCAGAAAGCAGGAGCATCAGAAAGTGAACTTACGTAGTACAATGAAATGGAGCAGCAACACTTGATGGAACAGGTAATGTAATACCAGTATTTTCTGAAGTTTTATTTCCCTTATCACTTGTTCCAGAATTTGGATCAAGTGTTTCTATTTTCAAAATCTTATTTGGTGGACCATTTTCCAAGGATACTATATCCGGCTTATTTTCTTCACCAATTTTTGAGTTGCTAAGAGACAAATCAGAGGAATGTTTTCTCTTCTTATTTTTGCTATGATTATCAGATTTATTGGGAGTGACTGTATTGGTTGGTATTTCATGACCCGCACCAAGAGCCTTACTCAAAAGTTCAGCGCGCATATGCTGAATGTCCCTTTCAATAGTTTGTATGCGAGTGCATTGCTGATCCCATTTCCGAGCACGGAATCTGCAATTAATTAATCAGACAAGTTCATCATATCAAGAATTATAAATGTGCTTAAGCAAAGAAAATTAATTCCAGTAAATTTCCAAATATATATAGCTTAGTTAGTTCATTTTTTAAAATACGAATGATTGCAAAAACAACAAAGTACTAAGTTATGTTATGAATAATAAGAACTCTTTTATATATTTATGATCACTTGAAATGTCAACTTATAAAAGAGTAAAACTATGAATTAGACAATTGATCTCCCAGAGGTCAGACTTGATGTAGGGAAATATAAAAAAGTCACTTACATAATTGCTTTACAATTTTCAATAATTTTAATGAACCATTAGTTTTACTAAAAACAAATACAAGTGAAAAATTTCTTAAATAAAATTAAAAAAGTGGATGCAAATAACGAGAAATTATTTTGAAAGTCAGAAGTATGTAGTGTTAGATTTTTAGATTTTATTCACAGTTTCTCTTATATACCATTTAAAAAATAGTATTTAAAATAAGCCCATGAGTTTTCTGTGCCTCCAAAGAATGTATTATGTGATATGTATTTATTACTATATAACCTGATGAATAAATTGTTTATGTCCAATTTTTAAGCTAATTCAACCAATCTTGATATCATTGTAAAACAAAATAGAAATGGAATATAAATAATATTTGAATTTACTCAAGGTAAATGTGCATTGAATTTTTCATTTTTTTATTTTATTTTAATGTCTCTGAAACAAAGCATGGGAAGAAAAGCATGGATCAAACCCAAAATTGTACACCCTAACAGAAATTGTAGTCAAGGCTGCTTGCTCAATGACATGAATGTTCACACTGAATCAGTGTTTATCTCAGGCAAAGACAATGAGATTTTATCATGACAAATTAACAAACTATAACAATTTTAATATGAAAACTCTTGAACTCTAAACTTTTTACTTAAAGTAAATCAATAAAGTGTAATTTCTCTCTTCTTTAATTATTTAGACTGACGTTGCTTTTTAAAGATGACCTGAACAAGAGTTGATGAACTTTGAGCAAAATCATACCCAAAGGAATTTTCACATTTAAAAAAAGAATTTTTTTAAATATAAAATAATCTGGTTAATACGCACTTGATGGAAAAGGTTCATGTTCCGATAAACGAATGTCCAATTTAAATGGAACAAGTTNAGGTTCATGTTCCGATAAACGAATGTCCAATTTAAATGGAACAAGTTTTAAAGTGTCTGTACAACAAGTTTTGGATAGGTTAAACTATTAAACTCAATGGTTTTATCATAAAAATTACTTTTCAGTCTCAATACAGAATAAGGTTGATATAGATTTTAACGTAGGGATTGATAGAGGACAAAAACAAAGAATATTATTAATTAAAACTTGCTTGCACTCGTTGGGGACTGAACCCATTAAAATCCCTCATTTGGGGGCAGTGAACCAAACTAGATCCACACAAAGAAGTTTTACAATTTTCTGATTAGTCAATCTTTGGTATCAATAAACCATCAAATAAGTGCTTTTATGTGAGTCACATTACAACTTCTTGATGTGACATGAGTCAATGTCTTCTTAAATAGGTTCATTGATTCATTTTCATGAATTATGTAATACCATTTTTTTCTCGAAATCATCTTAAAGAAGTTTTAAAATAACATTTAATCATGTAAGAACTGTGCCAATGCTATTATTAATATATTCCCCCCCCCCAAAAAAAAGAGTAATAATTAAAATATCAATTAAGAAGATAGTAAAGTAGTTCATGACCCGATGTATCAACACAAAAGAATGAAATGAGCAACACAATTTTCATCTTAGGTAGCTATTTTTCAATGCAACCTATTTCCAGTTAACGTAAAAATAATTTTCCTCTAGATAGATAAACATTATAGATATTTCAACATTATTCCTATGCATAATTAAGTTGACATCATGGGCATAATGAAGAATTAACATGCTATGTACAGTTGCTCCAATGTATACCAAGCAATGTACTAACTTAAAAAGTTAGTACATTGGTGTATTGTGGATTGCAGAACACAAAAACGTGTATTGTGAGTTGCAGAACACAAAAACGTGTATGCAAATGCACTTTAAATAAAAATTTTGGGGGGATTTCATCCTGAAACTCTTTGAAGTTTTGATCCAGCCAAGTTTCCATCCCATTCTCACTGGGAGGATAAACAGACCTCTTTCTGGGGCTGCGCCCCAACCAGTTTGCAAGGGGATTAATGTGTCAAATTTGAAATCGAGTAGTAGATGTGGAATAGATTTCAGATACATTGGTCATCGAGTCTGTTACAAAATACAGCTCATATAATAGTAAATTAGTTCATTGTCCTCCATGTGGTCATACGCAGTTTGTACTGCTTTTTTGACAATAAAATTTATTTATTTAATAAAGAATTCAAAGTTTATTGACTGAACAGAATGGTATCAAAGAAAACTACAGTTCATCAATATTATAATTAAATAATTAAAAAGTGTACTTCAAAATAAGATACTCTGTTAAAAACAAAACTCTAAACAGACTGTAAGATACAATCTAACTATTATACTTGAAACAAAAATTATGTCGATTAACTCCCTAGAAAATATTGGTAATGTCCTTTTGATATAATGAAGACTGACATAGTAACTCACAGTGGTACTCCATTGATTACCTATAAAAACTGGACATAAATACATTTACGGTACAGAAATTTATGTATATGTAATCATGTTCTTATTTGGAGGTCCGTCCATATCAACTGTGTATCCAAACAACAGAATATTTGTTCTCAAAACCCAACAAGAGAAGTTGGGTCATTTGCCATAAGAAGTCCAAATTAACTGAATTAGGGGACAAATCATGAACCGAAAGGTAAAATTTTGGAATGTTTTATTATTTTATCAACACTTCACTGGGAAGAATTCATTATAAAAAATATGTTTCAGATTTCATCACCAAACAATAAAACACACTATTGCTGTTATTAGATAACATTACTTATTTATAGAAACATTTCAAATTTATAGGAACAAAGCAAAAAACTTACTTTGATACTCTTTGTCTTCCAATATCATTCATAAATGTAGATGCAAGACCTTTTCTCAGCAAATTACGACTAACTGTCCGTGCACTCAATTTTGGTATCCCCATTTTCTGCACTAATTCCATTTGGCTGTATCCGTTTACTCCTGCACTTTCAACACATTTATATGCTTGTGCCAGGAAACTTCTATTGATAGTTACACTAAATTCAGAACCTAAATAAAATAGTAGTAGTTTAATTTGTGTTCATAACTGATGTTATTCTTCGAGTTAGCCACATACTATACGCAAACAAGGGCAAACAATATTTTAGTAATGTCTATACTCAAATTCCACAAGAACTTTCATCACACATACATGCACAATCACATAGCAAGCTTTACACACAATGATAAAACATAATGAACATTTTTCACTCACTAATTCCATCACCATGTTCATCATCATCCACATCAAACTCATCTTCCCGTGTTGAGACTATTTCAACATCAGCATTTGGATCCAAAAGCTGAATAACACGAATCATTTTCTCTTTCATGCTATTCATAGATCGCCATTCACTTTCTTTTGCATCTGGATAAAGATGTCTATAAGGCAGACGCTAAAGGGCAAAAAAATATAATGACAGTAAACAAGTGGTATGAAGACCGGACATTTCTAAACTGACAATTACTAAACTGCTCTTGATGAAATTTAGCAGCACGTAACCCAAAGATGATCAAAGGAATAGCTGCATCATCATGAATTTATCATTTTGTAAGCTCTACGTAAATCCATACTTACAAGTGGCTTTGTCCTGACATTCATAAACAAAAGAGAAAAATATTAGAGATGGAAGTTTGAAATTTTGAGATGATGCTTTCATATTGTAAAAGATATCAGAGAAATAAAAATTTGAAATTCCAATTTTAAAGGACTTAAATGTAGTTATTAGAGACCCTCTGTCGAGGCAGCTCTATTTCAGGGAGTGGCGATCCTGCCCACACGAGTCCCAGAACACACTGACCCGGTGTGTAGCATCAGGTAAACAGTCCTAGCTCAGGGTTACGAGTGAAGACGGCAGAAGGGGCAAATCTGTAGCGTCTATACTCCAGTGGAGCAAAAGTCATCTGATCCCAGTGGGGTAGCCTGTAATTTACACTACCTGTTCAACTCATAACTTTATCTATCATCAAACCATATCTCACTATCACCTCATTGGACCAACTCAGGACCTAGTCCCACTGCAGGTGACCCCTTGACAGTCAACCATGAAAAATCTTTTAAGGAATACTCCACCAGCTGAACCAAGAGTTCAGAGAAGGCAGCCTTCAGATTTGGTGGGCTGCCACTTAAAAGATACAATGCAGTCGGAGCCACTGAAATACTCTAACACACACACACACACACACACACAGACAGACATGAAACTTTCAAAATCAAGAATCAAACTGAAACAAATAACTTACTTTTCCACACATAATGTAAACTCACTCATGCAGACTGGTAAGCTAAAAGCGATAACCTACCTAATGGATTAACACAAAATTCTCATCATGGGACTGCAGGAAATAAGAAACACCGACCAGGACCCCAAGGAATCTCCAGGATACAGACTCTACAAAGGTATACCGGGGAAGAGTGATAAAAAATGTCCCACAGTTTGGAACAGGCTTTCTGGTCAGTCTTAAAATAATAACCTCTTTACAAGATTTCAAGTCGCAATCCTCCAGATTCTCAACACAGACTCTAAAGGCATCTAATAAAATATACACCATAACAAATGCTCAAGCTCACTAATAATAAAAACAACTCTTCGAAAGACCGTAAAGAAATAAAATTTTTGGAACCTACTAGATCAGATCATTAACAGCATTCCCAAACACCACATAAAACTATTAATTGGAGACTTTAACGCCCAACTAGGCAGAGAAAGAAGATACCATGACATCATCAGAAAATGGCCTGCCCAAAATAGAACAAACAAAAACGGGCAGAGACCCATTGATCTCTAAACCATAACCTAATATCAAAATCTACATATTTCAAAAGAAAACCTCAAAAACTGAAAAAATGGAAGCACCCTGACTATACTAAAGGAAAATGGCAACTGGATCATGTCTTCATGGACAAACACCACCACAAAGACATTTATAATGTCAAAGTCCTCCGAGGAATAGACACTGGTTCAGATCACTACATAGTTAAAATGAAAATTAAATTAACTCCTCAAAAGAAACAATGAAACCCAGCCCCTAAACCTAAAATAAAAATGGACCCTACCCAGCTAATCAATAATGAAAATTACCAAAAAGCCATTTTTAAAAAAATGGATAAACTTGAAGACCTAGTCAACAACCTTAAACAAATTGCAGAAGAATTGGCTCCAATGAAACCCCATAAAAAACATAAATGGTGGAACAATTAATGTTATGAAACGGTGGAGAAAAGACACCAAGCATGGCTATTACATCAATCCCAAAAGTCAGAAATATCCTTCCAAAATTTAGTTAAACAAAGAAAAGAAACCACCCAAACCTTGAGGAGATGAAAAAGACAACACCATAAGAAATTACTATAATACCATACCATACATTGAAATTAATAGAAGAAGAATTCAACAGAACACAATCGAGAGATTATTACAAAATCTTTAAAATGCAACTCAAAAAATATGAAGCCCCTACCCTACCAATGAAAGATGAAAACAGTAAACTGGCCCATAACAATGAAGACAATGCAAAAGTCCTGGCTACATACTTTAATGAGCTCCTGAATTGCGAAGAACCGACAGAACTCCTTGCCTTCGAAGAAGACTAGATAATGGACAGACTAAAGTGATCCTATGTGGTCAAAAAAAGAGAAGAAAAAAAGGAGTTAAATCGGATAAAACATGATTATCCGTTTCTTTTCACATTCCACCAAGTAATTTGTTGTTTCTCTTTATGATATACCAGTAATGTTCCCTTTGAAACACACACAACAATCTGAGAGATCAAAAATATATTACTGTAATGTTGCATACATACAATTCACTAAACAATTCTGCTACTGTAGTTACACACAGTACTTGATACTTTGCTCAACAATGGTTTACTGTATTGTGAAATAGGGAGGAATTTTCAAGATTTGTGCCTTCCTGACACAATGGTTGGCACACTTCCCAAATTTCACTGTACGTGTACCAAAGAGACAATCCAAATAAGCAATGCCATGGGTATTCAGCTAGGTTCTATCAAATATTGAATTTCTTTAATTTTACATCTCATAACTATTTTACAGAAAAATCCCAGTTTCTCAACACTACAAATTGCAATCCAATAGCCTATGAATTACATTTAAGATAAAATCAATCCAGCAATGTTTGGAAAGAAATATAAAAGCTAATACTAAAAACTTCCAGTACATCAATTTTTACACATGAAAACTACCTACCATTGAAAACTTTACAAAACATAAATGAGTTTGCCTCCGATCAGTCAAATTTACAATTACATAATGCCTTCCATCATTAGAATTATAATAAAAACAGTTACAAAATACAATTACCATATTGTGTGGGAATTGTATAAATAAATACAATTACAAAAATTGAGCAGAAAAAATATTTAATGTAATTGATTATACTGCTTTTCAAATTTCATTTTGAACTGTTACCAATTTTATCCCTGAATCAAAGAAAAAGGAAAAATATACCCAGAAAACTAGATCATGAATCAAATCCATGAAAAAATGATGAAATAACTTTAAAAATAAAATTGATATACTTACCAAATCAGTACGAACAAATCGTTGAAAATATGTAGTTTGGAAAAGCTTCTTCAAGGAATTCGTTAAGCCTAACTTTTTTCTTATTTCATCATAGTCAGCAAGGTAGTTTTTGCAACCCCGTAATATTTCAATGACTTGCTTGGTAAGGTACAGTACTTTCGGCCAGCGTTCCACAAAAAATCGAGGTAAATGAAGTAAACTACCACTGCAGTTCTGGTTTCCTGATTTTTGGTGGTGTACCTGTAATAACATCAAGACATGTGAGTTGGCTTATGCAAAATACAGTAAAACCCTGCTTTTACACTTTTCAAGGGGCCTAGAAAAACTTTGTTGTTCTAGTTAAAGCAAAGTTATTTGAATTCATTCATATTTTGTAACAATTGGTGAGGTTGTCTTCTTCCCTCCAGATAAAATGCAGAGTTCAAATACAATCATATTGATCCATAATCATACACAACCAAAATGCAGTGATATATATTCGGAAAGTGGGTTGGGATCTTTTAATATACTCTACTTCATATAGTTGTTCTACTTCAATACTAGGACAACTTCAGGTAATTTATTGAGGGGAACAAGTTTCTGACATGTATTAAGCATCAATTTCATGTATTGAGCTACATTATGCATAAACAGGAGCAAGCAAGGAAGGGACCATTCCACCAATTCCAGAAGAAGTGCCTAAGGGGAAACGTGAGAAAAAACCTGGAAATATAACATCAAAATGCTCATAGAAACAATTTAAATGCTACTATAGATTCTTTTAACCCTCCAAAGAAACTTGTTGAGTCCTTTAAAATACAAAGCTAACACTGTTTTAAAATAAAAAACTAGCACCATCTTTTAAAATGAAAAGCTTAGTCTTAAAACAAGGAGTTGAGAGAAAAATCAGATCCCATTTAAGAAAGAACACTAAAATACCAGGAAGTCAGGATACTTCTATGACATATCCCATTCTCATTGTCATCTTACTTCACAAAACTTACCTGCTTCACTATAAGACCATTCTTCATCAGAAATTTACGATGATAAAAGAGAGCTTTTGGATCTTCTCCAGTTATCTGTAAACTAACACGACCTTGAGTAACTTCCCCTAAATGACGTGAGCGACCAATTCTTTCTAATATGCAGTATTGTATAATTGCAAGTTCCAATTCTGGATCAACTGATGTTCCCATTAATGCAAGATTCCGCATTTTCTGAGATGCTACAAGTACAAGTTTGGTACCCCATCTACAACAATAAAAAAATCACAAAGTATTATCCAATATAAAGATGTGTTTCCACATATTACTGACCATATCTCCTTCAGAAAAAATAATGACAGAACAATGACAAAAAGCAGTGGCAGCGATTGTGGGGGGATTAACAATTTTCATTTACATGTCATTTTCTGCATATTTCCACTAACTGTTTTAAATAATGAAACAAATCAAAGAAAAGACAATTGGTGATTACCACATCAAGGATGGGGCATTAATGAGCCACTCTCATTGACAGCTGCAGACTGTTCAGAAAATTGAACACCGCTGTTACTACTAAGTCAACAGAAGCATTACTAGTGCTACAAAAAGCATCACAAAATCACAGGGATATCAAACAATAATTTTCATACATGACACAACGTTAATAAATAGTGGTTAATAAACGCCTCATAATAAAAAATAAAAAAATTCCCTTAAATTTGGGACAAAACATAAAATTTTTGCAACATCAATAAAAAAAAACAAAATGAAAGACAAATCCCAATCAAAATGGTATGGTTAATCTACCTAAGAGTTACAAAAAACTAAAAATGAGCTTTTCAGCATCTAAAAATAAAACATTCTCCAAATAGCATTTTTTTAAATGTACCACAACAAAGCTTTCAGTCCCATGCACCTGACTCAATAATACTTTGGGAAAATTTTTATTACCACCATTCTTCTTGTATATATGAATTTATGGTATGTATATTTGTATCTATATTGTTTTAGAATTTGTTTCAAAGGTAACATGGAATTTTAAGTATAATAAGGTTCACATGGTCTCCCAGATGATGCTATATATATAACCACTTGAAGTGCTGGAAGAGACAACATATATAAACAAACCCTATTTTGTACTGTTCAATGACTTTACAACATTTGTATGGTCACTGCATTTTGCAGGTATAAATGATAGAACTTCAAACTATTACAGGTTATGGAACATTAATACAAACATGATTTGCTTCTGAAATGCAGCACAAGAATGTTCACGACCAATGGTGTGGGTATTTAGCGAAGATAAGATGTTTCAGGTATTACACTAGTAGTATCAAATCAATTGATGAGTTTACTGGTAATTTGACACATTTTAATTCCCTAAACATTTTCCTTCTTTAACTGATCATGAGAATTATTATTTTATAGTTATCTGAACTTGTTAAACACAAAATGTCATGAATTTCAGCCAAGTGTCTACAAGAAAACTTTTTTTTGCTTGGTGCTGAACCCTTGATCAGGAGAGTACCATTCATTTCATTGAAGGTCAAAATTACTTTTTTATTCATTTTTATACTAATACATTTAATATAATGAATTTCATACTAATTGAATTTATGTAACTTGAGAGAGGTCACATTAGAGTTGTTTTACATTCATAGCCTTGATATGCACCCATTTATAACCTCTCTTCAAAATAAAAATGAAATAAAAAATTTAAGCATTTTACCTCTCCTCCGCTTGCTTAAGAGTCATTTGAGATGCAATTTTGTAAACACTAATGCGTTCTTTGTAGAAAACACTTGAACCTCTAATTCCTTTTACTTTATCGTCAACAGAAGCATGAGGATATATTTCTTCAGGTACATTTTCCTGCAAAAAGCAAATAACTTTCCAGAAACCATAATAAAAACAACAAAATTATTTATTTATTTATTTTAAATATTCAACACAGATTACAATAATAATGTATAATCCAATCACAAACGATTGTGTGCTTATATAAAACACAGATTACTTAGCAAAAAATATCATAAAATCTTAAATGAATCTTAACAGCAATCTGTTGGTGAGCTTTGACATAAAATGCAGGGAGAGCAGTGAGGTAATTTACAAACAACAAATGTAAGCATAACATCTGAACCCAACCCAGCAATTTTTAATCAATACTTCCTTTAACACAGAACAAGATACTGAACATCATTCAAGGGTCCCAAGTAAAATGCAGAAAAATTTGTCAGAAGTTCAAGTACAGAATAAAAACTAGCATGGAATTGGTTCATGTGCATCTCTGCCAAAACTTTTGATTAAATAGATTAGATCTATACTGTCATCACATAAGAAAGCGACTATCTTAAGTGTCATAATTAACATTACACTAGTAATATCTCTAGAATAGTAAAATAGATTTGGTTGTATGACTTATGCATGTCCCAAGCTTAAGCAATTATGCACGTTCCAAGTATTTCCAGATCAAAAATGTAACATCAAAATATAAGAAGAAAGCATGGACAATCATTTCAATGCAGTCACAAGAATCTGATTCCCAAGCCAGCACAACCCACAGATATAAAACTTGTTTCTGATAACGGTTCTTTATGGGCAACAGGTATTTTCAAGAAATGGGTCTGAATGAATATTAAAAGGTACCTGTTTTAGAAGTTCCTTCTAAATTGTTAATAATTAATGAATTATGTTATTTTAAATCAATTTTTGTCATTTCAGTCACAATATAAAATAATATTAATGAACATGATGAAATAGAATTGTTTATAAAACAAACAATCTTATGAGTTTGAGCCATATCATAATCATTACTTGAAAGTTAGAAATAGTTTAGTTCACGTCTCAAGTCTTCTTGACTTAAAACAAATGACCTAAACAAAACCAGGATCAACTATCTTTTATAAAAGATTGGTGAAATAGTTCCCTTGACAACAAGTTTTAATAAACAGAAACCAGATTAACGGTTCAAGAATATAAATGCACTAATTTTATCCTAAAAATATTTTCAAGAAAAATCTCATAGACAAAATCAACAATGCAATGGTTTCCTAACATTATTCGATGCAGTAATCCATCCCATTATGGATATTATACGTAAAATAAAATAGACAAATTATTTCATGCACAAAAAATGAATAGAAGAAATATGTTTAAAAGATCATTCTTCAAGCAATGTCAATGTATACAAATTTAGCAAAACAAGTAAGGTCAAATAGATTAATTGCACCTATTACCACATCTAATAATTACATGGATAAAAAGCATGTTGTAAGTAATAGTAGTAAATAGGTTTATTTTTATTAGCTACAAAGAAAACACTGACTTTTATAAATTCCGAAGAATAGCATACAATTCTGCAGTTCAAAAAAAAAAAAAAAGAACTCACAGGTTCCAATACCATTCCTAGTTCTGGATCCACATAATCATATCGATTGAAGATTACCAATGGTTTTCTAGGTTCAGGCAGTTCAAACATGTCTATGTTGCTCATTCTTAAAATCGTATCCCATATATATTGCTTATATGGATCATTAAGACATGTTGCAAATTCTGGTCTTCCTCTCAATCTTACAAATAACCCTGGAATAAATTTTGTGAATAGTTTCAGGCTAACATATAAGAAAAAAAGAAACATAGAATAATACAATACATATTGAGAAATTAAAATAAGTTGATATGCAATAAATCTTACCTTCTATGGTTATCCCATCTAACCCCTCCAAGGCAATTTCATCCATGACCACAGATGGTATATCATTCATTTCAAACATGATTATGTCTTAATCTATGCAAACAAATACATCGGTTGACAGTTTCACAATTCACTTTCAGCAAAATTTACACTACAGATGAAAAATAACAATGAGTTCAATATAATAATCTTATATCTATATTATTTATGTCCAAATAATTCCCTATCAATTTTTCTTCAATAAAGAAGTAAAGTTCACATTCATGTGCAGATGGCAAACAAATCTTACAGTAAAATAAAAGTGTGTGGTATCTATGTAATTTTTTTAAATTTACACAATTATCTTGAGACATTAAAATCTATAACCCTAATTGTGGAAGTTAAAATACTTCTTAATTCATGTTATTTCCATAAATTATTTTTTATCCTCAATGCAGTTATATGCCGTTAGTGACTTTCTTCTGACAACAGTTTAATTATTTATTTAACTCAATCTATCCATATCATGGAAGTCGACAGGATTTTTCTTAAGAGTTTGAGGAGAAAATGAAATTGTTTTTTACAAAGCTCCAGAATGTATTTTTCATAAAAATGACTAAAAATATTTAATTGGCACCAATGGAATCATTGATAAATGCATTAAATATTCTTTAAATAATTTTAAACATGTAAAAGTTTTATTCTTTCAGAATAATTTGTTAAGGGTTTGATTACATCCTTGATTCATATACATCCATACCTTTTTACATTATATAGTATTAATTGTTTCCCTAATTCTAATATGTCTCATGTTATTTCCATAACTCTCTTAACATTTGTTATGACTTACTATGCACACAATAAAAGGGTTGTATCTTCAATAGGATTCTTCTCTCCAGAAACTGACAGGTTATTAGTCATATGATCATCAAATCAAACATCAACAAACACAGGAAATTAACCTCATGTACATTCGGATAATAAAATGTAATTGATGGCATCGGCGTCAAATCGCTAGAAATCTAGAATTAGGCTTTCGGTTAATTTCTGTCACCTGTACACATTCACACGTGCTGCACATGTTGTTTACGTTTATCTCACCGTGCTCACCTCTGACAGCAGTCCACAGAGCTCTGACTAGCTCTGACCACTCTGACTATTGTATATATTCTGTGCTGTAGTCCACGGCACGGAACACGTAAATAACGGCTCATTGCCTCAGCAACATTCTTCTGTTTACCGCAACACAACCACAACCAGTCGCTTTGCACATTTCAAATATACAAAAATTTCCTGCAGTTTCTGTTCTTGGATCCTCGTTTTATAAATAGAGTCCTTTCTAAAGGCCTTAATCAAGAGAGAGCCCACTGTCATGTCAACGACTTACGAGCACGCATTTTTTCATAACAGCTACATACCCTACGCACAAATTCTCATCACACACACACACACACACACATATATATATATATATATATATATATATATATATATATATATATATATA
>NNCF01127175.1:168583-207182 GCA_002313205.1 Laupala kohalensis
CTGTTCGCAGCACAGTGAAGCAGATTACCAAACAGGTGGGCAAAATGTGTTAGCTACACAGTGGAACTTATTGCTAAATAACTGGCCAAAATGCTAGCGACTTTGTGGACAAAAGTGGCAAAAATGAATACACTAGCGACCTTCAGAGTGCGATATTAATGGATTGGTTTCTTGATCTACTATCGAATTTTTATTCTAAATAAATTTATTGTCAAAAAAGCAGTTACTACGTATGACCACGTGGAGGACAGTAAACTAATTTACTCTCCAGAAGCAAGCAAGGGACCATCCCATCAATTGCTTAGGCAGAGGCGGCTTAAAAATTTAAACAAAAATTCCTAGATACGATAAAAAGTTAGCTACGAATTATAATACTAATAGAGTTAACCCGTCGTGTCCACGGTGTCAGCGTGATTGCTCGTCACCTTGTTATCCCGGGTTCGATACCCCGGGGTGAGGGTAGGCGCAAAATAAAATTTGTAGCTTTCTATATCCATGTCGGAATGCATATCACAATTTGCTTAATTGGGAATTGGGTTAACTTTTTCGTTAATATTTTATAATTTTATTTGATTTTTTGAGAATAACTTTTGACAATCACGAGAGATGGAATTCTTTTTGTAAATAAATATAATATGTACAAATTGAGACAAAATTGTCAGGAGAAAAATTCCCTTTTTTCTCAACCTTCATTAGAACACTGTTTTCAACTGAATAAAAAAGAAAACTTGAATTAAAATTATATAAGATAATTTAAGAAAATAGTCGAATTATTATTTTGTAAGTTTAGCACGAAGAGTAAAGGAAGTGGAGACTTCTAGAATCAGTCAGTAGAAAGGTTTTAAGTAAGCAAGCTGCGGGCAACCGCTGTAGAAGTCATAAAACTATCCACAACTACTGTCGGAAGGGGGCGAGAGGGAAGAAAGAGAGGGTCCAGAAGGGATGCACAACCTGACTGTCCTTCCCCGCTGAGGCACCGCTGGTCGCCAAATGAAAACACAATTCTCATCTTTTTTCGATATCTCATCTGGATATTTTTCTACGGCGTTGGACCGTGATGAGAAATTGGTCCGTCTCTACTACCCGTGCAGCGTTAAGACCACGCGTACTTATTTGGGAAATTTATTTCTTCGTTAATCAGTCCGGCTGTGATGTCTTTCATTCATCTATCATTCACAAAAAGGTTTTTTTTAAACGTATGTTGCTTATGCGTCGTTTGATTAGTTGAATTAATTTTCTTCGCATGATGACAATGGATTCTTGTTTAAAATACATTTCATTGTTTTTAATACAGAAATTAAGAAGTATTTTTTGATACTGGTGATAATTGTCATAGACAATATAAATGAAGTGCAATAAACTAGTTATATAATTACTGTTATTTATTTTAACGTTATTTACGGTGTCAATTTGGTTCAAAACAAAATTCTTCACAATAATCCTCACAAGTTTCTTACAATATTCCTTACGTAAAAAATAAATTTATCAAGCAGAAAAATATCACACAGCAGGGTAATGTTTTTACACACTTTCTTGAAACCAAATATAATTGTTTTGAAATAAGATATTTTGAAGTATTCACTTAGCTGATATATGATGATGAATGTTCACTTAGCCCTGATGGAAATGTTACCCACTTGAGTGCGTTTTATGAACGGTCTTCTGTGCTTTGACTACGGAATAACTTGTGTCGCGTAGTCGCAGGCAACGGGCGCCCTGTGTAGCCAAGTGAGTGACGTAGCCGTCTCAAAAGAGTGACTCAACACTAAAGGCCTAATATGACGCCACTGCTCTCCGTATCTGGGGGGAATTGCCGCTACTCTTGCGCCAGTCGCCCAACAGTACGTTCCTCTTTTTTGTTGGTTCCGATAGGCCCTAACCGGTCCTGCCAACATTCCCTTCCCCCTCGTTGGTTCAGATAGACCCTAACTGGTCCTGCCAACATTCCCTTGTCCCTCAGTTGTTTCAGATGGACCCTATCGGGTCCTGACAACTGTCCCCTGATGCCTAGCTGTAAACGATACTTTGCCTAAAATTATTCAATATGGCTGCCTTACACAAATTGCCAACCTCTACGAAACAAATCCTTGAAACCCACTCACGTGCAGGTAATGGTCCAGAATGACGTTCTCATCAGCTTATAATGTAAAGGTTGGCTACCTCTTTCAATTACGAGGCAAACCGAAGTAGTTCGGGAACCGTATTCAATAGAAAGGGCACTATTAAAGAAGAAATAAGAAACATTACTACTCAAAATCAAATTTACTCTCAAGTTTTACTGATAACTTACAAAAAATTTGCACAGTGCATTTCCGTTCTTGTATTTTTTTTTCTAAAGTTGAATTTCACGAAGTAAAGTAAGCTGACTTGACTACAGTTCAGACGGACCCTGACTGGTACTGCTAGCGTTCCCTTCCGCTGCTCCGCCAACTATCTTCGGAGCCTGCACGGTCACCCCCCGTACACTTTCGCCGTCTCAGTCACTTAACGATGGCCCATGAGTCGCTCTTCGGGAGAACTGTTCCTTCGGGGACAAAGCTGAGTCTTTCCGGAGTCGCCGTGTAAGTTGCTGATTAAAGGACTATAAACCACTGTTTGCCATGACTGGGGTCATTACCTATTCTCATTTGCTCCTTCTCATCCTTTCATAGACCTTTAAGGGAATAGGGTAATTGCTCCTCAAGCTATAGTACCCCTCCTTTAGTGGGGTGATTAGATTAAAGGAAACGTCACTTCACGACATTTGGTTGTCAGGTGTGGGTTGGAATTATAAGGAGTTTTTTCATGTTAAAATTAGCAGACTTCTTATGAGAAATGTTTTGAGAACGTCGCTACATTTGGTTGTCAGATGTCAGTTGGAATTATGAGGAGGGAAGTCACAACATAGGGGTTGAATTATGAGGGGTCCGAAGCTTTAGAGTTAATCCAATGGAATGTACCCTGAATCGCCTCATGACATTTGGTGACACGTGAAAAAAAATTATTTCAACGACACGGAATCTTTTTTTTGTCCTGTTGTATTATAAGTGATCGTTTCATTACAGTTTTCCAAGAATAGGATCAGTATGGATAGGATAAATGTGCAAAATTTGTATACCAGAAAGAATGGAAAACAACTTCTTTCGCCTAGAATCCAAGAATAAGTTACGAATTTTTATGTCGAACACTATAGAACAATTTATGGCGTGTCTCACGAACAACTTATAAAAACGAGAGATCAAAAGTAATGTACATTAAAATTCAATCAATGCAGGCTTCTTTTCTATTTTCAATTTTTTCTCACTCTTTTAACCCCGCGTAGACGTCATTCCTATCTCAAAATTTTTATGGCGTACCTAGTTATGGCAAAACGGTAAACAGGTAAGTGCTCCGTTAAAATGGTTGGAGATGTGACCCTTAAATCATTTCCTTGTTTCTAGTTCGCGACTGCATATTTACTCCAGGAATATAGGATTAAATATTAAAAAATAATCATGGATTTTTAAAATTGAATTTTTAAAAATAATCCCGTCTAAAAATAGCGAGCAAGTTGAACGAGTGGTCCGAAGCGGGTACCTTGGCAGCCGCCGTCCTCCGAATATCGGGGCCGGCGAATGACTTCACAGAGAATCACCCGCGCGTTTTAGAATCTTTCGTAAATTTTACTAAATTTATGAATGAAAGGTTTTGTCCAAAAATCTTGAGGACAATTCAGTTATAATTGAAAATCAGTTAGATAGCTGAAATGTAGCGTTCCTTAACACGGGAAACTCCACCCACTTCCGTACAGCTACCCGATCTTTCTTGGTGCTGGATTTAACCACCTGCAATTCCTCTCATTCCCCGATCTTAGACTGGACAGTTCTTGACTATCTGTATGGGAGTTACCACTACCCGATTCTTCTTCATTTCAAAATTTTTGGCTCGTCGAAATCACGCCCCTCTCAATGGGTAGTGAAAAAAGCAGACTAGGATATGTTTAAACGCAACATCAATCTTTGTGATAAGCCTTTCGCCGATGTGGGTGCTATGGCATCCAACGCCAACGGGGTCTTAAAACCGCCGATGATGCCATCCCTAAACCATCATGTAATCCAAACAATTGCCCTGTATCATAGTAGAATTCGGATTTGCAGAATGGCGGTCAGCGCTAGAAAGAAAGCTTTAGCGCGGCTAAACAAGTATCCCACTGTTGAAAATCTTATTTAGTTTAAAAGGTGCAGAGCCAGAACAAAACGAACTCTTCGAGAAAGTAATTCGTCTTACATTTCATCTCTAACAAGCCGTACTCCATCATCAGTCGTACGGAAGAAAGTTTGCAAGATTAAAGGTTCGTGGTCCTCTTTTTCCATATCTGTCTTAAGGTAAATGGCCAGTTTCCAACTTCACCCGAAGTCATTGCTTAGGAACTTGCTTTGCATTACGAAAGAGTCTCTAACTTCTCCGGTTTTTCTCCTTTGTTTCTCCAACAACAAGCTCGCGCAGAAAAGTGTCGCGTGGTTGCAGAGACGAGGAATATAACATTCCTTTCTCAATGATAGAGCTAACCTCTGGCCTTGGGTCTTCAAAAGATGCAGCACCTGGTCCTGATCAAATACATAACGCGATGCTAAAACATCTTCCAGAGATAGGCATTAAATTCATTCTGGAGTTATATAGCTATATTTGGAAGGAGCATACCGTTCCTGCTCAATGGCATGAGGCCTTAATCATTCCACTTCCGAAGGAGGGAAAAGATCGTTCAAATCCGTCGCACTTTCGACCGATTTCCCTGACAAGCTGCGTTTTCAAACTGTTAGAAAGAATGATCAATCGTTTCATTGTTTGGTCTCTGGAATCGCGAATTTTCTGACCAATATCCACTGTGGTTTCAGAAAACAGCCGTCAACGGTAGACTACCTTGTTGCGTTGTCATCTACCATCTCATCACCGTTTGATCTGTCTNGGAACACCTCGTTACCATCTTTCTTACCTGGAAATAGCTTATGACACAACCTCAAGGAACGGAATCCTACACACATTGCACTCGTGGTGATTCCGAGAATGTCTTCCTCTGTTCCTGGAGAGCTTCCTATCTCAACGCTCTTTCGGCGTTCGCCTCGTTAATTATTTATCATATAATTATCCATTGAAAAACGGTGTCCCACAGGGCTCAATCTTGAGCGTCACTCTCTTTGCCGTAGGATTAAATAGCATTGCGTCAGTGGTTCGCAAAATGGTGCATGCGTCTCTCTTCGTTGACGACTTCGTTATCTATTGTTCGTCTCGCACCATCTCCGTCATCGAGAGGCAACAGGAATTGGTTTTAAATCGTTTACACGAGTGGAGCATGTGTACAGGATTTAGTTTTTCTGTATCCAAGTAATGCTGTATGCATTTCTGTACGACATACTATCTCCATAATGATCGAAATATTTTTCCTGGGGGTCAACGTCTTTCTTTCGTTGACTCCAACAAATTCCTGGGTCTCACATTCGACCGCACACTAACTTGGCGCAACCACATCCGAAAACTACAATCCCGTTGTAATTATTCCCTAAACTTTCTTCGCTGCTTAAGCGCATCATCGTGGGGTGCACACCGCATCTCCTTCTTCGTCTATATAGAAGTCTTGTTCGGTCTGTAGTCGATTATGGCAGTATTGCTTATGCCTCCGCATCACCGTCGACACTCAAGACACTTAACAGTATCCATCATGCAGGTGTTCGCATTGCAACTGGTGATTTCCACATTAGTCGAATAGAATGCTTACTAGTAGACGCTGGCGAACCATCTCTTCACAGAAGACGTGATATTCTACTTAGATCTTACGGAGTGAAACTTTTACGGGTTTCTAATCACCCCACTCGGCAAACATATATTCTCCAAAATTTATTTCTTCTTACGCTACAAGTCTTTCGTTACCCCACCCAGCGGGTGTCCGCTTTAAACAGCAGCTGGAGGAAAACGTTATCACACCACCTACTTCAGTGAATTACCCACACTCTCCCACACCACCTTGGTCCTTCCTGCAACCAACCATCGACTTTCGGCTGTCTCAACTTTCTAAGCAAGACACTCCTGCTGTGTACCAGCAGAACTTCGGAGAACTGTAAAACATTTATGCGGATTATATGTTGATATGCACTGATGACTCATCAATGAATAATGCCGTTGGTGCTGCTTTCCACTGCCATAGGGCCACCCGTTCTTTTCGCCTCCATTCCTTTTCCAGCGCGTACACTGCCGAAAAATTTGCAATCCTTGAGGCGCTGAGGTTCATTCAGCTATATTTAATACGGCGTGTTCTTCTCTGCAAAATACGGTGTGTGGTTCTCAGCAGTGACTCTATTAGTGCTCTGTGGGCAGTGTCTTCACTGTACACTTCTGACATCCTTACACTGACTATTCGGAATCTAATAAGCCATCTAGTAGTTCAAAATTTAGAAATAGTCCTATGTTGGGTTCCTGGGCACGTGAGTATTACGGGTAACGAAGAAGCTGGTGAGGCAGCGAAGCGAGGAACGCAGAAGGCTGCCCTTGACCTTTCAACTGTTCCTACGTCAGATTCAAAGATTGCCATAAGATCGTCTCTTCTTAAGATAGGGCAAGTCGAATGGCAAACTTTCGCCTTCAAGCTAAGGAAGGTAAGACTCTGTTAAGACCTTAGCGTCATCATCCCGTGCGAACAGAAGTGAAGAAGTAATCCTTACAGTTCTTCGTATTGGCCACTACTATCTTACCCAAGGTCATCTCTTAAGCCCTCCTTAGTGCGTAACAGCATTTTCCCTACCTGTACAAAAATTTTAGGGTTCTAATTACCTCGATAAAGGTGATCCGTAAAGTCCAAATAAAAATATCTTCAGTTAGATCTGAGGATATCCGTGATTCTTGATTAACTCGATTCTTGATACTCCGCTTGATTCTTTTAATCTTTGTTTGTTTCTCTAAAATATAATGAACGAATTTTTCAAATCTATATCGTCTCTCCAGGAACAAAAACCTGACTGATGCCCGACAAAACCCTGATAATAGTGTAAGTTTTAACCCAGTTAATTTTTAAATATCTGTAAATTTTTGATGTATTTATGTTTTTAGTACTTTGAACTAAATAAAACAAACTATAGTGTTTTTCTTTGGCGTATATACTCACTCAAATAAAGTCTAAAAAGTACTAAAAACGTTTAAAAAAATAATCCGATGCGCGATCGGAAGACATCCAATTGTTTTTGTATCAGTGCCATTATTATCTATACAACAGGCATTTTTAAGCTATATCGTCTCGAAAAAATAATATTCTTTTATTCGAACCACCCTAATACACATATGTGTGACGCATCCAGTTATAGGCGTTGCTGAAATCAATAGCGTTTACGTTGTGTATTTTCTCATAACTTCGTTTATTTACAAAAACAATACTAACTGAAAATGATTATATGTATAATTTTCACTTATGTTTTTCTCTTTGTGTAATATCTCAAAAATATTATTATAACTTTACATGTATTCATATAATGCTTTATTATCTGTGGACTTTAATCCTACATTAAAAACCACGAAATTACGAAATTTTATTTGTGAAACTATTTCTACCTTATGTAATAATTTAATATTCACAAGCAATTAATACCATTGTTTATAATTCATAGTAAGTTAATAGCGTAATTATTTCTCAATTTAATGAAGCCTTGACAGTGCTTCATTAACCATAATTCTCTGTGCTAATTATAAATTGTTTTTATTTTTCTTGAAGTAATCCTAAAAAATAATTACTGTTATTATTTATGTTAATTCATTTTTCGCATTCTTAGAATTCGCTAACAATACGAAACTCAATACCCACTCAGTTGTCTCTCTCTAATCTTTCATTACGTCAGGTACTGACGTATTCTATTCAGCATTGAATTGTTCGTCATATTGTTTAAGTCGAAATTCAGTATCCACGGGAATAAGATACTACTTGCATTCTTAAAGGAGGGGGATAAAGACAATGACCGAAAAAAATATTGCTAAGAACCAATTTGCGTGGAATCCATGGTTTTAAGAGTTTCTGAAATGAATAAATATACTACAAATGTTATTTTTAGGTTCAGATCACATGGGAGCACGATACTCTTAAAACACACACATATATACTTGTGTCTAATATATATATATATATATATATATATATATATATATATATANGTACTGCTTGATTGTCAATATATCATGTTAATGTTTCTTTCTAAATATGTATTTTTATTATTATTATAGGGTCACCAGTCTCGACTGGTTTGAGCCTTCCATTTCATCCTATCTTGAGCCAGTCCCTTCATTTCTACATCTTTCTTGCAACCTACGTCTTCTATTATCTGTGTGACATACTGCAGTATTTGTCTTCCTCTGCAGTTTTTCCCTGTACTGATCCCTCTGTTACCAAACTAACAAGACTGGGATGTCTCAAAACATGTCCTATCATCTCTCCTTCGTGTGTTTTCCACATACTCGTTTCCTCACCTATCCTAGTTAATACCTCATTTCGTACCATATCAGTCAATTTTTTTCAGCATTCTTCTGTAGCACCAAATTTCAAACGCTTCTAGCTTTTTCTTTTCTGATTTCCCCATTCTCCAAGTTCCACATTCATATAGTGCTGTGCTCCAAACATAATTTCAGCAACTTCTTTCTTAGTTTTACATCAATTTGTGATACTAATAGGTCTCTCATGTGAAAGCATTTCTTTGCCTCTGCTGTTCTCCTCTTAATATCTTCCTTGTTTCGCTCCTCTTGTGTGGTCTTGCTTCCCAAAATAGCAAATGTGCTTGTCTTCTACTGTATTACCTCTAATTCTAATACTCATACGATCATTGGCCTCATATTTGCTACTCTTCATAACCTTTATTTTCTTGCTATTGATTCTGAAAACCTCTCTAAGCAAGGTGTTCATTCCATTCAACATTTCCTCTAAATTTTTCTTTTTCTCAGCAAATACAGCAGTGTCATCTGCAAATCTTATCATTGATATCATCTCCCTTTGAATTTTCACTCACGCCGTGAACTTTTCTTTCACCCCTTTTATTTCTTCCTCGACATATAGGCTAAATAATAGAGATGATATACTGCAACCTTGTTACTTTAAACTCCCTTTTTAATAGCAGTTTGTCTTTAATGTTCCTTCGCTTTTAATATCGCCAGTTGGTTTTTATATATGTTGGGGATAACTCGGCTTTCCCTATACTTTAGTACTACTTTTTTGAGAATTTGAAATATTTTAGTCCATTTCACATTATCAAATGCTTTCTCTAAATCTACAAATGCCATAAATGTGTCTTGGTTCTTCTTAATCCTTCTCTCTATTATTAGGCGTAGTGTCAGAATCGCTTCACGAGTGCCCCTACTTTTTCTGAAACCAAACTGATCGTCTTCTAATATCTCTTCAACCTTATTTCCTATTCTTCTGCATATTATTCTGACTAGCACTTTAGCAGCATGAGAAGTCAATCTAATTGTTCGGTAGTTTTCACAGTGATTTGCTCTTGCATTTTTTGATAGAGTGAAAAGAACACTCTTCTGGAAATCTGTTGGTATCTTTTCAGTTTTGCAAATCAAGTTAAATAACCTTTGCGACCAAGCGTCTCCTTAATTTTTGAGAAGTTAAGATGGTATCTTATCTACCCCTAATGCCTTTTTTGTAGTCAGATCTCTCAAAGCTCTATCAAATTCAAATCTTAAAATTGGATCTCCTAGTTCATCATATGTCTGCCTCCTTTTCTAGATCCTCTCTTGCAAGTTCTTCATCATTGTAAATCCCATCAATGTATTATTGCCATCGATTAGCCCTTTCTTCTGAGCTTAACAGAGGTTTTCCATCTGCGCATTTAATATTGACGCATTTTATTCTTTACTTATCCGAATGTCGTCCTGATTTTCCTATATGCGGCATCAGTTTTACTTATGCTAAACTCATTCTCAACTTCCCTACATTTATCTTCGGGCCATTTTTCTTTTGCAATTTTCATTTTCTCTTGATTTCATTCCTAAGTCGTCTGTATTTTTTTACTCCCTTAACATCTTGAGCATTTTTGTAGAACATTCTTTCATCAATTAGGCAAAGTATTTCTTCGGAGACCCATATTTTTTTCGTTTCCATTTTCTTTTTACCAATAGTTTCTTCCCCTGCTCTCACTATTTCTTTGTTCAGACCCATTCTTCTTCTAGCGATGCACATATGTAACTTTGGTTTAATTTGAAAGTTAGAGCCTTCTTAAACTCTAATTTCCTGTCACTCTCATTAAGCCTGTCTATATCCCATTTTATTGTGGTGTGTCGTCCTTTAATCCTTTTGAATTTAAATAAACGTTTCATCACTATTAGATTGTGACCTGAGTCAATGTTAGCCCCTCGAAAAGTTTTACAGTCTAATATTTGGTTTTTGTATCTTCGCCTCACAAGTATGTAGTCCAACAGGGATTTTCCTCTCTCCTGGTCTCTTCCATGTATATATTATCCTCTTGTGGTTATTGAAAAGTGAATTTGCAATTATTAGCTTAAACGTATCACAGAATTTCACGAGCCTCTCTCCCCTTTCATTCCTATCTCCTAAACCATATTTCCCCACAACGCAGCCCTACCACAGCATTCCAATCTCCAATGATTATTAAATTTTCATCCCCCTTCACAAACTTTATTACTTCTGTATCTTCATACATTCTTTCTATTTCATCATCTACTTGTGAAGTGGGCATTTGAACTATGGTAATTGGAGTTGGTTTTGTTTGAACCCTGACAACAATAGTCCTATCATTGAACTGTTCATAATACATGAGCCTTTGACCCACTTTCTTGTTCATAACAACCCCAACCCCGGGAACACCATTCACTGAAGATGTTTTTATAATTCTATACTCTCTTGACCAAAAGTCTGTCTCATCTCTCCATTTTACTTCACTTATCCCCACTATGTTTAACTTTAACCTACTCATGTCTCCCTTTAGATTTTATAATTTCCCAGTTACATTCAAACTCCGAACATTCCACGCTCCGATTCTTAGGATGTAAGCTTTATCAACTCTCTTCTTGATGATCCCCTCCTGAGCGGTCCCCACCCCGAGATCCGAACGGGAGACAAGTTTGTCTCTGGAATCTTTTGCAAAGGAGAAGTCCCTCATGAAAAAAATAGATGAAATGGATGAAATTGCTACATTTGCCGTGGATACCATAAGGGTCTTTAATGCAGTTTCCGTTGCCTTCTGCATCTCCATGACGTTGTCCTTTGCTGATTCAGCAGGATCTTCCACCTGTAAGGACATTTTCCTACCCCAAGGGCAAGAGGATACCCTTAACAAGAAAGGGCAGAGGTTGTAAAATGAAAGATACCCTAGGCTTCGCAACCTCATAGCGTCGGGATCGAAAAGAACAAGACATGCCCAAGGGAGGTCAGGAAAGAGAAAGGAAAGAGCCTCGCACAAGTAAGTAGAAGTAATACCTCACTCAGCTCGGGGCCCCGTGTTTGCCAAACACGTAGTTACAGATGTATGTCCCCTGGGATATTCGTATTAAAATTTAAATAAAGTGATTTGATTTTTATTGAAAATAAAAATATGTACATTATTTAAAATATGTATAAATATTTTAAGGGGCGGCAATTCTTTTTTTCCGGGGCGACGTAACCGCTATGAACGGGCGCTGGCAACATGCGACGGGGGAAGCGACGACGGTCACAACTTCTGGTAAAACTAAAACGCTGAAAATCTAAACTATTCGTGCAAATTCAATCGTGTAGGAGGTCTCCAAAACTTTGTGTGAACAGGAACGGTGAGCAAAGGTGGAAAAATTCTAGGTTTAGATAGAGATTTGATGATTTTCCTTGAGACGCTGGGGGGGATGTGTGCAGGAAAACAGGTGAATAAGTCTAGATGTAGAAAACAAAAGGTGGCTACAACAATGTCATGTGAAATGGCGCTCTGACCACGTGGGCCGCATCAAAGAGTAGCATGTGGCACCGTGCAATGATGTCGACCGTCGAGGGTTTTGAAAAACCGTCAGCAATGTCGTATCTGAAGGCACGTGCTCATGAAGCTACTGGAAAGAGGACTCTAGTTAGCTAAACTAGGTACAGAGAAAAAGGTACCGTTTCTTTCACTCCTTCAATCAGAGCGCTAAATTTGAAAAAATCATTGCTTAAAAATCACTCGTACAATCACAATCAAATTTTAATATTACCAAAAAATACTTATTGTTTAAAGATTTACCGAGTTTTGAACTATTTATGATTTTTATTTTATAAGTTCCTTTCAAATTAGCATAACAAGTTTTCTCGGTTCTGTGCTGTTGTTAAAGAACAAAATTGGTCCTGTAATGAAGCTATTGACCTCAGTAATTTAAGCTTATAGTTGTATAAAACCTTCAAAAATGTGTACCAATGCTCGCATGTTTACGAAGAGAAGTTAAAGGTTATAAGTGATATACTCGTATTTTTTAATGTGGGAATAACAATTATTCAGTAAGGAAATCGTCTATTCCGCATGTGTAAATACAAAGGTCATGGAGGTCATGGCCTCCCTACAAAAACATAAACAAAGTGTTGTTAGTCGTGGAAAGGCGTTGGTGATTTTCAAACCGATTCACACATTTGAACTATTTTTAATCTGTAATTAGTATTGCAGTATATTTGTAGAAACGATCGTTCCACACACAGCGTACCCTACTTTGTACGACAATGTTTTAGAGGCGGTGATGGTTCAGGGAGTGGGTGTTGTTGTACAGTCGAGTACAAGAACTGGGGCTTCGCACTCTGCGCGTGAGTCTACTTACTGCGGGGGCTTTGCAACAATGTCTACGACAACGGGTATGCCACTCCGACGAATTTTCGCAAGGATTATGCGACGCGACAGGGGCACCAGTATGGGAAATCCTTGCACAAGTTCTCAACAATTCCCTTTCTCGCCTGGACCCTTTTTAAGCAATGGACATCTGTGAGGGAGATGACGGGCAAAGTGGGTATAACTCGGTAGAGGAACCGCAGTGCGACTGCTGAGTTGACAGACGTGCTACATCCCCGCACCACGAAGACCGACGAATCTGCACTGATTTCAAGACAAGGCGGTTGCATGCTTGGAGTAACCTGGAGTGACGAGAATCACAGATGATATGTTCGGGAAGAGAGTCATCTTGGGAGGTCCTTCAGTTACGAATGGCGGTTGCGTGTTTGCGAATCGCTGCTCCGCGATGCAGCACCAGTGAGCTATCCAACGAGAGTCCCGATCTGCAGACTGCGATAGGTAGATATTCCATTTCGGATACTTCTAAAAACTGCGACGTTGACCTGTATCCCACCATCAACAATTTTCTGCGAATTCGTGGTACACTTCGTCAGTTCACCAGCGGAGCGATGTTTTTCTGCCCTGCGTCAGCTGTAAAATTTGCTTATGTTGATGAAGAAAGACTCGCTGGGGGCTCACTCTCATGTCAGTTCACAGACAAATTCCACTGAACCCAGAAGCTATTATTCGTAGATTTGCGAAAAGACGCCAAGAATTTGTATTATAAATATTTATCCTTCATGAGTCCAAACTGATTGTTTTGTTTCTTGTTTGTACTTGACTAATGTTTTAATTAAAAACCTATAGATCAATATACATAGATCACTTTTCAGACACTCAGTGTTAGTGCTTGGGAATACTATTATCAAAGAAATTGGATATTGTAGTGTCATAATCTTTTCTAGAAAAATTATGTAGCACACTTTATAATTAAAACGTTTTTTGTATCTTTTTCAGGACAGGTCAATTCTGAGCAACTTTTGTCAAAATGAATTTTTACCTCCTCGGTCAAAGCCAGCGTCTCTAGAATCAATGACACATTCATATTTTGATTTATATGGAGAGGAACAGTCCCAGATGTATACGAGCCACTGTGGCTGGAAAGCCAGTCTGATAAATTCAAAGAATTACAAAAGTGCAGAATTTCACTATGCTGCCGAGATTGCAGATTCCCTCTGAATTCATAGAATTCATAGCATAGTAGATGATAAATTAAGTACAATGTATTCGAAGAATACCGTGCAGTGTCTTATATTGAAGAGGGGGAGCTGCGCGCCCAGCGAAGGCTTCGCCGGCACCCCAGTGATGATGGCATCCTATGAGACGTCATTTGTCTTGGACCGACCTTGTTGGTCTTCAACACTGGGTGGATAGAGGGCGTCTGGAGAAACATATGTAACAACTATGCACCGGGAGTATGAAATTCGATTCTGATATGATAATACCGATGAATTTTGAAGTATTCTCTCATATTTTCTGTACACGAGGTTTATATTTGCTTGACAAAGAAATTCAATTATAGAACATAATGTGATTTCTGAGACAAATATAAAAGGGTTGTGTTCACGAATCCAATTATTATTATTATTATGTTTCAAAGGACAACGTGATACTTTTTAGTATGGCTCTTAATTTTTTTTTCTGTATAGGGCAATATCACACGTGGACATTTTTGCCCTATGTCATAGATAGTTCTGATACAAATTGTTTTTATTATCAGAGTCGAAAAACGTTTTTATTGATTTTACACCAGCTCATGTACAGTCATCACAATGCACTAAATCATAGTGATGTATAAAATAAAGCTTCATAAAGGTGAAGAATATAAAGAAAAATGAAAACTTATATATAAACTAGGACATCTATTTCTGAGTTCCTCTACATCTTGAGTGGATCTTTAATAATTACCCCTTGCTATGGTTCATACAGAAATTCTTCCATAATGCACTAAAAACATTACAACTGTGGAAGCGTAGTCGTATCGAAGTTGAATTTGCTCTGCTATTGAATATTAGTTAAACATTATTTCATTGATGGCTTTATGTCACGGACGTCATTAATGCTAAATACGGGAAAGTTTGTTATTTTACTTTTGCATCACTTAACTATCAAAACGAGGTTAAAATTATTCGGATACATCACAGATAGAATGACTAAACTTTTAACTATCGAAATTAAGACAATTAATTATAGAAGTCCGCTCCTTGCATCCACCATGACGACGGGGGCAAGGAACAGTCTCTAGGATTCACCACTAGTTGACGCTACTAACATTTAAACAATGAAACTATTTTCTATTTTTCGGCTAAGAGTATAATCTGTTAATATTTTGTTTGGACCTTAACTCCTTCTCACCTCTTATGTAGGCGTCGGAAATGGGGATGATATGATGCCTCCTTTGATGTGGCAGTGGAATTACGAGGGTGACGGATGTTCTTCCTGTCGCACCTCCGCGAAGCGGATTATGAATGAATGACACGGGGGTGAATGATGAGTGAATGCTGTGTTGGAATGATAGTCATGGGAAACGGGAAAACCCCGAGTAAAAAACGTGTCGCAAACACCGCTTTGTCCATCACCGCGAATTCTACTTGGACCAGACAGGGATTGAACCAGCGTCACCAAAGGTAGGTTAGAACGCTAGGCACTGCGACACGGGTCGTCTGTTAATAAGTATCACGGAATAATTGAACAATTTTATCGACATTTTTTTACCTCCCCGACTTTGCACACCTTTAACTACAATTGCTTATTTTTAAAACAAAATTTAAAAAATCAGAAACGTACGCCCGTCGGTATTTATTACAAGTTCGGCATAGAATTAGCGCGTCCTTTGAATTCTTCCACGATACCAACACAACGTAAACAAGCTCAAGTACTCGTCACAATGGGTGGTATTTCCGAGAGGCAGTTTTCAACAATAATGAGGATTCCGGACACTATGGCACCGCCTGAAGCAGAATTAAGTTGCCTTAATATGCATTTGGTCTCTAGGACCACGTGCATGAAAGATCTTTATAACACATTAAGAAATGTATCGATTGAAAACATTTATGCTCGTTGGCACTGCACTGCTTATGGGAAGAGTTGATATAGAATGTCAAAATATCAAGGTATATTTATTTATCTATCACAATTCTTCTTTACTAATATTAACAAATTTTGTTTACTTAAATTTTCTAGCGAAAAAAGTTTAAACAAATCGCTGCATAGGAAATTTAGCATTTGCAGATTTTTTACGATCTCATATAACAATGAGCTGAGTCAATTTCAATGGACAGCTGAGCTAGATCCGAAAGCTTTTATTTCTTTATCGGGGGTTTAGGACTCGTCAATGTCATTAGAACCCTTGCAGGTGGGGAAAATGCTGTTTCAAGCCATAAGGAAGAGCCGACGTGACTGTACCCCGTGTGTGGGACTCTTCGAACACCCACTAAATACCCTCCTGAATTAAAAAAATATCTTAACAAAGATGATAGGAAAGGACAAGGAACAGTTGCCTAATACATCATATTACAAAACAAAATTCTGAAAACTATAATTTTCCAAACGAAGGAAAAGAAAGTGTGAAAGGAAAGAGGAGAAGGAAAGAAGAGTGCAAATTTAAACCCTCCCGAGAACTACTGGGAGGAGCCCTGATCTATTAATGAACATCAATAATTATTAACATGATCCGTTTCTGAGAATTGTTGGTAAATCAACAGCCAGACCAAAGTTTCTCCGTATTCTGATGTATTTTCTGCAATCAGTTACAAGGCGACGGATTGTGAAAGAGCTACACTCCTCTCATACGGCATGATCACAAAGGCGAAAGAGATACCGATATGTGCGAGGGCAATGTCCTTTGCGCAGGTGGGTCAGCAAGAAATCACTCCTGGATGACCTATAGGAACTACTCCATGACTTAACAGAGAACTCAACAGCCAACCACTCATTGTTCCATTCTCTCAGTATCCTTGTCTTAATGGAATTTAAGTTGCCCCCTTTGGGTACCGTGGAGAAATACGCCGCCTTCGCGAAAACTTTTGCTTCCTCATTTCCTCTAATTTCTACGTGTCCGTGAAACCAGAAAAACATAATATTCTTTCCGTCACTTTGGAGGGAGTACAGTACATTCTGGATCGGTTTATCGGTTTGATACATATTCTGGATTGTTTGAAGGGCACTCAAAGAATTAGAGCAAGCCAAGAAATTTATCCGTAAGAGCACTTCGTTGATGTAAGTGCTCTCAATATGTCGTGTAGTTCAGCAGTGTAAACGCTGCAAATCGCCAAGACGGTAGTCACAGGATTTGTGAGGCAACACTTAGGAGAAGCCGACACCAACGTCCCGCTCCGACCTGTCACTAAACACAGGACTTGCCGATATAGACCCGACGTTTGTCGAGGATTAGGTGGAGTTATACCCTCAATATCGTGGCTGGAGTGTTCTTCTTTTCATATTGCAGAATATTGAAATTAATCTTCGACATATGCAAAGCCCAACGAGGAGTCTTACTGAAACCTTGATTTAAGACACTAGGTGCGCTTATAATAAATATTTCAAAAATTTATTTGTAGCTATATCCAAAAAATTTGGTTGCTCTCAGTCTGTTGTAGATAGAAGGAGAAGAAGGATGAAAGACTGTATTGTGTACCAGGTTGTTAGATAAAGTACACACATGGCAAAAGTGTCGTAACATGAGTAGTTTCCGCCGGAGATGGTACGCCACTCTCAGCATACAACCTGGGAATGAAACTAGTCCGGTAGGCTCTCGTAACTAGTCGGATTCCTACATAATGAACACCATCAAATTTTTTTATAATAGCTCGCACGAGCAAAGCTATAGGCAACTCATCCATAATCCAGATGAGATGTTATAAATACTCGATAAAACTAAAGCAAGGAGGAGCGATCAGCACCCCATACCCTGCTACTCAGTTACTTTAGTGTTCTAGTTCTTCGGTTGGTAAGATGTTCCATCCAATGTAGTCTGTGATTAAAAATGAAAGACCTAAGAACTTTACTGAAGGGTAGAATTTGAGAACTTTGTCGGCCAGGGCGAAGTGAGGTTCTGACAAGAGACTAGGTACTGAAATGAAAAAAAGCGTGTTTCAACACAGAAGCGAAAGCCAGTTGTCTTTGACCACTCATTCAATAAATTGAAGATTTGTCACTCCGCACCTGTTACACTTTGCGATGAGCAAAACATGATAAAGCCATCATCATAAAGAGAGTGTTGGACAGGATTCCTCATAGCAGATGTTATGCTGTTAATTGCCACTAAAATCAAGTCACGTTCAGGACTGAGCCCCAAGGGACACAGTTCTCTTGAAGAAGACGATCCGAGGTGTCTCCAACTCTTTAACGGAAGGATTGCTTAACGAAAAAGAACTATAACATCATGGGAAGATGTCCTGCAAAACCCCAGACATGGAGATGCTGAAAAATGCCATGACGCCAAGTAGTATCATAAGCCTTTTCGATTTAAAAACATATTGCGACACGTTGTCCTCGGACGAACGCATTTCGAAATGAGATGTTAAACCTGCGAAATATTCAACAATTTTTTGGTTGTTGGTGAGAACGTGATCCTGATAATTGAATCCGGATATCGATACTCGAGAATACCTTAAAGATATCTTCGGATTGACTCTCATACTTTAGTGAACGTTGTTGATCTCATAATGTTATTGAGAATCTATTTCCAAGAGGGGGATCTGGATTCATCGGTAGTTCTGTGGGCATTTGTTCTAACAATCCGATACGAAGCGAGGTTTTCCGGAGATGTAGCAGCCTTAAATTTCAGCAATGCTCTTTGCCTCGCCCGAATGTCGTTCCAGAAAGGTCTTCGCGGAAACAGATGTTTTCGGTATGATTTCTTCAGTGGCAGGTTGATTCATCTCGGTAAGATGATCGACCTCTTCTTGCTTACTAGCCGTTTGTCAGAAAACAGCCAAAGAACGGTATTTCTGAGAATCCGTTTCTGAGGTTTCTATTCGGGAACTGTCGCACGTTCCTGCTAGGATAACCAGATAAAGTGATGGTCGCTGTTATGGAGATCATCTTATACCTTCCATTGGAAGATATCAGCAAGTTCATGGGAACTAACTATCAGGTCTATAGCAGTCGATGACTGTATGGCAAATACAAAGCAGATCTTTCCGGTGTTCATTATACACAAATCTTGACGCTCGAAGAGACAATTCAGCAGTCGGTCTCATGAGCAATCGCTCAATGAACCCCATAGTACATCCTGGACATTAAAGTCTCAGATGATGAGGAATGGTCGAGGGAGCTGGTGAATTAAATCACTTAGGGAGGTCTCCTAAAAATCTCGTGTCGGCAGAAGATAAATTGAACACACGGTCATTATATGCACGCTGCTATAGCCTGGAGTGTAGTATTTAGAAGAACGGGTGAGAAGAGGACAGTATTTCCATATACAAAATACGAGAATTCAAGATAGCAGCGAAGGTAGCAAAGTTGGGTATTTTTTAGAAGAAATGAATGCTAGAATTTACCTATCAGATTGCAGCAGAGAAGATGAAAGAAAAAGATATGGCAACAGCTTTCTAGGAGAAATGGAAGAAAAATCATGGCGGGGAATGAGTACCCGATCATTAGAAGAAATGTATCCAAAAATAGTGGAACTGAAAAAAGAATGGACAAGAGAACTACAACGAGAATGTGACTATGAGATAGTTCACGAAAATAGTTCATGGATACAAAAAGAAAAGAAAACTAGTGGTGAAAAACTTTTGTATTTACTTTCTCATATATGTTTCTCAGTCTGGACTAGTGAGCGCCATTAAAGCATTCTGTTAGGAGAGGGTTGATTTTAACCTGTTTCTCTATATTTGAGTCGTCATTTTACCCAATTTAAAAAATTTATTAAAGATATTTTACTAGCATTTATATAAAAATCTCTGATACACAAATTCTGTTCTTTCTTTTTTTTTGGGGGGGATAAGTCCGGTAATATTTATATTCCATTTCAAAAGATATATTTATTAATAAATATAAAGATAAGTAGGATATTATTAACGCGAGAACAATGCCAGCACCCACGGGTTCGGGTTGGGGACGTTCGCCCCCAGTCCTCGGACACCGTCAGCTTTGGGCATGCATCAGCGACCACCATGGTTGCGATGGTGGAAAGTTGTGTGTTGCAAGGAGCGAAGATCTTGTCTTTATCGGCCGGGTCGCGAGGAAGGATTAAACCTCTAAATAACACCCTCAAACTCAAGGTGTGTTACGCATCGATGAGGTGAATGGGCGTTGAGGATAAACACTAGCTAGCGGACATCCTCTGGAGCAACTGCCGAACCTCAGTTGTATCAGGATTAGTGGCGTGTTGCGGGGGCTCCATGTCACCAGACATATTTTCCTACGAACTTGTGTGACGAAATATTTAAAGATCTGAATCCCTCAACATGCGGAACGGAAGGTGGACCGCAAGGCGTGTTACACACCCAAACGCCTGCGAAGCGACAGAGGGTTCACAACCCTCCCAAATCACGAGAAATTGCGACAAAGAATTAGAACATTACACACGAAAATGTTTCTATCTTAATGACAAGAAAGAAAGAAACTATAGAAAAAGGTTGGCCCTTTTACATTTATAAAGCGCTGGAAGGTATCTGTGGCACATTGAAAGCAATAAAAAGATTGAGGAATGGTTCTATGTTGTTGGAAACCAAATCCAATAAACAGGTATTTACCGTCTTATACTCGAAACAGTTGAGAATTCCCAGTCAAGTGCGAACTCCATGCTGCAATTAATCGTAGAAAAAAAGCAGTGTCTCGCAGGGACATAATGGGTATGTCAACAGAAGAACTTCTTTCTAAAGGCTGACCACGTAGTTGAGGTCAGTCATTCATGAGTAGGGTTAATGATGTTCTGCAGAAGACCAGTTTCTTCATTGTGCCATTTGACTGTCCTAAACTACCCAAAGATATTAAAGCTGGATGGCTTAACCTGCCGGTGCGGCCCTTCATTCCAAATCCTCTGCGCTGTTTCAAATGCCAGAGATTTGGTTATACAAGGACATCCTGTAAGGGACATAAGGGAAGTGCTGGAAGGAGGCACATGAAACCGGCGTTCATGCCCAGGATCTCTGAAGTGCATTGATTGCACAGGCATCCATCCGGAGAAGGAAGTGCGTCGTCTTTCTTGAAGAAAAAAGTGCAGGAGATTAAGACTACCGAGAAAATCTCGTACGATGAAGCACGGAAGATATGCAGGACTTTACATCCTGTATCTTCTACCAATTACTCCACCGCTGAGAAGACTCCTGCAATAAAGAAAGACATTTCCGCCCAGTTCAATTTCACTGACGTGTCTACAACAACGTCGTGCACATGCGAGTACAAATTTGGAAAGGAAGATGTTCAAGCTGCTCTCGTAAATAAAAAAACTCCATTTACTCCCCGTCCATCTACTTCACTGAAAACGTCCGGCAGTGTGACACGTGCCTCACCAAGAACCAAACCACATGTTAAGAAAAGGAGGGGTTCCTAGGCTAAACCCCTGAACATTGTTTATTTTTTGAGAACAAAAACATCATCCAACAAGTCGCTGACGTAGAAAGAACGTAATGGCTTCCATACTTCAGTGAAATTTTAATGACTACAGAACTCAACGTCAAGAGTTACAGCTCATACCGCGTCGCAACCCGATCTGTATTTGCATGCGAGAGACGCACCTTTTACCAGTTCACTCCCTCTCTGTGGAAATACATCAGCCTCACATATGACTATACCACGAGAGATCGAGCAAGAGGTGGAGTTACCGTGTTTTTAGAACCTCACCCGTACTCCTACAAATTCAAATCCCCGCAATAGCAGTAAAAATTCACAGCATACCCGTTATGCCCGTGTGTTCAATACATCTTCCTCCGACACGAGATTTCTTGGAGACTTCTCTCAGGGATTTAATTCACCAGCTCCCTCGACCATTCCTACTCCTTAGAGATTTTAACGCCCACGATGTACTGTGGGGTTCGTCGAGCGATTGCCCCAGGGGTCGACTACTGAATTATCTATTTGAACGTGAAGATTTATGTATAATGAACAACGGAAAGATGACCAACTTTGCGTTTGCCACGGGTTCGTGGATTGCTATAGACCTATCAACTTGTTCTTCTAAGGTTTCTGATATCTTCCAATGGAAGGTAGATGATCTCCATGGTAGCGACCATCATCCTATCTGGTTGCCCTTGCAGGAACGTACGAGTGTTCTCGAATGCAAGTCTCAGAAATGGATTCTCAGAAAGGCTAACTAGACATTGCACCACTCTCTGACTATTTTCAGAGAAACGGAAAATGTTCAAGAGAGGGTCGACCATCTGACCCAGGTGATTCATCACGCCGCTGAAGAATCCATTATGAAAACCTGTATGTTTCCGCGAAGACCTCATGTCCTGTGGTGGAATGACGCTTGTCATTCCGTCATTCAGGCGAGACGAAGAGCATTGCGGAAATTTAAGGGTAGTCCATCTCCGCGCAGAACCATCAAAAAATCCAGATCCACCACCGGGAATGGGTTTCTAAATACCATTAAGAGAACAACATCGTCTACTAAAGAATGGGAGTCAATCCAAAAGTTGTCTGGCAGGTATTCTCGAGTCCCAATATCTGGACTCAATTATCAGGTTCAGGATCTCACCAACAAAAGAGAAATGGCAACAATGATAACTAAATATTTGCTTTCTAACATCAACTGGAAACTGCGATCCTGATTTCGCAAAAAAAGGAAATAGCAGAGAGCACCTTCTTTTGACTTCCTTTCCACCAATTGGGAACCCTAAAACTTTTCCTTTTCAATGACGGAAATTGAATCTTATCTGGCGACAGCTCAGGATACTGCTCCTGGCCCTGATTCCATTCACTGTGAAATGCTCAGACAATTTAGTCTAGAATCAAAAGAATATCTTCTGGATATCTTTAATATTTCATGGTCCAAGGGAGTATTCCCTTATTCGTGAAACGAAGCAACAGTAATCCCCCTACTAAAGCCCGGATAAGCCATCAGTAGTTATCGAAGCATTGCCTTGACGAGATGCGTTGGTAAAACTCTGGAGAGATACCGTCTCGTCTGGTATCTTGAAATGCATAACCTGCTGAGTCGATTTCAATGTGGTTTCAGGACGTTCCATCGACAACATCTCCGGGAAACAGCAATTCAATATGCTTTCATTCGAAGACAACATGTCGTCGGAATATTCTTCGACATCAAGTAGGCTTATGATAAACTTGGCGTCATGGCATTTTAAAACAACTCTATGCCTGTGGTTGTAGAGGATATCTTCCTCTGATGTTACAGTCTTTTTTTGGATCAGCGTTCCTTCCGAAACAGAATTGGAAAAGAAGTCTCCTTCTTTAAGAGAACGATGTTCCTCAGGGCTCAGTCCTGAGTGTGATTTTGTTTGCAGTGGCCATTAACAGCACAACATCTGTAGTAAAGAAGCCTGTCCTACACTCTTTTTGTCGATGACTTTGCCATCTTTTGCTTATCGTAGAGTGTCACAGTTGCGGAGAGACAAATCCAGCTCAATAAATTGTACCAGTGTTCAAAGACGACTGGCTCTCGTTTTTGTTCTGATAAAACACGTTGTGTTCTTTTCAGTAGGAGACCAAGCCTCCAGTCAGAATCTCACCTCACCCTGGGGGACACCGTTCTAAAATTCTTTCCATCAGTAAAATTCTTAAGTCGAATCTTTGATCAGAGACTTGATAGGATTGAATATCTTACAGACCCAAGAGCGAATACATTTAAGGCTCTGAATCTATTGAAGTGCTTGAGTAGCAAGGAATGGGGCACTGATCGCTCCTCCTTGCTCCAGTTTTATTGAGCTTTTATAATATCTCGACTCGATTATGGCTGCGTAGTATATAGCTCTGCTCATGGAAGCTATTTAAAGAAGTTGGATAGTGTGCATTATGCAGGAATCCGATTGGTCACGGAAGCCTATCGTACTAGTCCCATTCCCAGTTTCAATGCCAAGAGTTGCGAACCATCTCTTTACCACTCATGTAACGACACTTTTGCCACGTGCTTACTTTACCCGATAATCTGGTACACAATGCAATATTTTATACTCCCTTCTTCCATCCGTTTCTACAATAACAGGCTGAGAGCAACCAAACCATTTGGATATTGCTCAAAATAAATTTTGGAAACCTTGAATATATTCACACCTAATGTTTAAATCAAGGTTTCAGTAAGACTCCTCCTTGGGCTTAGCACAAGCCGAAGATTAATTTCGATATTCTGCACTAATGACAAGAACACTCCAACCGTGATGTAGAGAGTATACTTCCACCTAATCCTCGACAAACACCGGACCAATATTCCTGTATTTAGAGACGGCTCGAAGCAGGCCTTTGTTGTCGGCTGCTCCGTGGTGTTTACCAGTAAGACCTGTGGCTACCGTCTTGGCGACCTGTACAGAGTTTACATTGCTGACTGCTATGCCATATTGAGAGCACTGCGATCAACAAAGTGTTCCCGCTGATCAAATTTCATCATTCACTCAGATACTGTGAGTGCCCTCCTAGCAATTCAGACTATGTATCCAGCTGATAAGCTGATCCAGGATGTGCTTTCCTCCCACCAAAGTGAAGGAAAGAACATAATGTTTTGCTGGATTCTCGGACACGTGGGATTCGGAGGGAATGGGGAAGCAGACGTTTCCTGGCATGCCTCAAGAATTGTGTGGATTTCTTCCCGATTCCAAAAAGGGATATCCTAAATTCTATCTAGACAAGGATTCTGAGTGAATGGAACAATGAGTAGTTGACTGTTGAAGGAAATAAGTTCCGACTTATCAAATCCCCTGTTATGTCATCGATCAGTTCCTGTAGGTCAGCCAGGTGCGAGGAGGTCTTGCTGACCCGTCTGCGCATAAGACATTGTCTTATCATTCATCAATATCTCTTGTTACTTGATGAACCAGTTTGTGAGGAGTGTAGCTCTTCTCACACAGTGCGTCACCTACTTACTGATTGCAGAAAATACACGAGAATACGGAGACAAATTTGTCTGGCTGCAGATTTACCAACAATTCTCGGAAATGAAACGGATGATGTTAATAATCTATTGAATTTTATAATTAGATCGGGACTCCTCCAACAAGTTCTCTGGAGGGTTTTAATTTGCATTCTTCTTTTCTCTTCCTTTTCTTCTTTTCTTTTTTTCACTTTTTCGTAGTTTGAAAAATTATTATTTTTAGATTTCCTTCATTCTCGATATAATGAATTTGTCTAATGTTTCCTTTTCTTTCTTGTGATCTGTGTAATTAGATAATTGTTGAATTTAGGAGGGTTTTTTTAGTGGGTATGGTCGAGATATTCGGCGAGTCCCACACACGGGGAAGAGTCACTATGGTTCTTGCTTATGGTGCGAAATTGCATTTTTCCCCACCTGCAAGGACTCTAATGACCTTGACGAACCCTAAAGCCCCAAGAAAAACATACTTCCGGTTATTTCGTAACGCTCCCCTATCTATCTCGTCAAAGTATTCTGTGAGTGTTAAAATACATTATTTACAATAATATTATTTTTAACGATTGAAACTGCTATAAAGCATTGAATTTAAAAATCATGAAAAATAAACAAAAAGATTTATCAAACATTACCTTCAAAAAAAACGTAGTCAAGTTAATTCTTCAAACGATAAAAAATATAAAAATTACATCTTCACGTACGAAATAATATACACGAACATTAAATATGACACACAGCAACCATAAGTTTACAAGAAAATTCGGCAAAAGGAGCACTGGACACATCTAATACATAAGCTTACACTGCGAAATAATACACCTTCACCGGATGTGAGGTTACGACTAGTGCATAGAGGTCGCGTAGGTGGAAGATTCACGATACCAAGAGAAAAATAAGATGCACACATTCCTCTGTTCTCCTTTTAGAAGAAACACATTAAAATGACATATCTACAAACATATACTCTTTGTATTCACACCATTGGCAAACTTAAAACTACGCACCATAAACATGAAATAGTAACCAAATAGTCTCGAAATGTGTAAGTACAAAAGATAGATATTATTTCAGGGCGTCTATACCAAACTTTCAAGCGAAATACCACTAATGCGGTTGTAATAATTACTAATTACACATTGCATACAGAACATTTAAGCAAAAACGTTGGACCAGTTTTTGAAAAATATTCAGAAATGTACTTTGACCTTCATGTGACCTTTCTTTTGTCTTGGATGTTCTTTTAAAAACCACTTTTTTGAAATCAGGAACCACCAAAACGGAAATTTTTGTCAAAATTACGTGACGATTTTTTTTTCGGTTCTTTATGCTCCACTTATACGACAAAAGAAATGAACAATAACATTTACGTCAGAATCAAAGCCAATAATTCAACTTATTAGTGCATTTTATTAGAGATTTGAATGAAAAACAAATATTCAGAATATTATTTTACTCTACCTATGCTTCATACATGTTAAATAATATTCACGTTTATTAAAATAGTAAACAAATGTGTAAGTACAACAGATAGAAATTACTTCAGTGCGCCTATACCAAATTAAAGCAAAATACCGCTAATGCGGTTGTAATATATATACTAATTACACTTTGCATACAGAATATTTACGCAAGAGCGTTGAAAAATATTTAAAAATATACCTTGACCTTCATGGGAAGTGCCTTTTGTGTTCAAGTAAAAAGAAAATTGAAAGCACGGTTTCACACAAGCACGGTGAAAGCACAAGCAAAGAAGTCAGAAGTAAATTCTACCTTAAATACGAAAAATGAAAAAAATCCATTCGCTCCGGAGTGCTGCGCAGACGGACGGACCGGACAGACGTCCAGCCAAAAACCACTTTCTCGGAATCAGGGGTCTCCAAAACGGATATTTCCGCAAAAATCACGTTTTCGATTTTTTTCACGATTACATTACTTTCTATATACTACGTATGTGAGAAAGTAAAACACCAGATTTTAATGGAGTGTCTCATGAATTAGCTCAAGCGATANTTTCACGATTACATTACTTTCTATATACTACGTATGTGAGAAAGTAAAACACCAGATTTTAATGGAGTGTCTCATGAATTAGCTCAAGCGATATTTAAGGAGATAAAAAGAAAAATGTTAGAGCTGTTCAATAGATGTATAGACCGAACTATGGTGCCACCACAATGGAAAATAACATAAATTAAATTCTACAAAGAGGGAGGGAAAAGAGACACGTAAAATCCACCATCCTATCGGCCCATATCATTACTGCCTACATTTGGGAAACTATACGATAAATGGGTAGGGCAAAAAAACATTTGGAACTATTTGGAAACAACTAAACAAATTAATTCAAGACAGTATGGTTCAGGAACGAAAAGTGTACTGCAGATGCGATAAATTAGGTTCTACATATAACTATGCGAGAAGTGAAATACTCTATCAGCCGTACCAATAAAAGCTCGGCGTAACTTCGGTACTACAGGCTTACTCCGAGAGTAGATATTTCTAGCGTAACATTGATGTAAACAAGGAATAGAATTTTACTAATAATGGCGTTTTAAGCCTGACGCAACTAGTTTAGGAGTAATGCTCGAGTATTGCGGATAAAAGCTGTATTGGGAATGTCGCATCTTGTAAGTTCTCTGCCAATTTTTATCGAAAAATGCAGTATCCTAAGAAAGTTCTAAACGTCTCACGCAGTGAGTGATGTGTGGTCTGTGGGTTTCTTTTTTTTTTTTAGGGGGAGCTTTAGGGCTCGTCAACATCAAGGTCATTAGAGCCCTTACTCTGTGGTGGTATTACTGATAAATCAGAACGTGTTCATAGTTCATCTTCTACACATTAATTTTCATAACGTAATGTGAATTATTTGTATGCATTATACATAAATAAAATAAATGAAAAGATAATATAAAGAAAAGGTCAAGATTGTTATTGTTTGGCGTAAATAAAACTGATTATTATAAATCTCAAGAATATACGAAAGCATTTTGTATCATATCAAATAATTATACACATTATTGTATATTTTAATTATCCAACTTACAGGTTATAATAAGTAAATACATTCTAAATTCGAATATAAGTAGAACTAAATAGTAAAAAATTAAGATTTATTCACATGATTGTACATACACCACTATTAAAACTCTTATTCGACAAAATGGGAAATCACTCCAGAAATAATCATTATCAACAACATTGCTCTTGAAGACTAATAAACGCGTTCTGAATTCACGGAATTAAAGATTCAGTTCGATAATAGTACCAGTAAAATACTTTGTACAAAACCACTTGGAAGGGTTCTCTAATGACCTTGCCGTTGACGAACCCTAAAAAAACACTTTACACTGAGGTTATGTCGCGATTTTCTTGTATACTTCGCCCCTCAGACTATTCTTTCGACCNTATACTTCGCCCCTCAGACTACTCTTTCGACCTTTCTTCGAGCTTAAACCTGGGGACTGCGTGGTTCAGCTATTGTTATGGTAACTACTACCCATTTCGTGCATGAGTTATTCCATGTTTATTAGTAGCCGTTTACCCTTAGCTTACTCTCGAAATAAAATTTACTTCTCCTTTATTAGTGCGGCAGTATAAAAATTCTCTGATGTATAGATATATCTTATGCCATTTTCTACCTTTGTTAACATATTTAACATTTATGATGTATCGAAACGATCCTTTTCCCTTCTAACTTCGTTCCCAACAAATCTGCCACCCATCTAATACTTCCTGAAGTAATATTTTCATTTGTTCTTTTTTTGTTCCTTGTATCAGTTTCCCATTAATTTCTAAGGATTTGCTTTTCCGTGTCCGGCTTTTAAATGTCAATTAGTGAAGATATAGGTCCACTGGCAAAATTTCTGTCAAAACTTCCAAAGCATCCGTTTAAACTGTTGAATATACCCCTACCATATCCCTTAGACACTGTCGTAGCACTCTTCGAAGATGTTGTTCATACTTCTGTTTAACAATTATTTTTCCCCGTACATTACATCCATATAACATCATTAGGTGAATTGCTCCTTTATACAGTTGTATTACTCCTTCACTGGCTGTATTAAATTTATTATATCTTATACGTAGTAGGTAGTTATCTTGATCTTTCTATTGCATATGCCACATGTTTATTAAACATCAATTTATCATCAATTATAACCCCAAGGTACCGTTGACTCCTTACCACCTCACATTCCTTCCCACGTAGTTTTATAATTAGATCCTGTCTTTTATTTTGTGTGTACCCGAACCATAAGATTTTCGATTTTGATTCTGAAATACGTAACTTTCATTCAACACATACCATTTCCACATATTGTAATGCCCTTTGTGTCTTATCTTCAATATTATGTCTAATACATCCTTCTAATATCAAAACTAAATCATCTGCATACGTTACGTATTTATATTATTTGTGTCTATTTTATTTAAAATTCTATCCATCATCACAACCCAATGAATGGGTCCCGTTGAAGATCCTTGTGAGCATTGTTATTTCTCTAATTGCTTTTTTTGTCTTCTTGTTTCTAAATATTTTACTCTTCTCTCTCTTAAAAATATACTAAAATATTGGTAAATTCATTCTTTATATTCTTCCAATAATGTGTTCCAGTTTACTAAATCGTAGGTACTTTCAATGTCTAGAAATATACATATACAGCCGTCCTAATAGGAGTGTCTCATCGCAGTACGGGCCAAAGTATTCAACCGGAAATGGCCGAGCACACTCTAACGGCATAGAACATAACTACTATCGATACTTCAGATCTGTTGCGTTGTTTACTTGGAGATCACGTGCGTGGAGTGGCTTTTTTTTTTTGTGTGTGTGTGTGGGTCTTTACGGCTCATGTCGACATCAAAGGTCATTGGAGCCCTCCGAATGAATCAACCCTACCCACTAAAAACCCTCCTGATCTACAACACACCAAAACATATCTCAGAACATACATCAAAACATCAAAGGGGGGGCAGAAAATGAGGAGGGCACATAACGTGAGGGGGGACAAAAAATGAGGGGTACGACAAAAATGAGAGGGATGAGGAAAAAGAAAGATACCCTAGCGTCGGGATCGAAAAGAACAAGAGGTGACCAAGGAAGGTCAGGAAAGAGAAAGGAAGGAGTCTTGCACAAGTAAGTGGAAGTAATGCCAGACTCAGTTCGTGGTCCCGTGTTTGCCAAACACGTACTTACTAGATGTAAGTCCCCTGGGGGAGTGAAGTGGCGATTTTCCTTTTCATCATTTGCTTCAGCAAGCAAGTCACCTCAAGGAATTTTATTTTTAAGACAGGAAAGAAAAGAAAAGTTCAAAGTTTAGTCCCTTTACAAATTGAACTAGAAGTTATAAGGGATTCGTTTATTGATGAACCAGATAAAGTTTTGTATATTCATACGGGATTCTACCATACATATTAGTGAACGTTACGGAATGAAAATTATTTTTACTTATTTCTTTCGTACATTACTTTGTACCTTTTGATTTGTGACATTTCCGCTTGGAAATATTACCACCGTCAGCCGAGCATGACTGGTTCTCAGCTATGCTGACAACCTGGTGAGGGATGGATGTATTCCTCAATCAAATATTACACATCTAATAAAAGCCGTACTAATAAAAGCTCGGCGTAACTTCGGTACTACAGGCTTACTCCGAGAGTAGTTACTTCTAGCGTAACAACGGAGTAAACGAGGAATAAAATTTTACTAATAATGGCGTTTTAAGGCTGGCGTTTTAAGTCGTGGAGTAATCCTGAAATAATGCGGATAAACGCTTCGCAACGTCGAATCTTGAAAGTTATTTGCCTTTTTGATTGCGAAATGCAGTATTCCAAGAAAGTTCTGAACGTCTCACGCATAGTCACATATAGTCTGTGGTCTCACGACGTGAGTTATATGTAATCTGTGGTATCACTGATAAATCAGAACGTATAATATTCTACTACAATCAACGTCCATTATACAATCTAATTAAATAAATAATTAAAAACTTACGACCTTTTATGGATGAATACTGTGAGATTTGAATAATTCTCTAATTAATAACAATTTAATCATTCTGTTGCGGAATTTTGGACGGGCGAAGAGTTAGAAATTTAAACGAATGACGGTTTGGAGGAGTGGGCGACTACAGACGGGACGCGGCACTAGAGAGTTGTCTGCGGCTCTTTTAACTTCAATCAAAATTTATGGTCTTTTAGAAATCTAAGGCGAGTAAGAGGCGGGGGAGGATGTTCCACCCATCCTTAGGAACCCCATGTGGCCGCCGGGGCGCGCACAGGCTCAAACTTGTTCGCAAAAACGTTGGAGATTTAAACGTTTTTTTCCAGAATGTTCTAGAAGGTTCTAGAAGGACCTTTAAAGGGTCCAATGAGAACCCAGGCGTAGGAAGGGGAAATTATTTCAGATTGGGAGCTTTTGGCACACGTGACATTCAAAAGTTTGGAAATTTTGGGAGAAAAGAAGATGGAGCTTATTTAACAGGGACGTAGAGATTTTTCATTCTCATTCGTTACTCACAGACAGATTCATTTGTTACGCTACGATAGCTCAGTTTTCGTCGCTTCGATAGCTCATTCGTTACTCACAGTTTCACATAGATTTTTTCTTTTGTCGCTCAGTTGTTACGCGACGATAGCTCACTCAGATAGAGTTTTTCGGCAGTGTTTAGATGTGCTCATTCACATAGATTTTTTCGTCGCTCAGTTGTTACGCGACGATAGCTCACAAGCTCATGCACATAGATTTTTTTGTCGCTCAGTTGTTACGCGACGATAGCTCACATGCTCAGATAGATTTCTCATTTTCGTTGCTCAGAGAGATAGCTCATTACTGCTCAGAGTTTTTTTTTGAAGCTTACGTTTCGTCAGATGTTTATTTGGCGTTCGAGACTTAATTGTTGATATTGAGAAGATACTACCACACATAAACTATTTCGAGTGGTTATTCGAACGGGCCGTGCAAATACTGACGCTGTGTTCGGGGGAGCCGATTACACAGAAGACGAATACGGCGACTTTTGGGGTCGTCGCTCGACGCCGGTCGCAGGTGCCTGAGAATTGGAGCCATGCTGACTGCTGCGAGGGCGCTACTTTATGACCTGTAGTCGTCTGTCATCTTGAGAGGTATGGTGCGATGGTTGGTGAATGTTAAGCCAACATCGTATTGCGCTTGTGCGTCACCGAGTAATTAGCATCAGTGATAAAAAGAGCACGAACTCTGGACCAAATCAGTGCCAAGACTGAACTCATTGGTTAATAGAATGATGCCTGTAAATTCAGTGAACTGTAATGATTAAGAAAAAGTCCAGTTAAATTGTTAATTAAATAGGATTAAAGTCAGTGTAAGACCTTTGTGATTGGTATGAGAAAAGTGTATGAAATTGCTAAGTAGTAAATGTTATGATTAAAGCCAGTGTAATCTCGTGTGTCCTTTTGGCGGGAACAACGTCACTTTGGCGTTAGTGTAATGGGAATGTTTGATTTCTATTTGTGTTTTGTCTTTTGGGGGGTGATTTGTTTGTGTGAGGAATGTGTAATTTAGTGTGTCTTTTTGGTGGGAATGACGTCACTTTGGCGTTAGTGTAATGTGAATGTTTGGTTTCCATTTGTGTTTTGTCTTTTGGGGGTGATTCGTTTGTGGGAGGAATGTCTCCAGGTATTAAAATAGCGTTATTAATGGATTTATTTGCCTTGCGTTTTCCTTAATTGGAACCTTTGCATAGTCCTTTTTCCTTCTGATATAAATCGAACCCTTCTTAGTATTGTGGACCCCTGAGAAGAGCTAGCCGGGGCATTCACTTATAACCATTCAAAATTATTTTATGAGTATTAATTATTAACTTTTAAACCCCGTTCTGCCACAATACGTGAGCTCTTCACAGAAAATATGAATATCATTCATCCATAAAAGGTCGTAAGTTTTTAATTATTTATTTAATGTGTACATAGTTCATCTTTCATGCATACATGTTTATAGCATAATGTAAATTATTTGGAGAAATGCATTAAGCGTAATAAAGACGAATAGATAATATAAAGAAAAATGGAAGATTGTCATAGTTTGACGTAAATACAACTGATTATTAGATAACTCAAGAATATACGAAAGCAATTATCTAATGACATTTAAATTATACAGATTATTTGATGTTTTAATTATCGAACTTACAGGTTATAACACGGAACTACATTTAAAATTCGAATATTGTAGAACAACATAGTAAAATTAAGATTTATTCACATGATTGTACATACACCATTACTGAAACTCTTATTCGACAAAATGTGAAATCACTCTAGAAATAATCATTTTCAACAGCATTACGCTTGGAGACTAAAAAAATGATCTACGTGCATGGTATTCAAGATTCGTCATTCAAAAATAGTACAAATGAAATATGTCGTCCAAAACCCCTCCACAATTTGAGGTTTCGTTGTTATCAGGTGTTATTTTCCTGTTAACTTCGACTCACAGACTACTGCTTCGACCTTTCTTCAAGCTTAAACCTGGAGTCTTAGGATTGGTTAACCTGCTCCTGGCGTTAGCTGCGGTTGTGAATGAGCTCACTCTATTTTTCAGTTTAATCTTTCTAATTATTTTATTTTTTCGAGTTTTTTGTTATCAGTAGTTGTATTTAGATCCCAACTTTCATTGTAGAGTAATATTCTTTGTTCTGTGTGAGTGTTAAGTGAAAAAACACTAAAAACATTTCCTAAGGTTTTCAAACTCAACGGACCAAATATAATTTCATATTGTTTTCATTCAAAGGTGTGATAAAGTTTACGTAAGTACAAACGGAATCATAAATTTAACTTCTTGGTGCTTTAAAATTACCTATTTTGCTGTATTTAGATTTTCTGGTGCGTATACTATTACATCATTATTAACTTACAAATAACGTGCTCTATTGTTGCACTGCCCAAGTTTCGTCGTCGTTAATAGAATTATTCCAATATCTTACCATTTGTTTTCATGATCTTTTTGTAGTTATTCATTACAATTTAACATAATATTGCCTTAGTTATTGTGGAATTAATTTATCTGCAGTTGTCATCCTAAATTATTTCTGTGATTTTCGTTGTCGGTTTGTTTATTTACTTATTTAAACCCTGCCCCATTGTTGCACCCAAGTTATCGTCGTCATAATTCATAGAATTATTACATTATTTTACAATTCGTTGTTTTTGATTCTTTCGTATTTATTTACATTTCAACACAATTTTCGGTAGTTATTGTCGAATTAATTAATCTTCAGTGGACGCCCTAAATAATTATTTCAATCACTTTGTCGTCGGTTTGTTTGTATATTTTATTTATTTATTATCTCATTTGTAACTTCCGTAGTAATAAATATATTATTATACTAACATCCTTCATTCAGTGTTAGTTGTCATTTTTCGTGTACTCTCATTTGCTTTTGTCGTTAAGTTGCTAACTAAGAACAATAGACACTATCGCATTCCTCAACTCATTCAAAGCTGATCTTCAGAAGGCAGACAATGACTTGGTACATTACATTGACACACGGATCAGTGCGCTGGAAGAGGTCAATAAGAACACGATCGGCGGTTGGACTACAACTAGAAATTCTCGACGTCCTTCCAACTGCTACGACCCGGTTAGACCAACAACACATGCACCACCCTAACTCTTCACTCATAATAGGTTTAGTGTGATAGATGACATATCCCTGTTTCCTCCCTTACCTACTCGTTTTATTCCCTCCCGTCCAGTACCCAAACCTGTTCACACTCTACGCATTGGTAAGAACAGACGCCCAAATTCACGTAAAGTAGTGCTATCCAGAGATGAAACCAACACTTCCACGCAGAAATCAAACGTGCTCATACTAGCTTATTCGCACGGTCGTCAGATGTCCTCCGTATTGCGTGGATGGCTTCCTAGCCAGTTCTCAGTCTCCGGTTTCTTTAAGCCAAACGCTCGTTTGACTGAAGTTATTCGAGAACTGGACACTAAAAAACTCACAGAGCGGGACATGGTAATCATCATGGGTGGGCAGAACGATATTAACTTGGGTAGTCATTTCAACGCGTCTGAACATCTACAAAAACTAAAAATGGCCTCCTTCCACACGAACATTGTGCTCTCTAGCCTGCCTCCATGCTTCATCGTTCCACAAATAAACCACGAAATTAACCTGGCAAACATCTCTCTAAAACATCACCTGGCAGACACAAAAATCACATTTTTTGATTTGCAACCACACCTGACTGCCAAGGACTTTACCCAGCACGGTTTACACCTGAAACCGTCTGGGAAACAGCACTTCGGTTCTCTCCTAGCTTCACATCTGACCTCACATCATCCACCTCCTCCATTACCTCCTCCTGCACGTACCTCATCTCCTCCTCCACCTCCCTCTACTTCTACCTCATCTCCTCCACCTCCCTCTGCTCCTACCTCATCACCATTTCCTCTTCCTATCTCCACACCCATTTCTTCTCCTGTCCCCGTTCTTTCACCTACTGCTTCCTCATCTCCCACGTCAACATCTATTCCTCCTGTCGCCCCCATACACCGTTACAACTTGCGCTCAGGAGTACGATGTGGTACTCGAAGGTGACAATCGCGTTCAGGTGCTGTGTGCGAGCTTCATCCGGAACTAGAAGCTGTACCAATTTCAAATTCCTCTCCACAATCTAACGTCGATTCCATTTCTCGTGAGTCACAAACTCTTTGCGAAAATAAAATAATTATATTTCATCATAATGTCCAATCCCTTTCAAACAAATTGACAGACATTGAAATTCTGGTACACGAAAATCGATTCGATTTGCTATGCCTCACAGAGCATTGGCTTTCAACTAACAACATCAACGATACTGCTATTTCTAATTATTATTTAGCAAGTTCTTACTGTCGGCAAAATTTTAAAGGCAAAAATCCCCACGGAGGTACGTGTATCTACGTTCGTAATGATATTTTATCTTCTCCACTGACAGGCTACGAGAACTTCTGCGTAGATAGTGTGTTCGAAATTTCTGCAGTTGAACTGACCGACACCGGTATTGTTGTTTTGTGTATTTATAGACCTCCTCAATCAGATCTTGACATATTTTTTCGGAACTTCGAAAATGTTTTAGAACATATCGCACATAAATCTACTAAATCTATCGTTATATGTGGTGATTTCAATATCGATTTCTTGAGTACATCCGACTCTGCACATTCACCAGTTAATCGATTCAAGAATCTTATCGACTCCTTCAACCTTATTACTACGATAAATGACCCCACTCGCCTCTCCGGCTCATCTCAAACATTGCTAGATCAAATTATAGTCAACAATGGAATCTCGTATCTCTCTGAAGTGTTTATCGCCGGATACAGTGATCACCTTGCTCAAGTATTGACTATTAATAATACACTAAAACCGCTTAAAATCCTTTACAAATTTACAAGAGAGTTTAATGACATAAATAAATCCATATTCGTAAATTATTTGCGTGAAGAAACATGGAAAGATGTTTACAATTGCCAAAACACCGACGACAAATTCAATGTATTTATCTCAACATTCCTAAAACATTACAACTCTAGTTTTCCCATAAAACGCAAGTTAATTAACACAAAAAAATACAATAGATGGATCACCCTAGGGATAAGAATTTCTTCAAAAAACAAACGCCGTTTATATTATCTTTCAAAACGCTATAACCAGCCACCCGAATTCCATAATTATTTTCGTAAATATAAGACTATTCTCCGAAAAGTAGTCTATGCAGCTAAAGTTATGGAAAACGACAGGCATATACTAAAATCGAACAACCGGATGAAAGCCATGTGGAATATTGTTAACAATTACACGTCAACTTCTGAAAATCGCGAAGAAAATGTTTCTTTACTAAACGATGGCAAGATCGTGTCAAATCCTCAGGACATCGCAAGTTTGTTTAATTCTCACTTCTCAGAAGTTGGTAAAATAACGAACTCAATATATCCAAATCAATGTCCTCCAATTATTACCACCCACATACCCAATTCTATGTTCACTTCCGAAACTAACGCCAGTGAAGTCATGGGAATCATCAGCTCCTTAAAAAACAAATTTTCACGAGGCATAGATGATATACCTGAGTTTATTGTTAAATCTTCGTCCCACGCTATATTAAATCCACTCGTAAATATTTTTAATAGTTCTTTATCGGAAGGGGTGTTTCCCAATATATTTAAGAGAGCTAAAGTGAAACCTTTACACAAGAAAGGAAACAAACTTAATATTGGAAATTACCGACCAATATCTCTACTACCCACTTTCTCAAAAATCCTAGAAAAATTGTTCTATAAGCGTCTTCTAGATTTTTTATCAAAATATAACATTCTCTCTGACGATCAACACGGTTTTAGGAAATCCTTTTCCACTACAAGCGCCATATTTTCCTTCTTAAACGATGTTACCACATCTCTAGACAGTGGAGAAAATCCTCAGGGTGTTTTTCTTGACTTATCCAAAGCATTCGATGTCATCGATCACGGAATTCTCCTTACCAAATTGCATTCTTTAGGCATTCGTGGACTTCCACATCAATGGCTAACTTCTTATTTAAAAGATAGATATCAACAAGTAGAAATATCCTATACTAAAAATAAAATACTTGAGCGTTGTCTTTCAGAAACAAAGCCACTTACTTGCGGAGTACCCCAAGGATCAATTCTCGGCCCTATACTCTTTTTATTGTATGTGAACGACATGTCATCATCCACATCAGATTGCAAAATGGTTCTTTTTGCTGATGACACTAATTTACTATGTAAACACGCCAATGCTCAAAAAGTTTTGTCTAACCTTTCGACTTGGTTCCATGCAAATCGTCTCATTGTAAACACTGACAAAACAGTGTCTATGTCATTTCACAATAGTATCACAAAATCTTTACCCCAGGTTTCTCTTTCTTTAAACGGAACACAATTAAAAACTGTTACAAATACAAAATTCTTAGGTCTCCATATTCAAGACAACCTCAAATGGAATTGTCACATTGACAATCTTAATTCCCAATTAAGCAAATTGTGTTACGCATTCCGAATCTTAGTTAACGCAGTTAGTCCACGTATTTCCCGTTGCGTATATTTTGCAAACGTTTACTCCCATTTACGTTACGGCATTACCTTCTGGGGTAATTCCGGTCAGAGTATTCAAACTTTCAGAATTTAGAAGAGGATAGTTCGGATAATTTGTAAATCTCACCCCCGAAACTCCTCTAAACCTTTATTCAAGGAATTAAATATCTTAACACTTCCCTGTGTGACGTTGGCGAAACACGCATTTACTTCCTGGAAAATTAACCCTTCTGGTCAGAAATATTAATGTTCAGTGTTATCAGAATTATCAGCGTTCTCAGAAATATTAATGTTCAGTGTTCTCAGAATTGACAACAATAAGAGACGGTGTCGGAGACGACTGATGTGGAAGAGTGGAGCACAGAGATCGCTGAGATGTGGTCTGGAGAGCTGTGCCTCGCAGGGAGTTGCGAGCGAATGTAATTTACGATTTGTGTAAATTGTCAGTGTAAAAATTGTAGATGCAGAGGTGAATTAATTTTACTAAATGAGTTGAATTATTCGATCTTTGTTTATTTTATCCGGGAAACTGGATTGGTGGCAGCGAGAAGTGACAACGGTGGATGTCTCAGTTAAGTAGCAACACTAGGTGTCCCAGTTTTGGTGGTACCAGCGGTTGGGATTCGATAACCTGAGCGTTCGAAGGAACTGGTGGTAGCAGAATTTTGTACGAACCCGTACAAAACTGGTAGTTGCAGAATTTGTACAACGTCGTACAAAGACTGGTGGAAGCCGCTATACACGGAACTGGTGGAAGCAAAATCTGGACGCTGG
>NNCF01127175.1:212320-234337 GCA_002313205.1 Laupala kohalensis
CTTCTGGGGTAATTCCGGTCAGAGTATTCAAACTTTCAGAATTCAGAAGAGGATAGTTCGGATAATTTGTAAATCTCACCCCCGATGACAACGGTGGATGTCTCAGTTAAGTAGCAACACTAGGTGTCACACCTGCATTTATATTTATGAAACGGTCGTGTTTGTTAAGACCGAATTACTGAAATGCCACCCTTGCTTTATACGAAACAGCCTCGTTCACGAACACAATACTCGCAATAGTAATAATATTCATCGGCCTAGAGTGTCAACCACTCTTTGCCAAAAAGGACCTTATCATTCGGGAATCGTTCTATATAATTCCCTGCCCAAGAATATAAAATATATTATGAAATTGAATCTCTTTAAATCCACGGTTAAAAACTACCTCCTGCCCCAATGCTTCNCAAAAGTTAAATTCGTCTTGTGCTTTATCACGCCATTGCTGTAGTACTTTTTAAACAACTTATAACAATTTCAAAAACTATTTTCTTGTATGATTGTGTTGCCGTATGGCTCATATTAATTTAGTTTATGTGTACTCAACTTTGGTACGGTTGTGTACATAAATTCTGTAGCCCCAGCCTGGCCCGGGTTTTTCTCCGTTTTTCCTTCGGGTGGAGGCGGATTTCTTATACAGGGTCTCTAGTCTTTGTCTAGGGGCGTGTTTATTGTAACAATAAATCGTGAATTTAGTGTTTTTTCAACTCTTATGATTTTTAAATACTATACTCAGAATAATCTATAGTTCGATAATAACTTGTACATGTAANTCAGAATAATCTATAGTTCGATAATAATTTGTACATTTACAGTTTTTGCGTAAAATTACAAACATATTGACATTCTATTAGTATTATAACTCGCAGCTAACTTTTTATCTTATCTAGGAAATTTTGCTTAAATTTTTGAATCCGCCTCTGCCTTAGGGCCCTTGATCGGAATTGATGGGATGGTCCCTTGCTTGCTTCCGGAGAGTAAATTAGTTTATTGTCCTTCACATACGCAGTCTGTACTGTTTTTTGACAATAAATTTGTTATAGAGTCTGCGTGGTTTAGCGGTTATCATGGTAACTTCGCACACGAGATATTCCATGTTTATTAGTAGCCATTTTCAGTACTCTTTGCTTACCATCGAAGTAAAATTTACTTCTTCTTTATTAGAACGGTCGGTAGTTTTTAAAAATTCAACAATCAATTTAAATCTTGATTTTTTAATTTTGATATATTAATGGAAAAAAACTTCATTGGTATAAATCTGTCTTCCAGACTCTCCTTAAATTTCAGTTGTGTACATTTTTTTTTGCAAGATTTTGCTTCTTATGGTAGCAATGCAGAATCCACAAAAGTTAGTAGGAAGAAACGATTTACAAGAAGTACAGAAAGAGAAAACTGTGTGTCTTTATCGCTGGCTGCAACTTTCAATTTCCTCATTGTAGAATCATAACCGTTACAGAGTTAAGTAATTTTCCCTGTTTCACCAATTAGCTTTCTAGGGGAAAAAATAAGAGTTCAATAATTTTGATTTTTAAATGTTAATTAGTTTTTATGTAAATTTTGAAAAGCTGACCATATACAGTAGCTTGACAATAAACATGTTTGGAGGAATATTAATTGTTGTGGATCGCTCAAAGAAAGATAATTATTGGTGGCTAGATTGTAGCAAATATTGTTATTGTGAGAGTTAATTGTTGTACATGTGTATTTTATTCTCGTTCTGAATTATATTTGGGTTTTTTTCTCTATCATTCAAAAATTTGGCTAATAGTACAAATTTATTAAAAATGTTGTTTTATTGCTGTATGTTTTAACACATTAAATTTTTTAAAAAAGATGTACTGATCTATGTGGCTAGATGAAGCTACAACTACTGTGACTATTGTTGTTACCACTATTATTTTCCCCCTTAACTAATACTTGATGTATATTTGAATTAAAAATAAGAAAATGTCTAAATATTTGTATATGTTTCCCATCTCAAATAACATGCATTATACTAGTTTCTCTACATTTGTGCAGTTCTGTCGTAGACTGCATAAAAATTATTTTGAAACCTGAAAGTGATAAAAACCTCTTTTATTCATACTGATGTAGTTATGTTCAATTTTAAATCCAATATCTTATTTACGGGGTAATCACTTTTATTTTAAAGTTTATTAAATCTAACCGAATCTGCATTTGTTGAGATAAGTCTTAGATCATTCTATTTCAATAAAATTTCAACTTTCACCTAGTTAGAAAATATTTTGTGACCTATTATGAAAACTGAAAATATTATAGACTATTTTTTGGATCGTTGGAGTTATAAACACTTAGAACTTTTTGTATAGTATTAAAATGCTTTCTTTATTCAATAGGTAATTTAAAACCACCATTAAAGGACTTGACAAATTTAATTATTTCTACCATTTTGTGTTCTGTTAATGAATCTCGTTTATCTTTCAACTTCAGAAAATAGAAGTAGCATTAATTTTAATGTTTAGCTGTTCATAATGTCCAGGACCTTTACTGAGGTGCAGGTAGAAGTTAAAAAATACCCACCGATGTTAGCAGTCAATCATGCATCTCGCCAAAAGTCAGAAAATCCTTTTAATTTTAATGATACAAAATAACAATATGTTTGTGAGGTATAGTAGTGTATTATAACTCACAAACATATTGTTATTTTTTCATTAAAATTGTGAGGTATAGTAGTGTATTACAACCAGGGCTCTAATAACTTTGATGTTGACGAGCCCTAAAGCCCCACAAAAAAAAGTGGTATAACTGGATCATTTATGTTAGAAATATAGTACTTTTATTAGAAATGTCTTATGTCACTAATCTCATCCAAGGACAATCTCATCAAAGTAGGCACATACATATTCCATCCCTCTAACCACTTGTCTTCCAATGGCCCTGTATGCAACTTCTACTAGTCAAGAACTATACTATTTATCTAATTGCAATGGTTCCTCGTCCCAACAATGAATGGCAATATTGTTCGTCTCAAAGAGTTCTACAATAAAGTCGCGATCTTATGTCTATCTACAAGCGTGCATCAAAATAATTGAAAGAAAAAGGTTTTAAAAATAGACTATTTAAAATACTTGAACTTAAGAGAGTAACTCAAGTAGATAAAAATGAATCCTAACCCAATTAAATGCATTTTGTGCATTTCAGAAAGATGAAAATTGACTCTAAATCGTAAAATTTGGCGAATAGGGGGAATAGAAAATCGTAACATTTTGGGATTATACCAGCGTGTTACTTTTTCAAGCAGTCGCGGCCGCCGCCGCCGCCCCCGTCATGTGTTGTCTCGGGAGGACCAGACAAGCATTTGACTGGCGCGCTACCTTAAACTTTACTTAAACTTTATTGTCAAAAAAGCCGTTACAAACTGTGTATGACCACGTGGAGGGCAATAAACTAATTTACTCTCCGGAAACAAGCAAGAGACCATCCCATCAATTCCTATCGAGGGCCCTAAGGCAGAGGCGGATTCAACATTCCTAATGATAAAAAATAGTTCGACACGTGTTACAGTATTAACAAATACCAACAAATATAGTATTTAATTAAACATAGAAGAATCATTTCACAAGTACGTATTATCAAGCTATAAATTATTCGGAAAGTATTGTTGATAATTCATAACTATTAAATAACACTAAATTCGCTAATATTTATATCAATTGATGCCGTCTCTTGGCAAGAGCCTAGCGAGTCTTTATAAAAAAATTCGCCTTTACCCGAAGGAAAACCGGAGAAAAACTCGGGCCAAGAAGGGGGTTCAGAATTAATGTACAGAATCCTGCCATGGTTCAGTACATATACAGCTAAATTTATATGAATAATCAGACAATACTAGCATGCAGGAATATAGATTTGAAATTGTTGCATTACGAGAAACAAACATTTCCGACTTATGTTAGTGTATTTGAATCACGCGCCACTTTGACAGGAACATGGCGGATCTCGGTGGTGAGGGTTGATTGGCCACTCTCTCTCTAGAGGCACTCTGGTTCCGACTTACCAACTTATTTTACTATATCTTCAAGGCGGGAACGTCATTCTGCCGAACTGCGCAAGCGCGTGTCGTACCTGCACGCAAGAGCCGGTTGATCGACTTAGGTGTACTTTATCTGTTACCTGCATGATCATTTCGAAACAGTGGTTGCCCAAAATTAACCTGCTGATTCTTTATGGTATGTTATTAACATAATTTCTTTCACTGTTCAGTCTTATCATGTTTATTATAATTGTCATGGAAATTTTGCAATTATTATTTATTTCAATTACAGAAAACTCCAACGCTGATATCAAGAAGTATATAGTTCGTCCGGAGCATTTTCCACAGGAAATGTATGTTAGACATGATTTAAAGGAATTTGCTACGATAACTGACTAAATTAATCTTATCAGGATAATATGAGAAGAAATAGGATCAAGCTTGGATTCTGTAAGTATTCTCGAAGAACTTGATAACGGAACAATTTCCTGAACAATGGCATCTAGGGTAGCGCCGTATTTAGAACAAACATTGGTGTTGAAATACGAGAAGCAATCGTAGCAATAGAGAAGCAATCTTATGTGTTTGATATTGGGGTGTAAATTATCCTTGTTTCCTTAATTTTTTGTTACTTTTAATAGTATTATTTCCTTCTGTGCTTAATCTAGACACAGTTGTGCAAGTTACCTTAGTATTTATAATTTATTTGCAATTTCAATATTTCTTTACACTGCTGTCTTTACACTATTGACATATTTATTTTTCAATTATTGACCTCTGATACAGTTGTGTACGTGCCCATTGTATCTGTTACTTCATTAATTGCAATAGTTATATTACTTATCTGCACAGTCATCCCAGCGAAATATCAGAGTAAAAAAATTAAAAACCTTAAATCATACACATTTTTTTCAGTTTATCATAAACTTTATTTCACTAAAAAATTCTGAAATATTTTTTTATTTAACGTCACAAAATAACACTGAGAATTAATTTCCGAAAATCAATATTCTGGGTTTCATTTTCTGAATGAAAAATTAAATGTATATGCCCCAGGAATTATTCTGAATTTTTTTAAGATTTGTTTACCTCAGACACAAACCTAATTAAGATTATTTTATTTAAGAATTTTGTTATTAAGTCATTATTGATTTTTTTACATTATACCTATCATTCTTAAATGTTTTCAATAAAGGCACTATTGTGTACATAACCACTATTCATAATGGATTTTATTTGTAATAGCTAAATTTATTTTTTGTTCTCCATCCTGGAACCATTGTGTGTATCCTCTCTGTATCCGTAATTAATATTTTTATAATAAATACTTTTTTCAATAAAAAGTCATGTGTTTGTGTAATTTTATTACCATTTATTCAATTTACTCATTATTTGTAATTATTATATGTTGGTTGAGGATTTATTAGCGATTTGTTGCTTTCAATTTTAATTGCAGTTTGTTTTGTAACTTCCTTGGTTGATAGCAAAAAATGTACATTCAATGCAAATTTAATGAATTAAAATCTCGGGTTGAATGCCTCGTTTTGAAAGAAGCGCTATGCGTTTTTCAAAACGCTATGCGTTTTTCAAAACGCTATGCGTTTACGTGACGTCATTGACGTAGTTCCCCTTCCTGCGAGAGCGAAGTAGATGGCGTAAATTTGTCACCGAAAGGTCTTATGGGAGTTTGTACCCCCTGGTATCAACTTGTATTTTGAAGTGTACATGGTATCATGGTGTATAGAATTATGGCAGAATGACATGCACAAAGCCAGCGCAAAACAGTGAAGAACTGATTGCCAGTGCTAAGATTTTGTTTTACTTTTATTATAAAATAAATGCTGGATTATTATATCATATAAGGAAAGAAATAGAGTACTATAGATTATTGTATAATTGGATCCGCTGGTTAGTTTCTGGATTTTCATTGATCAAGTGGATTTGGTGTCAACACATGTGTTCTAAAGAATTGAAATAGAAAGGTTTTTCAATGTATCCTTCAGTCTCATGCCTGAGGTTTTTGAGAATTCTTCCTTGTTTTTCAAAATGGGTTTCTCCTTGTGCTACTACTTTATTAACACCTTGCCATAGAAAGCCTAACCCATTTTTCTTGGAAGTTATATGCAGATCTTGCAGTAATGAAAAGAGTGTTGTGACCCAAGATTACTTCGCTTCTGGAGAGAGGAACAAAGAAACATATTTGTGTGTGCTTGATATGTTCAAAGGTAGAGATATACATCGTCGTGGTCATGTGGAGTTTATATATTCAGCTATGCGTTATATGGAAGAATTTGGAGTTAACAAAGACCTAGAAGTGTACAAATCATTGTTAGATGTACTTCCGAAAGGAAAATTTATTCCGCAAAATATATTTCAAGCAGAATTTATGCATTATCCTAAACAACAACAATGTGCAATTGACCTTCTTGAGAAAATGGAAGATAATGGTATTTTCTGCATATCAATATTCCATTATCAAGGTAAAAAATTAAATGTTACTTTAGTATCTTTTTTGTTTGTTTGAAAGGTGTCATGCCAGATCGTGAAACTGAAATAATCCTTTTAAATATATTTGGTCGCAGAGGACACCCTGTCAGGAAGTACTGGCGCATGATGTATTGGATGCCAAAATTTCAAAATTTAAGTCCATGGCCTTTACCAAAGCCTGTGCCAAATGATACATTTGATCTAGCAATGTTAGCTATCAAGCGAATAAGTAGTGTTGATGTTCAGACTAAGATAAAAGTTTATCAGGTATGCTGAGTTATGTTATAATTAATTTATTGCTATTTTAGAGGAGTGTTTTTCTTGTAATTTCTATGTTGACTGAAAATTTCTTTTTAGCAGTTCTACATATATTCTAAATAATAGTCTTGTAAATACTAAATTTACATTGAAAAAAAAAATTAATTTTAGTAAAATAATTTTAATTAATATGATATTATCAATCTTTTTAAGTTATATGTGGTACTGTTTCACCAAAAATAATTAAATTTCAGAAATATTGATGAAATAAAGTATTTAGTATAACTTTTTTTGTAATTCCAAGAAATTAGAACAAGGTTTATTAAAATATTGATTTTTCATTAGTCTGCTGAAAGTATTAGAATTTTATTTGAGATAATACAATTAGTCTACATTTATACTTTCATTTTCATCAAGACTGAAGACTTGCCTGATTCTGTGGACAGAACTTGGATTATCTGTGCTCAAAGTCCTAAGCAAAAGGAATTAATTGTTGAGCACTCTGAGAAGAAACCATTATATGTAGAAGGCCCCTTTCGTATATGGTTAAGAGAAGCCCAAGTACATTATTTCATTGTGAGATCAGATCCATGCATTAAATGTGTTCCAGAAGTTGATGAAGATGGTAAGTCTTTTGCTATATCTAATATTAGGATGAATGATTTACATATTTTATTCTCCTTTACTTCAGAATTATGTATTATTATATTGTAAAGCTTACAGGGAACATTACAGAAGTAATCAATAAATCGACTAAGTTATAAATTAGCCTGGTGTATGCATTCCACTAGTTATAAATTTCCTGAGCATGTTCTTGGTATTTCAATTATTCTGCTACTTATTGGGGAAACAACATTGTTAACATATATTTTAAACATAATTAGTTAAGAGTATACTGACTGAATTTATTAATAAATTTGAGATGAGAGAATATTGTCATGTTTCAGTTGCTCTGGGAAATCTTGAAAAAATATTATTGGCATTTACTATGTGATCTTAATTTATGGTATAGTCTACTAGAATATGTAATGTTTTGTGGTCTGTCAATTTAGGGGACTACATTTTGAGATGTCTTTCAGGTTCTCATATGGGGGAGAGAGTTAAAGGTTGAGTTGATTAAATAAAAAGTTTACAGCAAGAAGTCTTGTTTTTTCTATTGCTATATTTCAGGCTAATTTTTATATAGACTGAAATTAATATTCTTTCCAAATACCGCAACTTACTATATTATAAAATATACCTTCATTATTAAAACTCCTCTCATGAATGAGTAGCTAAACAGGAAATCACCCCATCATACTCACCGAGGAAATTATACGAAAGAGACTTAAAGTTAAAAGTTGGGCTATTTTCATGCCTGTGAAAAATAAATGGATTTCAACTTTTTTAAAACAATTATGATTTTGTGTGGATGGAGAATATTGTTTCAGCACAAGGGATGAATAATGAAGAATGATCAAGTATGAATATGGTGAAATTGAAAAAGTGTTAAATTATGTTAAAATGAAGCTTTTATTTTCTAACTACATCATTGTCGTTATTTTCTGACTACATCATAGTCAGGACTCTAATGACCTTGAAGTTGGCAAGCCCTAAAGCCCCAATTTAAAAAGAAAATACGTCATTGTCAAATTTGAGTTATTGTTGTGATTTGTGAACTTCATTGAACTTTTTTTTTTCATTGTCAGTGAAAAGACATGAAATTGATATATCAATCATTATGCTTAATTTCGGGACATCATTCCTAATTTTCGGGATTCTACTTATGTTTCTGTGTCTGTTCTGGAGTATACAAAACAGGTGGTTACCCGATATTTATTATACAATGCACTAAAGTAAAATTTGCTAATTTCATTGTTTTTATTTTGTTCCAGATGTTGGAAATTTAGAAGTTCCTTTCTTTTCAAAAACAAAAGACAAAGTTGTCAAAGTCCCATCAGTTCACGAACAAGAAGACAGTACAATACTAGCAGTTTGTGCAACTGGCACTTCAAGTAGAGATTCACTCTTGTCTCTAATAAGACATTTAGAAAAAGATGGAAATCCTGCACTCAGCAGGATTCCAGTTTTATTTACATTGAAATCTCCAATAGGAGATATAGTGATCAGAGAAGATTAAGTGAAGAAATGACTGAAAAGATTAGATCGGATGACTTTGATGTATGTGAACATTATTAGTTCAATTTACTCCAGCAAAAATTATTCTGGTGTTATTTTGGATCCACCAGTTTGAATTTATTTGTTGAAATAAAAAGTAGTTTGTCGTTATCAAGTGTTGTTTCTTCTTTTTTTTTTTTAACTCTAATCAGTGCAAAATGGAGCTGAGAATTAGTATGTGTTTGAAAATCAATTTCTTAAATAGTCAGAATTGTCAAAATGTGTGAGTGAAAAATTAATGATGTATCATGTTCAAGTGTCTTAGGGTAAATGTATATCAAATTAACCAATGGTGGTCATTAAGAAAATGTACTTTTCTTTTCTTTCTACCACTAACTACTTGTTATGTTTATGAAAAATGGTGCAATGAAAAAGCCAACTTTCATTCAACATACATTTTACAGGAATGGACAGATCAAGGATTTTACATAAAAATAATTAATAATATTTAATCTTTTAAATAATTAAATGGTTTACTCACAATTTTAGACTTTTGGTTAACTGTTATTTTTTCCTTCATATATTGCTTAGCAAATAGTAAGGTCTCGGAGACCAAATTATTATGACTTCTTTATCATCTAAGTGAAAGTTGTTCAGTGATTTTTTCCTCTTGAAATATTTCACCTTATATGTATGGAATTACTAAAAATAGCAAGTTTTATTCCTCTTTTTTCAAACTTATTTCATGTTGTATGGTGTGTTCAATACAATACAAAATATTATCATCATTTGAGGTCCTGGAGACCTAAATGAGTGTTGAGTGATACAATATGTGACTGGAGTCTTTATTTAGTAAGTTTCTGGTTCAAACATTGTTCTCTTGACTAAAAAGGGTCAACCTGCATCCATTTTACTTGTTGATTTTTGTTTTGCTTCATGGTGTTCTTCAGTTCTCAGGCAGTGAATTGATGAATCAACCTCCCGCAATGGCTTCTTTTCAAGAGAGCTAGATGACAGGATGGAAGTCTATATCAATTTGTGTTTCTAATCGAGTACCCATGATTCTCTCTCTCTCTCTCTCTCTCTCTCTTTTTTTTCAGGACCTTGGGTATTCATACACAATATGACCTCCATAAGTAGAGAGAAACTACTGTATGAATTCCTAATTCTTGAATTCTTGAAAAGGACCAAATGTTAGTTCTCTTCATTCTTAATGCTTACTGCAAGATGTGAAAATACTTATTTATTACGTAAAAGCATAGCACACTATGTACATGTGTGTACATATATGCATCTTTATCCAAAATGTGCAATGATATCCTGAATAATAACATATTTAAAATACGTATTTTATAAGACATCCATACTAACATATAATGTGAAAGTGTGTTTGTCTGTTTGCTACCCGATCACAACAAAACCCTGCGATCTGTGACTAACCACTGAACCAATTGTGATGAAATTTGGCAAGGAAATAGTTAAGATGTCCAGAATTAACATAGGCTAACTTCTATTTTTAATAAGAAAGATAGGAATGTTTTTGACAATAAATGTCAATAAAATCAGGATGAGTTATATTTGCTTACATTTCCTAAACAAATCTAAATAAGTGACAACTGAATGGAAATATTGTTTGTCTCAAAGAATTATACAAAATGTCTGCGACAGCATATTACCCACAGAAAATTACCTAAATTATCGATAAAAAGTTGTTAAAAATAGAAGTGTTAAAATACTTCAATTTAAGAGAGTATTTTAAGAAGAAAATATCAATCATTAAATTTAATGGATTATATGTTTTGTGCATTTACCAAAGATTAAAAAACTTCTTTAAATCGTAAAATTTTGACAAATAGTTTAGATTTTACAATTTATTTTAATGCAATAGTGCAGAAGCGTCATGCCTTGGAAACGAAAATCGACCGGTGCAGCTCCCGTGAGATGTATAATCAAGTTTTGTATTAAATTTTATTATTATGAATTTGTAAAATTGGGCTGCTGTACATATGTTTTTAGAAACCAGTTAGTAGAAGTATTTTGATCTTACAATAGATAGATTATATTTTTTCTTCTGTAAAAGATTAGTGTAAGAAAAATCCTGGTTAATCGACTAGTTTCTCTATTAAATTCTGAAAGATTAGTGGTTTCAAAACTTTAATAGATACACTATTTCTGTAAACATATGCTATTGCCATGATTCTCAGCTCAAATGATGAATCACCACATTGATGAATATATCAAATGATACCCACCGGGGGGAGGGGGCTAAAGCCCTCCCCCCTCCCTGTATCCATTTAAGAATTATTCTGTAAACCGAAAAAAGAAAGGTTATGTAAATTCTCCGACTTCGAGTAAACTACTAACTTCAGAAATTTTTGATGAACCCAGGTTCCAGCCACGAATTCCTCACTCTACCAGGGTCTCGGTAGATCTCGCAACGTAAACAGAAAGATTAGCTTACAATCGGCTCCCATTCCGGAGTCGTCCTTCTTAACCTTCCTTGCAGGCGTCAACACTTCCTTCACGCTGACGTGTTTGCATAACTTTTATGCTTTGAGGCCACATCAAGAATATTTCTCATTCATCCATATACATTATAACATTTTCAATACTCTAGTCGGGGTTCCCCTCGGATAGTCACTCTCGCATGTATAATTCATTACCCGATTTTCTATTATAAGAGGTTTTTCATATGTTTATGTTTCCATGCTGCTCTACTGCTACACAGCTTTGTCTTTGGCCTTTATCTTTGTAGGATAAATATATCTTTATACTCAATTCAATTATTGGTAGTTCTTGTGGCTTTAGTATGAAAGATTATATTATATACTAACGCGTAAAATCCCATGAAAATTCGTTATAAAAAATCTATAAAGATACGTAATTCTAGAGTACCTAATATACCCTACTCCTGAGCAATGTCTCAGAATATTTAAAACTATTTTTTTTAAAACACTAACTGCTGTTTGAACGGAAACATTCATTGCAATCTGTGGGACATACCAAATTTCATGTTTCGTCCAGAGATCAATGTGTCATAAAAACGCCTGAATGTGATAAGTCCCTACGACGATTGAAAGGCAGCTGTTGACTTCCCGGCGCCATGGCTAGGTCATAGGTGAAGTAGCCCACGTGTGGAACGGGTTATCTTTCCACACGTATGGAAAGGGGATATGTTCGCAGAAAGACAGTGGTGGCAATCATACTCCTGACTTCACTGAGTGCGGAGTGTTCTTTTCGTGCAGTAAAGAGTACTAACAATGGAATTAACTATGAAACTGCTATTAACCGATTATTTTAGAAAAAAATAAAACAGGTTGATGGGAGTGATACGATTGGAACCAGGAAGTCTGATAACTGATGAAGACGCGCCAAGAGAAAAATGTTATCCAACAAATACCGGACAATTGGCGAGTTCCAATACAATTTAATCAACCTCCAAGTGTGTTGCCTAGAGAGTTGTACTAGGTTTTAGTCTAGATACTAATGGGGGTTATTGTTCAGTCATTTTCTAATTTTTATCAACATTTTACAAAATTACCGTACAAAAAGATTTAACTAGATCAATTAATTGAAGTATTGATGAATATGATGATTTTTTTTCGATTCTGATCTCGATTCAAAACTCGCTTCGATTCCTGAAAGCTTCAGAAATTATTTCAGAATAATGTCAATAACGTATAGTCAAATGTGGCGAGTGAATAAACTTTTGGTCATCGCTCGATTACTAATTGGTATAGATATGCAGGATGAACAAAGGCTAACTTTTATTTTTTTAAATGTGTGATAAGAAAGAAATGGTTTTTGTCCAACAAATCGAAAAGAAGAGTTATAACTAATTACGCTGCCTGGTTAGAGATAGGTGACAACTATGAATGGCGTCAAAGAGTTCTACAAAAAAGTCCGCGACAGCATGTCTGTCTACAAAAAATAATCTAAATTATCGACATGTTATTAAAAAAGAATTGTTAAAATACTCCAATTTAAGCGAGTAATTTAAGAAGGAAAAAAAACAATCATCAAATGTAATGGAGGATTTGTTTTGTGTGCTTCTAACAAAGATAAAAAAAGTGTGTAAATCGTAAAATTTCGACAGATAGTTTAGATTTAACAAGAGTTTTAATGAAATGGTGCAACCGCTTTATGCTTCTGAAGCGAAAATTCGACCGGCGCGGCTTCCGCGAGACGGTGCAGCGTAAACAGTCAAGTGTATTAAATTTGTATTATTATGAATTTGAAAAATTAAGATGCTGTATATGATTTGAATTCCCATTAAGTAAAAGTATTTTGATCTTACAATTTAGATAGATTTTATTTTTTCCTGAGAAGATGAGTCTAAGAAAACTCACGGAAAAAAACGCCAGATAATCAGCTAGTTCTTATATACATTTCAATTGTCTAAATCTTTGATGTTCTACATCTCCACATCGATCGCGTGTTTTTACAGGACTTTAGGTTTTTAACCCATTTTCATTTACATCCTATCGAACCTATGTTCACATTCCCCAAGACCCCCACCCCATAAATAAATCGTGGGTGCGCCCCTGGTATCTCTTCAGTGTAAGTTTGTTTAGTTTTGATAAGATTGTTTGAGAGTGATAGATGAAGTACACTACACCAATATGTTCAGAAAATGCACTTCATTAATTTATTAGTTTCCTAAACGTGTGCCTAGATGGGCTTAGCCTTAATATTGTCCTTGTTTTGAAGCTTTAAGGTCAGATAAAATTATATTTTATCTTTGAAAATTATTATTACTTAGATAATTAAGAATAGTTTGAATACAATCAAATGACAATTCACGGAAGAAGCAGTTTTTGTCTACTCCATTGTTTTCCCTTTCCTGAAATGACTCATCATATTTTCATAAAAAGGAAATATAATTTTATCTGACCTTAAAGCTTGCATTATATTTCCATTGTTAAAGTTTAATTATATGAATGCTGATTTGTCACATAATGCAAATCTTTTGTGAAGAGATTATAGAATGATGTATTTGAGTTGGCAATCTTCTTCTTGCTCTTCAATACAAGTCATCTTTTAAAAGTTTCAATGGCAATTCTTAATTGATAATATATTTATATATTCTAAATGTCTTGATTTCAATTTAATGATGTGTTCCTCTATAGTGTGAATAATCTTAAGACACGAAGGCGCATATCGGCACTTCTCAAACATCTCTTGCGATTTTTAGTGTTTCATCATTTTTAATTGCAATATTTACACCTCCATCATGTTCTAGAAGATAGTTGGCAAATTCACTATTCTCTTCATGAGAAGCAATGTACTACCATTTTATCTTTATGATTATTGCTGACCCCATAGATAAGCTTTTCTATGGGTTATAGCAGCCTATCTGTGGGTGTTGCAGCGTGCAGTATGGAACGGGTGGAGCTACGCTAGACCCCCATCCCGCAGAAGACATAAGACAAAACCGCACTTTCACTCCATTGGTTACATCTCAATACCTTTCTTTGGTTGCGGGGACAATAATAGTAGCAGGGTTACCGAAGCCGGCCAGGTCTCAGTGGAGGTTCCAGTCAAAGACAACCTATTTTTCCTTTCCCAATTCTTTAGAGGGTAGGAGGGGCTCTGAATCCAAGAGGCGTGGTGAATCCAACCCTCCTAAGAGAAGGAATACTCGGTCAGAAAATCAAAGGTTGAAGGAAACCTTAATCTGCAGAAAACCCTCACCGAAATTTTCTGTCGTTACGACAGAGGCTACGATAGAATTTACGTCAGGATTTTTCTGTATTAAATTGGGCACTAGAGGCTGTATTTACGATAGGATTTTACGACAGCCTGTCGTTACGGCAGAACCTGGACGAAAACTAAAAGCACCACGATATTGCCGTTAGAACTGTAGACTCTTGATCTGTAGTGATCAGAAGCTTTCGGTAGTCTTGAGGTGACATATTACGAATTTCCGATTATGGGAAACAAGAAACGGAGGTTTTGACCGTAACTAGTAAATTGAAATGCCTTTGCGGCAACGGAACACTGCTTGGTGCAGGGTAACTTCATATAAGTGTTTAAAAGCGAGAGTTTCTTGAATAGGCAAATGAATTTGTAAGGGCAACACTTATAAATTACTCAAAATTTACTTTTCTCAAAATTTACTTTTAAGATTAATGTTCGTATCTCAAGAATGTAAAAGGCTGAAAAAGGGTAGTAATTCATGCGTGGCACAATAATGATCAGTAAGTTAAGAATATACATAATTTTGAAGTCACTCTTAATGATAAGCATTTCTGTCGAGTTAAACTCATAATAAGAATTTGGCGGCACTATGAAATTGTAAACATCTTTTCTCTCGCGCATATACTTAAGTTATGTCTTATACTCATAATAGTAAACTAGTTTATTGTCCTCCACGTGGTCATACGCAATATGTACTGCTTTTTTGACAAATTTATTATTGAATTATACTCGATAGATTTTCAACATATTGTGCGATTCATCGATGCATTCTATGCACGAATTGACAACATGAGTTTTCTTTTTGGAATGAAATACATAGTAGAAATTTCAAAATGAATCTCGAGTGCATTTGTTTATGCGCTTGCCTTCCTGTCGAGTTAATATTATGTAATTAATGTCAGGTTTAGTGTTTAACACAAAAAAACTGATGAGAAGATTGCGTGTTGGAATCGCGTCGGGAGTCAACAATTTATTTATTTATTATCACGTCGGGGTCACCAAATATATTTATTTGGCGTTTAGCAAAAACTTCGATCGTGTTGAATCAAAAGATTGCGTGTTCGAATCACGGTCGGGGTAATAAAATATTTTTATGTTGTTCCGGGAAATTGCTTCGCAAGTTTCAATGTTGAAATTTGCTAAGCAATGGATTTTCCTTTCACAAAATAAATATTCAGGTTATCTCGAGGAAAACAGGACAAGTTTATTTCTGTTTGAACATATAAGAAATATTGAAAGAAATACTTAAGTGCCAAATGACAGCAAGAGGTACGTATGCTAATGTCAGCTGCTTCCTAGGAGTGAGTTAATCAGTGTTTGTAACCTGAACTCACGACTCCAGTTCGTAGGGGTGGTAGCACTTCACAATGGTACCACTACACAGCGTCCGAATTGTTCTTGCGGTGGTAGCACTTCACAGTCATGCCCCTATACCGCGTTGATGATCGGAGCGAGACGTAGTCCCAGCGATCCCTTCTGTTGATGTCGGGCAGCGTGAGCGGTCTGGCGGGCAGCGCTTCGCCGTCGCTCTCGGTCAGTTGATAAAGCTTTTGCGCTGGAGAGCGGACCTCCGTTTAGTTCAAAAGCTTGGTCAAGACTGAATTTCTGGCCGTCATTCTTATCGGAATTATTATACCTCGGTAAGCATTGTTGGATTTCGAGAATTCTCTTAACAAGCTTTCATCTATCTAGAATCTCTAGATCTTTCCAAACAAACATTTACGACGCCTTTTGGTCAACATGCCTCCTTTGGGCCCATGGAACTTGTAATGTTTACGAATTCCTCTGGCTTAGTTGGCCCATGGAACTTGTAATGTTTACAAATTCTTCTGGCTTAGTCCGATGTGTGTGCCTTGCATATAGAGCATCTGGGCTTACATAATTGTCGGTTGCTATGTAGTATAAACAACACATGTCTGGCGTGTTATCGCGTCTTTCTCTGGGGGTTGCAGTGACTTATGACAATATGTAGAAGTAAGTGTTAGTGTCTTTTACATAGGTATTTTAACTTAATAATGTGTTGCCTATGCACAAGGTAATTACTGTGTATAGTAAAATGTGCAGTATACCAACATCAAACATGATTTATGCCGTATCCTGATCACAATTCTTAAAACAGAATATTTTATAATTACGTCAGACATCCTTACGTTACGACAGAACGTATTATATTTTATGCAGAAACCCTATCTTTACGACAGAACGTCGTACATTTTACGACAGAAGCCCTATCGTTTCGACTTAAATCCTGATCTGAAAAATTTCGGTGAGGGAAGCCAATTCTTCTAGGGGCGACATTTCCGAATTTATGCCATGAACCTGAAAGGTTGAACTGAGGCCAGCAGATATGGAGCTGACCCAGCACCCTATCTGTAAAAAACTTCACCGTTAAGAAAGCTCAAAGGAAAACCGTTAATGGATCATTTCGACGACCAAGACATGTTAAAAGGAATAAGAATTTGGTCTTGGCGATTCGTTCGGGGAACGTCCAGACACTACTGCAAATTGGAAGAATGCAAGAAATGGCCAACAAAATTAAGAAAACTAATATGGAAGTTGTTGCATTCTAGGAAATAAAGTGGAATGGTGAGGGGAAAATAAGTAAAGACGAATACACACTGTTGTAATGATAACTGAACTGTTGAAATACATTTCAGTTGTGATGAATAACTAACAGGACAATTAGATACTATGTAGGAATGAAAGATCTAGAAAAGAGTATACTAGGAATTGAACCGGTAAACGAAAGAATGTGTATATTGAGAATAAAAGGCAAATTTTGCAACATAAGCCTAATCAATGTCCATGCACCTACGGAGGAAAAGGATGATGAAATTAAGGATTTATTCTATGAAGATATACAGAAATATGTTAATAGAGTACGTAAACATATACTAGTAATACTTGGCTACTTTAATGCACAAATTGGGAAAGGAAAGATAAAAAGAAGTGGTAGGAAATTTTTCATTACGTGATGAGACTAACGAAAATGGGGATCTGATGGCTAACTTTGCAATAGAAAACAACATGAAAGTAGCCAGCACAAACTTTCAGCATAAGAAGATCCATACAGGTACTTGGATTTCCCACGATAAGATTACCGTAAATCAAATCGATCACTTATTAGTAAATAAAAAGAAAATAGAGGATATAAGATTTTTGAGAGGACAAAAATGAATCCGATCACTACTTGGTCAAAACTATTGTAAAATAAAAGCTTGTAAGTGAAGAAACGATCACTGTAAAAGGTGGAATCAAGATAATTTACGCGATAAGATTAAGATGGGGTATCAAGAAAAAGTAGAGGCAAAGTAGACGAGTGAATCTCTTAAAGATTAGATAGAAGATGAATGGAATATCTTAAAGAATAACATACTAGGAGCAGCTAGTAATACAACTGGACCCTTAAGACAGGTAAAGAAAAATGACTGGTAGGATAAAGAGTGCGAGGAAATGTCCAGAGTTAATGTTGGTGCAATTAGGCGTATGAAAAATAGAAGCACTAGAGCAGCTATAGAACATGTTGCTCAAGTGAAGAAAAAACAAAGATGTGTAGGAAAAAGAAACGACTGTAGTAAGAATGAAAAGCCCAAGAAATAACTGAGAGGCATAACAAAACGAAAATTTTATAAAGACGCCAATAGATTTACAAATGATCCGCCTAAGAGCATCATAAGTTTAAAGGATGTTATATGATTACTGAGGAAAAGAAATGTTGGCAAGATGGGCGTCCATTTTCCAAGACGTATTAAATGAGACATACGTAGAAGTTACAGAACAGACAGACCAAAATCTCCACTTTACCAACGAGATGAAACCAATACCGCTACACAGGCTGAACTAGAAAAAATGAATCAAGAACTACAGAACAATATGTCTCCTGGGCCAGATAATATAATCCCGGAACTCATTAGGAGCAGGGTACATGTGGTAAGAAACGAATACATATAATAATGTGTTGCGTAATTGAAGTCGGTAGGAGTTCACAAATACACTTCTATTCCCAGTGCATTCAAAGTCAAATTTCAAGTTTGGTTCCGGTGCATCAGTTTGGGCTTGAGTTATCGGGGCAACAAAATTCTTAACATCATTCACACACGACATTTGACATCAAAGTTTGCAAATGTAATCTAGTATGGTACAATTAGCCCCAAAAATGACAAAATCCAAAAATTAAAAGAGAGAAATTCAACCCCACGCCAAATTGTCTATGCCTTCCTCTTAATAAGTGCGAAAAAGTTGCATCAAATAGAGCATCGGTTTTTTAGGGGTGGGAGGAAGGGGTGAAATTCTCCTTTTCAACAGTTTTTCGCAAATAACTCGAAAACGATGAGATCGAGCTAAAATTTAGTACTACATTAAATTAATTTACATTAAATTCTCAACAAAAATGATATGATACAGATTGTGCTGCAATCAACTGTAACGGAGATATGGAGGGGATAAATACAAGGTGACAAAAACTTTTGTCAAACTAATACAAATAGAATACATGCAACAACAAAATTTGTTATTGACAGTAATTGAACCACCACAACTTACCTCTTAAGAAACAACAATCCAAATGATCAATTTCTGAAAATTATGTCCTGCAGATGGCGTCTTAGTCTACATATACATTCTTCTAATCTGTTGTTCAGGTTCCTCATTGATCGCTGCAACATCTCAGCTGGGATACCAGAATTTCGTCTGCAATTCTTTGTTTCAATTCATCCAGTTTCCTTGGTCGAGTCGTGTAGACCCGACTCATGAGGTAGCCCCACAAGAAAGAAAAACGAACGGATAAATCCGGTGATCTTGGGAGCCTAGGAACGGATAAATCCGGTGACCTTAGGAGCCGAATCTTGAGATGACACGATTATCAAACAATTCTCGCGCAGCTGCAATTGATTGCCGTGTGTGATGTCGCACTATCCTGCTGAAACCAGGTTTCGTGAAGTTGTGGGAAATTGTTCAATGCAGTGCAACAAAAGTTTGGAACATCTCAACATACCTATCCGAAATGACAGTCACTGTGATCCGGTCGTCATTTTCGAAAAAGTAAGGTCCGATGACCCAGTGTGACGAAACTGCACACCATACTGTGACCTTGCTGGCGTGTAAGGAGCGTTCATGAACTTCCTTAGGGTTGTTGTCTTCCTATTAACGATAGTTCTGCTTGTTCACATAACCCGTAAGATGGAAATGGTCCTCATCTGACATCCACAGCTTGTCCAGAAATTCATTGTCCTCGTTTATGTTTGTCATAATTTGCTGACAGAATTGTAATCGCAACTGGTGATCGTTCTCCTTCAGTTGTTGCACAATTTTCAGCTTGTACGAATGAAAATTTAAATAAAAACGGAGAATTCAGTAAATTCCTCATTGTTCCTCGGGACACACTAATAGCAGCTTCTTGCTTATGAACTGAACGCTGTGGGATCTGTAGTACTGAAACGCAAAAAGTTTCGATATTCTGTTGAGTACGAACATTTCTCGTTCGTGCTGTCAGTTTCTTCTTCAGAGCAGATCCAGTCTCTTCAAAGTTTTTATCGCGAGTTTTGAAGGAACACGACCATGACGCCTTAATTTGAAAAAGCGACGGAACTCCCTCTGTGCACCTTCCAAGCTATCGTTGGTTTTGTAAAACATTTGTATCGCGGTGTCTACCGTTCCACTCCTCCGTTACTGAATGGCATGATTGTTTACAGCTCACAGACCCCTTCCTTAGTACAGCCAACTGTACATGGCTGCCACTACGCACCTCAAAAGTTCACGTTTTTCGGTGTCACCTTTTATATGAATTTCTCGAAATCACTTGAAAAACACAATTTTTTAATATATGTAACTGCTATTTTGACACTAAATTTATTATCATGTTCATACTACCAGTAGGTCAAAGTACACGCTTGCAACGCAAAAGACCGGGTTTGATTCCCTCCGGGGCCAGAAATGTTTTTGCGTTACACTTCAATGACAATGCGTAATGCTAATATGATGGAAAAGTGATCCTCTGTGACTTACTACCAGTTACTTGAAACCGGTAATCTACATTATATTTCAACTCAGATCCCTCCGAAATGTTTCACGTGTATGCTACAATAATCACAATAATATCGAACCCAAACACTTAAAAGGAAAAGCTCTACTACTTTTCAAACTGTTTAACACCCTGTTTTAAGTAAGTCATACCACATATAGCGTCGGGTTTAAGGGGGAGGAGTGGTGAGTGTGTGAAATTGTTTTATGGAGCAATTTTTTGCATGTATCTCGAAAACGCAGGCCTAGATAGTTTGTGGTATATCATATTAATTTACATTAAATTTTCAATAAAAATTGTCCGATACAGTTCTCTGCTGCAGTCAACGGTTGTAGAGATATGGAGGGAATAAAGATGTATTTTTATTTCAGTTGGCAAAATATGTAAAGAATTCGTAATTTTCACACTCAGAAATTGGAATTTTCGCTCCGCTTTCCATTTTTTAATTTTTTACATCCTTTTATTGTTGGTGCTCGGGGCAAAGTAATTCATATTTGACAAAGATTCTATATCACAAAAATATTGTAGAAATACATTTCTTGTTCTTTGTATGAAGGTGATCTTCTTTTTCATCATTGTCTATTATTAATGCATGTGTTGGCGCACCTAAGTCCTGAGCAATTTCTACACAAGGTTCAAACCACGCATTCGACACTCGCAGTTCCGAACATATTCGTCATTGCAAACGCAAAAAGTGAGGGAGAGTAAGTCTGCAGGAGTAACAGTGTCACCGGTAGTAATAGGACGAAGATGACCAATAATTTTAGTCTGCAAGTAATATGGGTGGCGCAGAGCATCCAAATCATCAGTATTTTTAGATGCAAATATGGAGAGGAAGAAATACTTTCCAGTATCAATTACAGTATGTGCGTCAGTGGTTTGGTTGTTGCATGTCAGTTGCTTTGTGCGAAGCTTAAACTCTTTTGAAATACCCATTTTAGCCTTGCTGTAAATTGATGACTATCACAACCGGAGAAAGCATACACCATGAAGAGAACATGCTTTATTACCCCATTTCCACGCTGAAAGTCTCTAATGCAATAGACTTTATTTCTTTAATGTCTTTTCTGATATGACCATCTTTCACTTGAACATCGCAACCAGCTTTCTGTAAGTAAACTGAGAGCAGTGAATTCAGTTTCATCTTGTACATACCATTATCAAGAAATTCTGCTCTTTGAAGAGTGATATTAATTGAATCTTCTACCATTACATGATGTTGAGCGAAATCTGTGTAAATTTTTCCATCTTTTGTGCTGCCTTCTTCCCCGTACCCATAATATAACACATGTACTTCTCCAAAATTAGAAATTATAAATAAATAAATAAATAAATTTATTGTCAAAAAACAGTACAAACTGCGTATGACCACGTGGAGGAAAAAAAACTAATTTACTCTCCGGAAGCAAGCAAGGGACCATCCCATCAATTCCGATCAAGGGCCCTAAGGCAGAGGCGGATTCAAAAA
>NNCF01127175.1:238391-341024 GCA_002313205.1 Laupala kohalensis
TAACTTTTTATCTTATCTAGGAAATTTTGCTTAAATTTTTGAATTCGCCTCTGCCTTAGGGCCCTTGATCGGAATTGATGGGATGGTCCCTTGCTTGCTTCCGGAGAGTAATTTTTTTTATTGTCCTCCACGTGGTCATACGCAGTCTCTACTGTTTTTTGACAATAAATTTATTATTATTATTATTATACACTTTCAGAAACCAACCTGCAGAAGGTAAAATCTTATCATAAAACAAATTGCCCTCTCAAATGGATACTCCACACAACTCATTGACTCTATCATAAACAGAAAACTCTAAAGATAAACTATTCACAACCATACCGCACTCACATCTATTTCTCCAGAAACCATTAAATATATATCTATTCCACACCTTGCCCACATATCGCAATCTATACAAAACGTCGCATTTAAACCTTAGAATCCCGTAAGAAACAGACATTTCCACATACTGTATATATCAATCCTAAATAAATGTGGCGTATATAATCTTAAATGTCGAAACTGAGGCTCACTATATTGGCCAAACAGTGAGGAATTTTACTATCCACCTTAAAGAATTCTTAGACGCAATAAAATACAAGACAGACTAATATCACTTTGCTACACACCTGTTAGATGCAAATCACTCCTTCTGCACACACATACATATATACTTGAAATAGAAAATAAATATTACAATAAAATTTTACTAGAGTCAATCCACATTCAGAAAGCAATAAACCAACACACATTTGAAATGAACAAAAAACTTCTCTCTCACCCCAATAGCAACCGTCCTATTAGAATTCATTTAGCACTCATCTTCCGACAGANTTCATTTAGCGCAGAATACATTAGTTATGATTTTTTTGTGTGGGGCTTTTCGGCTCGTCGACATCGAGGTCATTAGAGCATTAAAATTCTGTACAGGTAGGGAAGACGCAGTTACGCACTAAGAAGAGCCAACGACTCTCCCTGCGTGTGGGACTCGCCGAATGAGTCAACTATACCCCCTAAAAACTCTCATGAATTACAACATATCAAAACAAATCTAAAAGCATATAACATTACATCAAAACATTACAACGAGGAAAATGAAAGATACCCTAGCCCTCGCAACAGACTGGCGTCCAGATAGAAAAGAACAAGAGGTGACCAAGGAAGGTCAGGAAAGAGAAAGAAAGGAGCCTGGCACAAGTAAGTGGAAGTAATGCAGACTCAGCTCCGGACACCGTGTTTGCCAAACACATACTTACTAGATGTAAGTCCCTTGGGGGGTCTTGTCCCGTCAAGTCTTCTTAAGACACAGAGGCGGCCAGATCCTCACATTCCACACACAATCCTCCAGGGCAAAGAAGGTAAGACGCTCGGCTTACAAAACGTTATTTATTGCAAAAAATACTCCCTAATTTCAATTTTTAATGTATTAATTTTGCAAACAAACATTGATCATTCAACTATTTACATAATCCGTATTTAGGGCTCTAATGACCTTGCCGTTGACGAGCCATAAAGCATATATGTAACGGGGTAATTTAGATGTGGATGGTGTAATGCATAACACGTTAGTAAAGTTGCCCTAGCCAGCTCGTGCGCTAATAAAATACATCAAATGAGTTAGCGTTATTCTTAATAAGTGAGAATACACTCTTGGGTTCCTTATCACAGGAAAGCGCATTCAAAAATATAATTGACTTAATTATTTATTAACACAAATACATATTATTTATAACTAAAACACGCAAATATCCCCAAAAACACTAGTACATCCCATGTGACACACTGAACATTTACTCTCTTTTTATACTAGCTCCTGGTATATTAGTAGTACCAACTATTTACATTAATGTGATTTGAATTTAGAGAGGAACCATTATCATTGCTCATCTTTTTAAGCCCTGGTTAACATAATTACAAATGTTCTGAGCAAGGATGATAATATGTCTTGTTCGTCGAACTTAGTCTTCTCGCGTCGCACTTAAGCTCCTAATACTGATCGCAGCTAACTCACGATTACCTTGGTTAATGATGGACAGTCAGTCTAAGGAAGTAATTGGAGATCGGAATGTCATTAGTAGCGTCAACTCGTTCATGGAGCCCTTCCTCGTCTCAGCTCTCAGCTTATTCATGGCTTGAGACCAGACCCCTCTGCGTCAGAAATTGTTCCCGTTCCTTTCCGGAAGTGCAGCGCTTCGCCATCGTAGTAAAGATACTTTCGTCGTAATAGTTCGTTGATGTTTGATGAGATTCGATCAGAATGTCTTTGTATCACAACTCATTAATGAACATAATAAAACAGTTGACTTTCAACTTGATCTCGGAGAAAACTTTGTAAGTTGAAGTTACGACAATTTAATAAAAATTTCGAGAAGTCCAAGTTGTCACTCAAGTGCAACTTGTAAGAAAAACTTCAAGACCTACCGGTCGAAAACTCTGAGAATAACATCTCAGAACGAAAATATTAATAAAGTAATGTAATGCGGTAATGATAAGTAGTCTGAAGTAATAATATCGCAATGATCTGAACAATGTCGTATTGTCTGTTCGAAGCGTCTCTGCTCGCCGTTATATCGACTCATCTTCACTCTTTCCATCAGAGGCTTGCTTACGTGCCTCGTTTCCAAAAATCATTTGACTTTTTTAGTCCAATAACATTAAATTCTTACTGCACGTGAAGACATTGTTATTGGGCACTTTCAAAGTGACGAGTGAGTGTCCCTGGCCAATCATCAGGTTCCTTTTTAGGAATTTTCCACACTTCCACGGCGTCATCTTTTTCCAACCATCCCTTCAGTGATTTTAACCAGGTGCTTCTTAATAACAACGGAATAATAAAAATTTAGACAGCTTTCGAAAATTTGAGATGTCAAACCCATCTCTTAAATACTTTATCTCCGGTTCTACGACGCTCACCAAGCAGTCGCCTGTCCGCTGCTTTTCGTCACCTATTCACTGACAGTTCTAGGAGCTAAGGGTCTCGCTCGCACACACTTGTTTTTTGGTTCTGCTACCCTTCGTCGTCCTTTAATTCATAAAAAAACCTCTGCCCCCCTTATCGCCCACGATCTGCGTCTTCCTTGTAACTGCGTGTTAGTACACAGGTCTGTCACCAACGTCGACCTCGTCACTCTCAAAAATATATCCCGTGATTTTCCGTTCCTTCCTAGTTTCAGTTCAAACGACGTCATTTATTGTATGTTAACAATATTCTACCTCCCTTCAGCTTCTGGCCAAAAATTACGCGTAAAACGCAGACACTCTTCACTTCGTCGTATTTGCCCGCCCTTCGAACAATGAAATACAAAAACCTGTGTCCTCTACAGCGGTCGTGGTCCCTTCTCCACTTCTACTGCGGCACCGTAGTACGATTCCACTTGCTCACGAAACATTCCTGCCTTTCAAAACTTACAAACAAAAAAAGCGGTGGACGCTTTGAAAAGTCGAAAGACCACCCTTTCAAAAATACTTTTGAATATAGTAATAAAATTGTCCTTCAAGGGAGAACGTTCTGCGCAGTAACTTGCGCTGAGCCTAAATATAAAGAAATGGAAGACATAATAGAAAAAAGGGCAAAATTAACCAGGGATAGCTTTGAAAAGAACTGAACGAAGATGAAGGTGAAGACGCAGTGGGAATTCGATAGAGCGGTTTTTGGGTCATCTCGTGGCGGAACTTGGAATCGCAAACAACACACTAAAAAGGGAAAGTTATGGAGACTGAGGGACCATTAGGATCAACGCACAGGGACAGTCGCAAGACAGTGAGCAAGTATCGTCTGCCTGCGCGAAAAATAACAAAAAGAAGTGATTGACAGAATGAAGAGGTCATCGGGGAACGTGCGAGCATGCACGAACAAGAAACGTCGGGATTTCTTTAAAAGGCGACCGAGTGTCACTTGACCAAGGAAAACAAACTACGTCGATAATGAGGACAATAGGAGATTTTAAAGTATAAAGATCCCTAGAAAGGGCAGGAGCCAAGCGGTCACGTAGCGACACTAGAAAATTCCAAAATGTTGTTAAAATAAGACTTTGTGATTCGCCGAGGACGTGTATACGTCACGGGGACGCAACTAATTAAAATGACTCCACGAGTAGTGATGCAAAATGATTGGCTTAAGAGACCATGTGATGCGGGGATGGGCGTAGCGTTCTCCTCCAAAATTTGGGAGATTGTGGGGATTGTTATTATTTAATGAGGTGCGCGGAATCGCTCGAGACTGTAGAGATCAGAGATTGTGGAGAGCTAGAGCTATCACTGCGTAGAACTATGACTGACTTAAAGATTTTGAGGAAGTTGCTTACTTACTGAGGACGAGATTTTGAAGTGCTTACTTAGAGATTTTTTGAGATCGTTACTTTCAGGAAGAATGAGTAGGTCAGAGTCACTCTGATTACTACATCTTTTTAGTGATAGCGGCAATCGTACGAAGTTCGTTCATATATCTTAATGATGAGTTACTAATCGTTTTCTCATTAATGAATACGACGAGGAACTCGACGTCGCTGTAAATGACTAAAAAGTCATCTAGTCATTAACCGACTCAGATCTTTGAAAATTCTCTCGTGATGTGTTCGGCTCGCGATCCGGTAGTTACTTATTCGGACAAGACGACCGAGTACTTTAATTATGCCGCTAGACCACTTCGGAGTGACTGGTGTCAACCGTGAATGGGTCTCGAGGGGCGGCGTCTACCATTCAGCTATGGGACGAGGACGATTCTCAACGGCGTGGAGCTCTAAGGTCGTTGAGCCCAGAACCACTCGGCACACCCATGCAGCTTAGTGAATGGCAGCTCATCTTCTATTGTATGTCAATAAGTAAGGTAATTTGCGTCCTATGAATTATACATGAGCGAGAGTACCTACCCGAGGGGAACCCCTACAGAGGGTACTTAACATTTTGTATGGATTTGGATGAATGAGAAATATTCTTGATTTCGTCTCAAGGCGTATAAGTTATTCAAACCCGTCCGCATGAAGGATGTGTTGATCCCTGAGAGGGAACTTCCCCCCCCCCCCTCGTGGGGGTGCCCCTGTACACAGTTACAATGAGTTACAATTTGCGGTCGAGAGTACAATGTGATACTCGAAGGTGACAATCGTGTTCGGGTGCAGTGTGCGAGCTCGATTTGGGACTAGGTGTACCAAATTCATGTTCCCCTCCACAATATAACTCCAATTCCATGTCTCATGAATCACAAAATCTTTGCAAAAATAAAATAATTATATTTCATCATAATGTCCAATCTCTTTCAAACAAATTGACTGACATAAATTCTGGTACACGAAAATCCATTCGATTTGATATGCCTCAGAACGCTGATTTCAATTAACAATATCAATGACACTTTTATTTCTAATTATTATTTAGCGAGTTCTTACTGTCGACAACATGTTAAAGGAAAACATCATCACGGAGGTACATATATCTAAGTTCGTAAAGATATTTTGTCTTCTCAATTGTCAGAATATGAGAACTTCTTCGATGATAGCGTCAAATTTTCTGCAATTATTTGTCCGGAAGGTATTATTGATTTATGTATTTATAGGTCTCAAACAGATATTCACATATTTTTTCGAAATTTTGAATTATTTTAAACAAGCAAAACAACGAAATCTGCCGTTATATGGTAGCGATTTCAACATTGATTTCTTGAGTGCATCCGCTTCCGCACATTCACCCATAAATCGATTCAAGAATCTTATCAACCACTTCAACCTTATTACTACAATAAACGACCCCAATCGCCTCTCCAGTTCATCACAAACATTGATAGATCAGATTATAGTCAATAATGAAATTTCGTATTTCTCTGCAGTATATAACGCGGATAACTGCTATCACTTTGCTCAAGTATTGACTATTAAAGATAAACTAAAACCACTTAAAATTCTTTGCAAGTATTCTAGACAGTTTAACGACACAAATTTATCCATATTTACAAATTAATTGCGTGACGAAACTTTTAAAGATGTTTACAATTACCAAAACACCGACGAAAAATTCAATGTATTTATTGTATTTGAACATTCCTAAAACATTACGACTCTAGCTTTCCCATTATACGCAAGTTAATTAACACGAAGAAATACGATAGATGGATCACCCAAGAGTTTCTTCCAAAAATAATCGCCGTTCATATTATCTTGCAAAACTCATATATTATTCAAAATTACGTCACCCGAAAATCGCCAAGAAAACATTTCCCTACTAAACGATGGCAAAATCGCATTAAGTCCCCAGAATATCGCAAATTTGTTTAATTCTTATTTCTCAAAAGTAGGTAAAATAACGAATTCAATGTCTAAAAACCAATATCCACCAAATATATCCACCCACGTCCCCTATGTTCACTTCCCAAACTAATGCCAGTGAAATCATGAGAATCATCAGTTCATTAAAACTTAATTTTCAACAGGCATTGATTATAAACACGACTTTGTTGTTAAATTTTTATCCCCCGTTATATTAAATCCACTCATAAATTTTTTTAATAGTTCTTTATCAGAAGGGGCGTTTTCTAACTTATTTGAGAGAGCTAAAGTGAAATCATTACACAAGAAAGAAAACAAGCTCAAATTTGGAAATTATCGATCAATTTCTCTTCTACCCACTGTCTCTACAATCCTAGAAAAATTATTCTATAACCGTCTTCTAGATTTTTTATCAAAAACTAACATTCTCTCTGACGATCAACACGGTTTTCGGAAATCCTTATCCACCATCCGCGCCATATTTCCTTTCTTAAACGATGTTTTTACTTGTCTTGACCATGTGATCAATGTGTTTTCCTGATTTTTCCATATGATTCGATGTCATCGATCACATAATTCTTCTTCCAAAATTTCAATCTTTTGGCATTTGTGAACTTGCACATCAATGGCTAACGTTCTATTTAAAAGATAGATACAAACAGGTCGAAGTGTTCTATACTAATATAAGGTACTTCAGCATTGCCTTCCAGGAACAAAGACACTTACTCGCGGAGTTCCCCAAGGTTCAATTCTCGGCCCTATACTCTTTTTGTTGTATGTGAACAACAAGTCATCGTCCACACCAGATTGTAAAATGGTTCCTTTTTCTGATGGCACTAATTTAATATATAAACACGCTATTTAATAGATTAACTAACCTCTCGGCTTTGTTTTATGCTAATCTTTTCATAATGAACACTGACAAAACAGAGTCCATGACATTTCACAATAGTATCACAAAATCTTTACTTCAGGTTACTCTTTCTTTAAACGGAACACAATTAAACACTGTTACTAATACAAAGTTCTTAGGTCTCCATATTCAAGACAACCTCAAATGGAATTGTCACATTGCCAATCTTAATTTCAAATTAAGTAAATTATGCTACGCATTACGAATCTTAGTTATATTTCCCGTTGCGTATATTTTTCAACGTTTACTTCCATTTACGATACAATGTCTCCTGGGGATTCCGGTCAGAGCGTACAAACTTTCAGAACTAATAAGAGGATTGTTCGGATAATTTGTAAATCTCACCCCGTAACTCTTCTAAACCATTACTTAAGAATTAAATATTTTAACACTGTCCTGCATTTATATTTACGAAACGGTCGTGTTTGTTAAGACCGAATTACTAAGGCGCCACCCTTTGTTTCATACAAATCGTCTTGTTCATGAACACCATACTCGCAATAGGAATATATTTCAGCGTCCAAGAGTGTCAACCGCTCTTTGCCAAAAAGGGCTATATCATTCGGGAATTGTTCTTTATAATTTCCACTCCAAAAATATAAAACATTTAACTAATTTAAAAATATAAAACATTTTTAAATTGAATCTAATCAAATCCGCGGTTAAATGTTACCTATTGCACCAGTGCTTCTAAAACGTAAAATAAATTATTGATGTTTCTAAAACTTAAAGTCGTCTTGTACGCCATTGCTATAGTACTTTACAAATATCTGATAATTATTTCAAATCTTTTTTGCGTATGACCACGTGGATGACAAACTAATTTACTCTCCGGAAGCAAGCAAGGGACTATCCCATCAATTCCGATTAAGGACGCTAAGACTGAGGCGGATTTAACATTTCAACGCACTCCTAAAAATAAAAAATAGTTAGGTACGTGTTATAATATAAACATAATACCAACAAATTTGTATTTAATAAAACACAAGAAAGTAATTTTACAAGTAGATATTATCAAACTATAGATTATTCGCAAAGTATTCATGATAAATCGTAACTATTAAATAACACTATATTCGAGATTTATTATTTCAATAGATGCCGCCCCTAAACAAGAGCCTAGCGAGTCTGTATAAAAAAATCCGCCTCTACCCGAAGGAAAACCGGAGAAAAACCCGGGCCATGATGGGGGTCACATAATTAATGTACACAACCGTACCAAGGTTGAGTACTTGTAAAACTAAATTTATGTGAATGATAAGACAATATAAGCAAGCAGGAAAATAGTTTTGAAATCATTATCAGATATTTGTAAAGTACTACGGCAATGGCTTAAAAGACGACTTTAAGTTTAAATAACACCAATAAATTCTTTTTCCTTGCAGAAAAAATTAACGTGAACCAAGTCGCGGGTTCTCGGCTAATTAGAAATAAAAATTAGGAGTGCCTTAAATACAATTTGATATTCAATTTCTTCCTTGCTCTTACCTATAAATACTCTTCCTTCAATGACCTCGTAATATATCGACTTCTAATTTAAAATTCTCAAATATCAAATCTTTAAGTATTAAAATTTTATTTTTATTGCCTAAATCCCCCGTTTCTCGACCTTTAAATTGCCGAGAAACACACACAAATTTGATTTCCTAATGCTATTTTTCGTGCATAAAGATTTACTAACAGCAGGAACATATATAAATATAATTGCTTTTTGGGACCGCTGAAGTGAAGTGGCACCCTCATTGCCAGATAAGTACACGAACTACGAGGAATATACACTTTTTGTTGGGGGTGAGGAGTAAAATTCAAAAATTATCGAAAGTGACTGATATTAGTGAAGAGATAATAGTTCTAGGGGCCGCTGAAATTAGTAGTAACATTCTCGCAGACGTCAAAGTCCACAATCAGCCTGTATTACCTCCAGCACCCCTAGAGGTAGAGGTTGGAAAGAGCGTGACAAAAAAATTATCAAAAATGTCCGCTAAGAAAGGATTTTACAAAACTTCATCCCTATGGGTTTGAATGGGAAATTAATATTTTCTCAAATCTTTTTTTGAATTATATTAGTAAAATAAGGGATTGAGGGTACATACCACTACTAATACAACCTTCAACATTAATGGATAACATTCTCAGTGAATACCAATGAGGATATGAGAAAAAATAAAATTGGGGGCATATTACAGAATTTAAGCGAGCAAAACTGCGGGTACTCAGCTAGTATAAATATAATTGTACCAAACGATTGTTATGTTAAATATCCAAAAAGAAATTATAGACTTTCGCAAACCCATCGGTATAAATAATATCCAACTTACTACATTTTCTTTCGTGAAATTTTGTTATTGAGGTGAAATTGTCTTCTAGCTCGTTTAGTCATAATTATTCGTCTTTGTTTACATGGTGGACGGGGTTGGTATCTTCTTCTGGAAACTCGACGGAGGAAACGATCTTCTGGTGTTTGTATAGTTTTTGTTTCTTATTATTTATGCTATGAGTTTCAACCTCATGCATTCATATTAATGTTACCAAGAACGAATTACTGAAAACTCAAGGCGTATTAGATAGCGTCAAGGTGAATCTAGTCACACCGAGGTGATACATAGGAAAGACCAGGGAAAATTGAATATCGGGAAAGGATAGCTGGATTCGCCCGACACAAACAACAGATGGTATTGGAAGATCTATTTATATTTCCAAATAATATATATTATAATAATAAATAAAAGAATCGTATTACCTATATACTTTTAGCGCAATTGGTTGACGAACTTCAAAAATTATACCTAGAAAATTAAGATGAACTCCAGAAATAGCAATGATTTATCGATAGATTTTGTTTGTGTTCTGAATTTTTTGTTCGTTTGTGATTTACACAAATTCTACCAAATTTAACTTATGCACGGACTTGGCGAGGGACTTAGGTAAAGTATATTCTTACATCCACGATGTCAATGTCACATGTCCACCCCAAAATATACTCGTAGTTACGCCAATGGTTATTTCTTTCTATTCCTGATCAAAGAAGGTAACGTCCGACATGTTATTCTAAGTGGTGCGTGACATAGGTACCCAATGTTAATTATTATTTAATTAAACATGCAGCTCTGCTAAGGCTTCAATCAGAATTAACTTTTTAACTATTATGCAAAAACAGTAAATACACTTTTTGATTTATCAATAGTTTGTAACATAGTCAATATGCCAGACTTTAGAATGTCGAATTGTATATACACTACTGGAAAATGGAAAAAGAACACCATGAATTCGTGGATCCACCGCCATTCGTCCTTCCATAAACGCCTAATGCGACACCACTGGAGGCGAGCTGCACGATGTTGGGGCGTGAGCGGAAGACCTAACGGCAAGCATTATCTTAGCCCTGCCTCACGGAGACGGTTGCGAATGGTTATCGCTGACACCCCGGAGCAACAGCCCCTAATTTGATGTGAAGTCGCAGTGCGGTCCGATACGGCACTTCATAAGATGCGACGGTCTTGGCGTGCATCTGTGCGTCGTAGCTGTCCGGGCCCAGGCTGACGGGCACGTGCACCTTCTGCTGTCCACCGGCGACAATATCGATGAACTGTGGAGACCTCCCGTCCCACGTGTTGCGCAATTCTGCGGTATGACCACCCAGCCTCCTGAAGACACACTATACGTCCTCGCTCAAACTCCGTCAATTGCACAAACGGTGCAAATTTATGCTGTCGCGGCATGCTAATAATGTTGCAGACACAGACGGAATCATGAAATTAAAGATACAAGGTTCAAATATAAATTTTACACATTGACTTTTACGTTGTGAAGATGACTCAAAATATGTTATACAATCTAATGGAAAATATGTTGTTTGACCTATTTAATTGATAAATTGATGACTTATTTTACCACAAAAACTTATTAAATATATTTTAATCTACAAATTTCTTGATATTTACAATAGTTTTCCAATACGCAGAAACTAATTTCCCTAACGCTAATTCAAATTTATTACGATTTCTATGATGATTTTACATTTTTAAACAAGAAGAGCGCAACTGTTCTGAATACTTACAATCCTTAACTGGAATTTCAAAAGATAAGAATGTATCCTCGCTTTAAACTGTATGAGAGAAGAGCATTCCTTAATATCATCTGCAAGTTTGTCCCATTCCCTAATCAGTCACTGTAAATTAATTATGAGCATAGTTGATTTTATGTCGTGGCATCTGAAATAGATGAGTTTCTTTCAGTCTGGATGTTATGAGAAAATTAAATTTATTCAAGTATTGTAGTGTTTAAAATGAATTATTTTGAACAATAGATTGAGGCGTTGTTTCTTGCGTCGATTGTGGAGGCATTTTCATCGTAAGATATGGATACGTGGTCAAACGTCCTGAGATCATAAATATACCGAACACAAGTGTTTGTATTAACTGAAGTGTAGCCGCTTGTTTGCAGTTTACGTCACTGTAAACTGCATCGCAATAATCAAAATGAGGCTACATTAATTATTTTACAAGAAGTGATTTGGTGTTTGTAAATAAATACTTGCTTATGCATTTCGACATGTGGAATTCAGAAAATATTTTCTTTTTAATGGAGTTTATATGAGTGTCCCAACCAGTAGCGGAGATTGGGAATCAAAAGCGGAGGGCAAAACAAAATTTTGACCATTTTCATTAACATGACATTTTCTGTATATTTCCGGTAAGTACGATTTAAATAATGAAATAAATCAAAGGAAAGACAATTGGTGATTACCACAACAAGGATAGTGTAACTTTTTTATAATTCCCAGTTTAAGACGGTTGAAATGAAAGTTTTATCTTTCCTTAAAAAAGTGAGGGGGGAAGTTGAGACCAGTGGCGGGGGGGGGGGGGGGGGGGGGGGGGGGNACCACCCCCAACCCTGCCACTGGCCCCAACTTATGGTATTGTTTATTTTTACGCCGTGGTTTGTGACTTCTGTTCGCCAAGAAATGCGCGCGTTGTTGAGCGTTAAAGACACTATACTAAGTATTTTTTTATTTCTAATGGAACTAGTTTCGATTGCTTGTGGTTTGTTTGCGTTCAGATCCATTATATTTCGTTGGAGTCCATTATATTTCGACCACTCGGAAACGGTAAATAAGTCACTATTCATTTTTCTAATTAGACTGTCTATTTCGTATGTTCTCTCTCTGATATACATTTGGAAGTGATCTGCGTAAATATGATGTGAGCAATGTTGAGTTAATTTGGTAAACTATTAAAATAGATAATGAACTATAGAGGTCGAGAAATGCTCCTTGCGGGACGCCGCGGGTCACATACTGAAATTCCGAAGTTTGCATATTTATATGAACTTTCTGTCGTCTACAGGAAAGACAATTTCTAATCCAGTTCATAATTGATCCAGAAAATCCTATATTCCTATTTTTTGTAACAAAATATCATGATTCAAAGAGTCGAATGCTTTACTGAAATCTAATAATGTGAGTATTGTGATTTCTCCAGAGTCTAATGATTGTTTAATATCTTCTACAACTTTAAGAAGGGCTTTTTCAGTATTTTTGCCTCGCTGAAAACCTGACTGGTACGGGTCTATTTCATTATTTAGTGTCAAGTAATCAATAATTTGTCGGTGAACAATTTTCTAAACAACTTTTTAATGTATTGAAGAATGATTATAATGTACTCAAGTCGACACTCAACGAAAACACATTGAGCTTTCTGAATCTAATTGGGATGCAAATTTTCTTCTTGTATCTGAGTTTTAAGCTCCATCATCTTCACGAGAGAGGAACGATTCTGCTTTCAATAAGAGACAGCAAAATTACATCATAAACATCTCTTTCAAGAAAGAAACGCGGAGTCATGAGAAATAACTACAATATTTAGAAAGGGTTATTCGAATGGATAATGCCAGTCACTCCGTTAAAGCATACACTAAATTCTCAACTACAGAGGTAAAAACGCTTACTGAAAACATTTCTATTGTTGTAGAAATCTTGAAAACATGATTGGACCAGACTCGGACCCGCGGACTGGTGCGCCTTCTCGAAAAGATGATAAATGCGTCCTCTCCCAAAAATAAACAATTAAATATTCTACAAAGAGAAACGGAAATAAATCACCACTCAGCGTATGACGAAGACGCTGATAAGAAAATGTGACGGTGTACAAAAAGGTGTCATGTAACGCCTTGAAGGGCAACTACGACGTCGCATTCACGCATGTCTGTTTGGGAAATCAAATATGTTCCCAAACGATTTAAAGATCGTCCGAGTTCATATCCTGATGAAGCACGCGAGGAACCTGAGATATTCCACTCATCCACGTTTCCGTTATCTCTTCTTCATTCACGTTTCCGTTATATCTGCTGGTGACAATATTCTGTCGTATGTTACGGTTCCAAGACGCATTGTAAAACTTCTGAGGGAAAAATTCTTAATATAATAAATCTATATCAGGTGACCGAGCTACGCTAGTATTTATTCATCATAAAGTAAATTTTAATAAATAAATTATCGATATATTTCATTTATTTTACTAGGGGACAGAGCAACGTTCGCACTTAGTCTTTATAAGAATATTTTCAAGTAAAGTTCTTATAAGAGAACTCTTATTTTACCAATGAATTATTATTTCTTATAATATCTATACTGATAACTATACATATTTCACGGAGCGGCGAACAGGGGTTCGGATTTTTAAAAAGGTTGACTTAGCACCAAAAGTGCACATCTCGCTTAGGAAAAATTTGTTTTCGATACAAAATTGAACGTTGATTAACGTTTGTCATGTACAATTTCCCGTAAAAAATTAGTCCTTCACATCTAAAAAAATATTTAAGAAATAATACAGGTAAGAAACCCACGCAGAAATCGCCGACTTTCGACGTATAAAAGGACGACGTCGAATAAACGACACCGTCCCGACGTCGTATATCCTGGAATTTGAAGCCGAGACAACGTCGTTATGCGACGTCGAGACGACGATAATAAACTACGTTATTTTGACGTCGAGATCGAGTCGAAGATCGAAGTTGAGATGACTCCGTTATACGACGTTGAGACGACTCAGTAATAATAATAAATAATAACAATTATAATGGAGCATGGGTCTCCGGTCCCGTTAATTGTGACTCATTTCTCTTTGGATGGTCGGAACCACATTCGCTATTTCGGCGTTCCGTCTTTCACTGCCATCTGGTAGTGGAAGTTGGAACTCTAATTGGGTGCATCTTTCGCCAAGAATTAATTTTGCCGAAAACATCATATTTTTTACTTGTTTACGGAGATTACTATTTTACGTGTTTACTATTCACGGTACCAATGATAAGACAGAGCTATACAAGAGGATAAAATCTTGTCACCATGTTATTGTAGCTCAGTGGTAGCATGCTCAACTGGTGTTGGAAAAGACCCTGGTTCAAACCTTGGACTTGGAAGACGGAGATTGTAGAACAACGTTCTTTTAGGTTGTGTGTCACATGTCGCAAAATATGATTTAACAAGGTAAGACGAAGGATTATATCCATAAAAATTGTATTAAAAATGATAATTTAACATTTTCCAGAAAGTCGTGTAACGATGTTGTTTTGGCGTCGTTACCCGGCGTCAAATAAGCATTTTTTACGACGTTATGAAGACGCCGTTCTTCAACGTTGAATCGACGTTACATGCGTACGCGTTGGCAACGTCGTCACGGCGTTGGTTTTTGACGTCGCCGCGACTTTGACGACGTTGTAACGATGTCGTTACGACATTAAAACTTCTTGTGTATCCCTGCCTTGGTGCCTATGAGACTTGCTTCATATTTGTTTAATTAGCTCTGACCCATACCTATCGCAAATTCCACGAAAATACAGTAACTTGAAGCAATTAGATCTTTTTCCAGAAGCTCTAGAACTTTTGTTGATGCCTGAGGAAACAATGGAAGAAACAGAAAATATAGATTTGCAAGAATTGCAGTCCGAAAACGATCCACTGATGTGACCAAATAGTCCTTTTCAGAGCTTATTAAGTTATTTCAGAGCTTTTTGAGTTTTGGACTTTGGAATAATTTGAAACATTTTTTCAATTAGTTAAAAAAATTAATAGAAAAAATGTACGCGCAAAGTGTGTTACTTTGTGTTTTTTTTCTGTTTGTAATATCAAACTATTATATACTAATTTCAATTCAAAAAAACTCGTAATGAAACGAAGAAAAATATAATAATGAAATCTTAAACTTTCAAGTATTATAGGCACCAAGGGCGCAGGAATACACAAGAAGCTTTTATGTCAATATGTTAAGAACGATAGATACTTTCTAGATTACAAGATTTGATTGCTACAGTTTGATACTGGACGATTTTCTGTTCTACATTTTTTTCTTCCATAATTTTTTTAGGTGTGACGTACTCATTTTAACGAAAAATTGTGCATAATAAATATTAATCAGCATTCAATTTTGTATCGAAAACATTTTTTTTCCTGAGCGAAATGGGCACATTTGTTCTTAAGTCCTTTTTTTAAAATCTAAACCATTGTGCTGCGCCCGCGCTATTGGGAAATGTGTCCTTTATCATTTCTGACATCGGTAGCATGTGATGTGCATTGCTTCTACGTAAAACTTTCCACAGATCAGTCAAATGACATAACGTGTAGGTGAGTGCCGAGCGGATGTATTTCAGACAGCAGGGAAGGAGTTGTGTTTCGTTGACAGACGAAAGCCGATTTAAACTTACAATTATTGTCCGCATAATAATTTTGTAAAACGAATGGACACGTTTTCCATATTTCTGATATTAAAAACCCCCTCAAGCCTCCGCAAAATCCCACCATAAGTTTAAGAGATAACCGACTTAAACTTAAAATTATGCTCGTATAATAAGAGTAAGATTTGAGTTCCCACATCTTGCTCTGTGACTCATGTATACGGTGGGTCGAGTTTCTGGTTTATCTACCTCGGGAACAATAACTGCATGAGATATGAGAAGTCCTTTTCATGAAAATAATCTTCCTTAGGCAAAAGGAGCTCACCATTTTGACAAATTGCCTTGGCAATTTTGGCCCAACATACAATTAATGGATACTTTCCTGCACCCTCATTTATTGGAACTACAACCTATTGTGCACTTGCAGATGATTTGATTCAAATTTTCTTGCGCGCCCAAACCCATACTTCTGGGAGAAGTTAATGATCCAACCAGAGCTGCATCTGTAGATGTCCGGAAGGAATGCTACTACGTCAACCTTTCATCTGGTGGTGTACATGAGATAACAGCCATTATTTTTCCAACAGACTTAACTTGTAACGAAAGAGGATCAGGGAGTTCTCCTTTGCGACAAACCATGTCAGAATGCATTTTTGTCCAGCTTCTGATTGCCCTGCAGGTGACGAGAAAGCTTTCTTTAAAACTTCACCAATTTGCGCGTGTACTGTTTTCTTGTAGTGTTTGATGAAACCAATTTCACTTACACAAAATTCTGGAGACATGGTACTGCAGACTGACAGTATGCATGAACACAATTTTATTCAGTCCCACGAGCTGCATCGGTTTGATGAAGTACACATTGGTTTTCATCTTTTCTTGGCTAGGTTTGAAAAGTACTAACAAGATCGACATCTTCTTGCATGACAGCCATTATGGTATTTACTTTTTCCATTGATTGTTTGGCGTCTGTTCTATCATTTTTTGACCACCCATTTATTTATTAGTTACACACTGAGATAATACATGTTTAAAAAAGTAATTATTGCCTTATTTCCAACGTAGTCAATATGCTCTTTTCATATGGAGAGGGGCTAAGGGGGCTATAGCCCCCACCATTGGACATGAACCAATAACAGATCAAATTGAAGTTGATAAATGGCATACTTTGTAAAAATGTTGCCAGATTAATAATTGTTATAGGTTATATTTGTTATTGTTATTAATAATACCAAATTAATAAATTAATATCATATAAATAACATTTATAATACCATATTAATAAAATTAATAATACCACATTAATAAATAATAAATATAGTTATTCTTATTAAAAATATCAGATTTTTAATTCTTTATTTTATGCATTTAATTAAAGTTAGTATTTATAAAATTTGTGCTGTAAAACCATAATTTTTAAACAAAAATGCTCCCCGATTAGCCCCACCCTTGATTACGGTCTACATCCGCCACTGCTGTTGAGTGAATTGACTTCTCCATCCCAAACTACGGTGTATCTCTTCCCAAGATAGTGGGTCTTGAAAGCAACAGCGGGGTCTTCTTGCATACTTACTTTATGTAAAATACGTCTTCCATAAACAACTACATTAATTTCATAGTTGTATGATCGACTTAATTGCTTCCTACATTTTATATATGAGTATAGGCCCATTTACACGGGGTAAACTGCCTGACAGATAACCTGCCAGACAAGCTGCGAGTCAGGTTACCAGTCCTGAGTGAACGGAACCAGCCTCAAAAATGAGGCAAGCTGCCTGTAATTTCACCAGGCAGGTTACTTGCTTCGGAGAGTAGATTTGAGGCAGGTAACCTGCCTCACCTCATCTCTCAAAGCAGCATGTGAGGTAATTGTTCGTGCGAGTTTCGTTACTTATTCGTGTTATTAGTTTTTTAATCTCAATTTTCCATGTTTTTAATGTTTTGATCAGCCAATGAACTATGGTGCTCATATATATAATGTGAAATGTGTTTTTCGAAGTATAGTAACATTTTGGGTATAATTTTAATGCAGTTTTAATGTCTAAAATATCCGAAAAATTCATTTAATTATTTACTAATTACGACGACGGGCCATGAGTATTGCAGCCACTCCCTAGTCCGTGATTTCTTCTTTTCTATCTCGTCCAGAAGCAGTTTACATGATTCGAATGATGGTTCACGAAAAAAATATCGAACTATATCCCTCATTTCACTTGCACATATGACCGACGATCTCACTTGTAATTTACAGGTAAGGTGCCAAGCAGGTTACTTGCCCCGTGTCAACAGATTTCATAGGCAGGTAACCTGTCTCGCAGCTTGCCGGGCATATTGTCTGCTAGGCAGCTTGCCCCGTGTAAACGGGTCTTAACTCTTAGAGTTTTCTCATACCACAATCCTTGAAGAAGGTTAACAGGAATGAGACAAATTGCATATTTCAAATAATCTTTGAGGACAGCGTCTTCCCTTTAGTCCATTCTAAAATTGCCTCAAGAGCTTCTACGACGTATGGAAGAGCTTCACGGAATTTCAGAAGACCGTCATGGTCATGCTGTTCTACCCAACGTGTCTCGCAAAGTCCAGACAGTTGAACTACTAAAAACTTTCCAATGTCAGTATTACGTACTTCTAAACACTTTTCAAAACTAAGTTTCTTTTTGTAGAAGGGTTGAAGAAGTATATTGTTGTTTTTATAATTCCAATGCTGATCCTGGCACTTGACTTGTTGTTAGATTTTGACAAAGAGTTATTGAGTGCGTGATTAAAACACTGACATCTGCTTGCGTGTTTAACTCCTGAGGATTTCAGATACAACACCAAGCTCAGAAGACACTGCAACTCTTTGTGCCCATTCTCACCCACTTTTCCATCTCAAAGGTAAGTTTCTACTACATTCGATAGGGAAAAACCAGTAATTAGATGTTCGTAAGTTTTGTAACGTAAGGACAGCAAATGTGTTTATATTCTTTTATAAAAAACTCTAATTGTTTTGTCTAAAAAGTTTGTGATTTTGATGCTTTTATGGTTAATAATAAAAAGGTTTTGAGTCTTTCTGCAAAGACTATTTTGAAGTATAAATAATAATTAAGTTAAATAATGAGTTATTTTGGAGTAAAAATGTTCTACTAGACTGTAAATTTCAGTGAACCCCATAGGATTCACTATACCCCAAGTCCTTCATTCACTGTGACCCAAGCGTGTGTCAAGCTCCATTTTTTGAGCCTGTTGTATTTCATAATTAAACTTCCTAATATCCACCTTTGTCATTACTTTTCAAAATTAGATAAGTTTTACAGGATTTTATAAAAGAAACTGGCCATTTTAAAGTGAAAAATAGTAGACTTAAAACACATTCGAAAAAAAAACGATCCACTGTATCCCATCTTCCCCTCTATAATAAAAGATATATACATTATTGGTCTCGAGCAGGTAGCAGACAGACACACTTTTGCGTTACTTACAAAAACGTAAGTATGGATTTCGTGTCACGTTAATTTCTCTTTATTTCGTACTTGTCATTTTAATATTTATCTGAGGATTGTTGTTAAATTAAAAGTATTCCTTTAATTTTTTTTAAATCTCCTACTATTGGAACAGGTATTCTAAATTAAATGTTCATTTTTTAAGTTCCACAAGGAGAAATTTTCTACTTTCTAACATAGATGTTAAAATATGAATTAAATTTAACTCCTTTACTGCATATTAATCAACACATTTGGACAATTTTATTTTCATACTTATACAGTGGTGTATTTGGGGTGGAACGACGTTCCCTCCCTTTTTTTCAATACAACGCGTTCCGGGGCAATTTTTTGAAACGCTTACATTGTAAATTTAATTTATCACAAATAAGTATGACCTTGACTACAAAACACTTCAGAAAAGTAATACAATTACAGTGTTCGGATTGAATCAGAAGTAACCGAACTCACCGAACTGACCCTTTATTTGGAATAGTGACTTACGGAGTGAGAAGAAAAAAATTATCCTTATCTGACATGCAATGACGGATATTGGGATGTTTGACATGCGCTAGTGTGAAAAATTTTGGACATTCTATAATTTAGGGAGTTTCTCTATCAAAGGAATGGTGCTCGATAATGGTTTCCTCTCACGGGAAAGATAGCTCGGAATTGACTTCTTTGCGCAAAAAATCTTTAACCATTTAAACAGTACATTGAAGCTGAATTTTTTTAAAAATTATCGACTCAACAAAAATTATAAAATATAATCGAGTATATAAAAGATCGCGAAGTGAATAGTACATGTAAAGTATTCACGACGGCATATTACTTAGCTAAGAACAATCGACCATATTCTGATCATTTTGAATTGCTTCAACTTCAACAGTTAAATGAAGCTGATGTTATTATTTATTTATTTAATCGAATAGCACTTTTAAGAGAACGTCAAGTCTTCCTGTATTTTATCTTCCTCTCCACTTACATTTGTTTCATCCGTTCTGATCTCTACTTCCGGAGCTATTAGATATTATGTGGCAGCTTTCTTTTCCTTTCTTGTTCATCCCTGAAGACCAAATTTTGAATTTTGTCCCTACAAGTAAATAACTTCCTATCATGTGCGTCCTTAATATCAATGTTTGCTCCTTTGAGGTCATTCAATGTCTGCGTAAACCATACTGGTTGTCCTTTAAGCTTTATAATTTTATTAAAAGTCTGTTTTGTCAATCTGTCATCACTCATTCTGGTCAAATGTCCGAAAAACGACAATCTTCTTTTGCGCATGGTGTGAACTATGTTCTCCGCATGTTCGTAGATTTCTTTGTTAGGTCGTGACCTGTTGCATTCTGTACCTGTTGTCCTTGTGCCAAGTATGCTTCTAACCAGTCTTCTTTCTATGTTCATGATTTTGTTTTTCTCACCTTTCCTCATTAGTTTTAGTGTTTCAGCTCCATAAAGAGCCTCAGGTCTCACCAGTGTATTGTAATGTTTAATTTTGGTGGTCCATGATAATACCTTTTCCTTGTATATTTCTAGTGATCTGGTTCATCATCTTTGCTCTTACATCTAGGCTGTTTTTCTCATTGCTGTTTATGCTTGTCCACTCACCTAAATATTTAAATGAGTTGACTTTTTTATTTTGTTTTGATTTATGAGCAATTTATCGGGACAATTTTTAACGTTTGTTATAAATTCTGTCGTTGGGAAAGAGGTTTGTAAACCAATTTTTCCTGCTTGCTCTATTAAAGTTTCAATTTGCATTTTGGCGTTCTCCGGTGTATCCGTAATCAAGGCAATGTCATCCGCGAAAGTCAAGCAATCTACATAGATGTTATCTTTTTGATATCACAATTTAATGCCTTTCGTGTGTGATTTTCCACTCTCTAATCACCTTCTCCAGGACGAAGTTAAAAATTAAAGGTGACAGTCCACCTCCATGCCTAACTCCTGTTTTTATTTCAAAATTTTTGGAGAATTCTCCACAGAATCTGATTTTAGATATAATTTGTTAATGTCTCTTGTATGATGTTTGTTGTTTTTTAATCTAAGCTGAATTCTTTCAAAACATTGATCATGGATTCTCTATCAATGGAATCATAAGCTTTCCTAAAATATATAAATGTAACTATCTCGTATTTTTGTTTCTTAGTTTACTTATTTGCAGAACAGTTTTTAGATTCCAGATCTGTTCAATGCGTGATCTATTCTTCCGAAGTCCACCTTTATATTCCCCTATTTGTGGGTCTAGTTGGGTTTCTGTACGATTGAGCAGTGCTTTTGATAGAATTTTATTTGTCACTGGCATAAGTGATAAACCCCTATAGTTATTTGGATCAGTTTTAGGTCCTTTCTGGTGCAGAGGATGTATTATGGCTGTTTTCCATTCTTCTGGAATTTCTTCGGTCTCCTAGATTTTAACTATTATGCCTTTAAGTTTAAAGATTATGTCATCATTTGGATATTTCACAACTCTGCCTTCAATCCATCCTCGCCGACTGCCTTATTATTTTTCAAGGAGCATATAATTTTCTTAATTCCTTCTAAATCTGGAGCTGTAGATTCTTCGTTAAGAGTACAATTTTTACTAGTAGTAAATTTGGATTCCGGATCATGACTAGTATGTAAATCTTCAAAATATTCTGCCATTATATTGCAGTTTTTCATTATATTGCTTGGAGTAGGATTTTTGATTTGTTTTCGGATCTACAAGTTGTAAGGTTGGTGGTGTAAATTTTGTCAATTGTTTCTTAAACAATTGGAATAAGTTTCTCGTCTTATTCTTTTTAAAGTCTTCATTGATTTGATGTAGATCTTTCACGATGAACAACTTTCTCTCTCTTTTAAAAGTTCTCTTCTTCTTTCGACTAGATTATCTCTGTTTTCCTGACTATTATTTGCATTTCATTTTCTTTCTTGCAGAGCCTTATCACATTGATCATTTCACCGTGTTTGTTTTTTCCGTTTAGCTGTTGATGCTGTTTTGATTGCTGTTTTGATTATGCTGTTTTTTAGATCATCCGAAGTCCTGGTTTTGTAATTCTGTTTTTAATTTATCCCCCTCCAATTTATTAGTGTCGTATTTTGGGACATTTTTTGTCGTATTTTCGTACTTTAGGCTTCATCCTGAATTTAGCTACAGAGATGTTGTGGTCAGATTCGATATTTGAAGATTTAAAAATCTTACATTCATTATTTCATTAGATGACTTTCTACTTATTGCTATGTGGTATAGTTGTATTTCCCCACACATTGGGTTCGGTGACACCCATGTCGTTAACTTCTTGGGTCTCCTTTTAAAGGATGTGGATTTTACAACTATGTTATGATTAGCACGTTCTATCAGTCTTTCCCCATTCCTGTTAGTACGCTTGTGAGCCGAATGTATACCTACTATCTTCCTGTATTTTTCCCCTTTCCTATTTGAGCGTTGAAATCACCCAATAAAATACGTTTCGATGGTATTTTACTCAAGTACCTATCAATTTTGTCCCAATATTCATCTTCAATATATCTGGTTTTCTTTTGTTTTTATCGTTAGTTGGGGCATGAACAATTAGAATGGTGTATGTTTTATTTGCGGATTTAAATGTTAAGGAGGATGTCCTTTCGTCAATTGGATCGAAACTCACTATTAAGTCAATTATTTTATTAGAAATATTGAATCTACTGCCAAAAATAGTTGAACCTTTTAATATCCTGCTTGTTGATTTGCTCTTACAGATTCTGTATCCATTTGATTCGAAGGGCTCGTTTTCCACATAGCGAGTTTCCTGTACGGCTTTAATCATAATGTTTTTTTTTCTAGGAAATCTGTTATTATTATTATTATTACTGTCCAGGTAGCTGATATTATTATTGTAGTATTTGTAAATGGAAAATGTAGCGTGCTATTGAAGCTTATCTACATGGAGCGATAGGAAGTAGGAGTTGGGTGTTAGACTATTGTTAGTATAAATAAATAAATAAATTTATTGTCAAAAAACAGTACAAACTGCGTATGACCACGTGGAGGAAAAAAAACTAATTTACTCTCCGGAAGCAAGCAAGGGACCATCCCATCAATTCCGATCAAGGGCCCTAAGGCAGAGGCGGATTCAAAAAATTCAGCAAAAATTCCTAGATAAGATAAAAAGTTAGCTGCGAGTTATAATACTAATAGAATGTCAATATGTTTGTAATTTTAAGCAAAAAATTACATGTAAGTTATTATCGAACTATAGATTATTCTGAGTATAGTGCTTAAAAATTGAAATAACACTAAATTCACGATTTATTGTTACAATAGACCCGCCCCTAGACAAAGCCTAGAGAACCTGTATGATAAATCCGCCTCTACCCGAAGGAAAACCGGAGAAAAACCCGGGCCAGGATGGGGCTACAGAATTTATGTACACAAACGTGCCAATGTTGAGTACACATAAAACTAAATTAATATGAGCCATAAGACAACACAATCATGCAAGAAAATAGTTTTTGAAATTGTTATAAGTTGTTTAAAAAGTACTACAGCAATGGCGTGATAAAGCACAAGACGAATTTAACTTTTGTTAAAATCAATAAATTCTTTTACAGTGTAGAAGCACTGGTGCAGGAGGTAGTTTTTAACCGCGGATTTGAAGATATTCAATTTCATAATATCTTTTATATTCTTGGGCAGGGAATTATATAGAACGATTCCCGAATGGTATGGTCCCTTTTGGCAAAGAGTGGTTGACACTCTAGGGCGATGAATATTACTACTATTGCGTGTATAGTGTTCGTGAACGAGACTGTTTCGTATAAAGCAAGGGTGGTGCTTCAGTAATTCGGTCTTAACAAACACGACCGTTTCATAAATATAAATGCAGGGAAGTGTTAAGATATTTAATTCCTTGAATAAAGGTTTACAAGAGTTTCGGGGGTGAGATTTACAAATTATCCGAACTATCCTCTTCTGAATTCTGAAAGTTTGAATACTCTGACCGGAATTACCCCAGAAGGTAATGCCGTAACGTAAATGGGAGTAAACGTTTGCAAAATATACGCAACGGGAAATACGTGGACTAACTGCGTTAACTAAGATTCGGAATGCGTAACACAATTTGCTTAATTGGGAATTAAGATTGTCAATGTGACAATTCCATTTGAGGTTGTCTTGAATATGGAGACCTAAGAATTTTGTATTTGTAACAGTTTTTAATTGTGTTCCGTTTAAAGAAAGAGAAACCTGGGGTAAAGATTTTGTGATACTATTGTGAAATGACATAGACACTGTTTTGTCAGTGTTTACAATGAGACGATTTGCATGGAACCAAGTCGAAAGGTTAGGCAAAACGTTTTGAGCATTGGCGTGTTTACATAGTAAATTAGTGTCATCAGCAAAAAGAACCATTTTGCAATCTGATGTGGATGATGACATGTCGTTTACATACAATAAAAAGAGTATCATAGAGTATCATAGGTGAGCCGCTGGGTTTACCAACAACTTGGCTCACGTGGAGGGGTTAGTAGTTGTTAGTAATAGTTAAATTATTATTGATACTAGGAGGAGGTGGATAGAGGAAGGAATTGGGACATTAATGTGAAAAGCTACAAATATTGTCTGGATGACTTCGTGATGAGCTGGAACGCTACCACGAGCTATGAAGGGACAAATCTGAAATTGGTCATGGTTTGAGTTCAAGGTATAGTGCTAACTGCTACTAACATAATCGATCATATTGCTAATGAAATGATTGTGCTAATGATCGATCATATTGATGGAATAATGATATCATTCTATTATTAATGAAATGAGACAAAATTGGCTCATGGAATTCTAAATATTCGCGGAAATGTACCGTTTGTGATTCATGAAGCTACTACTCTCAGTAAAAAGACAGCATTGATTATTTATTTAAAATGTCAAATAGGTGAAACGAAAAATCCGCATTATTTGTTTCTTGATTTAGTAGAATTACTTGATCAGACAGCTTTTACAGTGACTGATTCTCTTTTAAAGTGCCTTAATAAATATGTGTTTGATGATAATTATTTGCAACACCATTTAATATCTTTTACAAGGGATGGTGCGAATGTTACGTTAGGCAAAATTTCTGGGGTCGGACAACGTTTATTAGATAAATTTCCGAATTTAATACTTTGGCATTGTGTAAATCATTGGTTAGAATTGTCACAATATCAGAGGTGCACGGGATAAATTATTTTCAAATATTTATGGATAAGCTATACAGTCTATATAGTCAATCGCCGAAAATTGAAGAGAATTAGAAACGTGGTCAAGCCATTGAAGAAATAGTGAAAAAATCGGAAGAATATTTAATGTGCGATGGGTAACTAGTTAGTTTCGATCAGTATCTGCTGTATGGCAAAATTTTACCTCATTATGTCTTCATTTCGAAAAGGCTAGTACAGATGAACAGCGTGATTAGACAGAAAAAGCTATGTGTGTTGGACTTTATAATTGAATTTCATCGAAACAATTTGTTTTAAATTTAGCTCTTATGTATAATGTATTATTCGAAATATCTATTCTGCCTGAATCATTACAAAATTGAAATGTTACAATAGTTTTTTTTCTTGGGACTTTAAGGCTCGCCAACGTCAAGGTCATTAGAGTCCTTATCACAATAGTCTATGCTGATTCTAATTGATTCGTCGTAGTATTTTGCATTTAGAGCTTTTAAAGGACTCTTCACAAGGAAATAAATTGGTAGAAGCTAAACATGCAATTAATAAAATGAAGCTAAATTCAATTGATTTAACAAATAATGAAATATTAAGAATTAGTAATAGAAATCAATTTGTAACTAGTTTAGTAAACAATTTTAAAGATAGATTGTTTACTGACAAAGATTATGGTACAGGCGTAAAAATTATCAAGGAATTAAAGATTCTTGAACCAAACGAATGGCTTTCAGATATCGATTTGCAATTTGGAAAAGTTGAAATAGAATCATTGCGCTAACGCTTTGGTATATCATTAAAAAATGTTTAAATGCGTTCCGAGATTATTTAGGTAATGGTGGTCGTTCAATAGGATTGGAAGAATTGATGTCCTGTGCGAAAATGATTGCGTGTAGTTATTCATGATACGAACGTGGTTTTAGTTGTATGAATTTAATATTGACTATTATATAAGAGGTCTGACTGATATTCTTATTAATCATGCTTCAAGTTTATTATTTATTAAACTACATGGTCCACCCTTAAACTTGTGGAACCCAAATTGATATGTTAAAACTTGGTTACGTAGTCACGGATTTGCAGTAGATCTACAAACGAAACTAGTGGTGCAAAACCATTGCACATACTTTTTCATATACGTTTCTCAGTCTGGACTAGAGAGAGGCATTAAATCATTCTATTAGGAGAGGGATGATTCATGTTACTTTATATTATGATCGTCTTCATTTTACCCAATTTAAAAAGTTTATTAAAGAAATATTTTACTAGCATTTATATAAAAGATTCTTTAATATACAAATTGTTTTTTCGTTTTTTGGAGAGATAAGATCAGCAAGATTTATATTATATTTCAAAATATATATTTATTAATAAATATAAAGATAAATATGATATTATTAATGTGAAAATAAAGCCAGCAGACCATAAATATACTTATATAATTTAATTTGGAACTAACGAGTTAATTTTTTTGCAATTTGAAATTTCAAAATTATATTAATAATTACTAATCGTATCTATTAATTATTACGGTTAAATAGATGATACTGTTTGTTTTATTTACTTCCTGTTATTTCGTAACGCTCCTTATCTATCTCGTCAAAGAAATCTGCAAGTGTTAAAATATATTTTTAACAATAATACTTATTTTAACGATTGAAACTGCTGTAAAGCATTGAATTAAAAATATCATGAAAAATAAACAAAAAGATTTATCAAACATTACCTTCAAAACAAACAAAAAACACGAAGCCACGTTAATTCTTAAAACGATAAGAAATAATATAAAATAACATTCTCACGCATCAAATAATATACACAAACATTAAATATGACACGAAGCATGCACCAATTAACAAGAAAATCCGGCGAAAGGAGCAGTGGACACATCTGATACGTAAGCTTACGCAGTAAAATAATGCAGCGTCACCGGATGTGAGGTTACGACAAGTGCGTAGAGGTCGCGTGGGTGGAAGATTCACGATACGAAGAGATGCAGACATTCCTCTGTTCTCCTTTTCAAAGTAACATAAAAAAATGATGGCTTCGCGCAGATGCAACGCTAACAATGCACGCTCAGGGAATATTTGACGAAATATATACGGGATACCCTGTCACTTTCTATTAGCACTGAAACCTGAGTTCTTCGATCGAAAAACATTGAAGCAGCTGTTTCGTAGTGCACATCACTACATGTTGATACAAAGGTCCTTCCAGGTCCTAATATGCCAAAAGAATAATTTCTTTATTAAAAAAATGACGAAGATATTGTGATTTTCAAAACTACCCCCTGATTGGAGAGCTTATATCTCGCGAACCACTGGACTTAACTCAAAAATGGTCATCACCTTTTTCTGTAGGAAATTTAATGAAAAACATTTTTTCATATAGATGACTTAATAAACTGTATTGTCAAAAAAGCAGTTACAAACTGCGTATGACCACGTGGAGGACAATAAACTAATTTACTCTCCGGAAACAAGCAAGGGACCATCCCGTCAATTCCGATCAAGGGTCCTAAGGCAGATGCAGATTTAACATTTCAACAGACTCCTAACGATAAAAAGTAGTTCGACACGTATTATAGTATTAACAAATACCAACAAATATTCTATTTAATTAAACACAAAAAAGTCATTTCACAAGTACGTATTATTATCAAACTATAAATCATTCGGAAAGTATGCAAATGATAATATGCAAATAACACTAAATTCGCTAATAATTAATTCAATTGATGCCGTCCATAGGCAAGAGCCTAGCTAGTGTTTATAAAAATATCCGCCTCTACCCGAAGGAAAACCGGAAAGGAACCCGGGTCAGGATGGGAAACCTCGGAAACCTAATGTCAAAACTTCAATATATTGAAGTAGAATAAAATCATCAGATGAAATAAAATCCATTTTATCCCAGAATGTACGTAGTATTTACTTTAGAATAATTAAGTTCCAGCCCCCCCCCCACCTTTTAAGTTCACGGTAGTATACTAGGCTAATAACAATATAACAATAAAAAAATAACTTCTATGCTACAACAATCAAAACATTGTAGTGTCAAGATCGATTACCCGAAACCGGAAGCGCTCGTCTTTATCAGATGTTATGCTTGCCCGGAGATTGCTTAAGTACTTTAAAAAGTTCTCGGGATGTGGGAACCATGGCCCCCTTACCTCCCCTAAAGCCGCACTTAGATGACGTAGTCCCCCTATGTATTCCTACGTGTTATTAAAAATTTCTTTAGAAATAATCGTAATTGCAAACAACTCTTTAAAAAATTATTGAAATAAAATAATAGTTCGGTCACGAAAGGGTCAAATAGGCAAATAAATTACATATGCCAGGAATTATTTTTTGAGAATTAAAACTTTCTATTATCAGGATTAATAGAGAAATCTATTCATGGCCAGATAAATAAATTACTTCCCAAGCTTGTTTTAGTTAATATTTAATGCAAATTTCCTTATTTTAAGAAATTCTGTTGCCTTGCGTGGTAGTCAACACTATACGTGATTCTTAATTAAACATCAGTAAAATCTGATACCACGTAATAATGTATAAAAAGTGTTAGTGGAGATTTTAAGTAGTCTCTTGAAGGACATTTCTTTCTTAGTAATCTCACTAGAGTAAGCTTTTTTACGTCTCTTTTAGCTTTTTGTGAGGAAAGCTTTAGGTTTTCGCTGTACAAGAATTATACGACGGTAAGATTGTCTGCAGAATGTAATAAGAACTTCGTCAGTGTTAATTGCTTCCAATAAGCAAATATTGATTCTCGGAATTAACGTATGTATATTGGAATCGTCGAAACTACTTCCGTTGCCTTCCATTGGTTGGGTGCAGCCAGCAGAGGAAGACGAGTCTTCCCGCTAGAGAGCGTAGTGGAGCGCTTAATATCGACGAGTTTATATGGCGATATGTTCCTCTTGTGATGTGCATTTATGTTTCAACTGGTGTTGTGAGAAGTGATGTGGAAACATGTCTGTTGAAACTAATTTAGTTGCGGGAATAAATTACACCAAAAGTCGTCACAATTTAGTATTCCTATTAAACTCCTTTTTAAATAATAACCTATGAACCTTATATACCATGTAGATAGACAATCCATTTGTTTTATGCTAGTATTCAGTCGTAATGCTGCATTATGTTGAATATATACATCTGTGTCTGAGGGCAGAATGGCAGGCACGAAGAATACCGCTCATGTGGTACAGCTGAAACCAGTGGAAGTACCAAAATGCATGCAGGATGGTGAAAAATTCATCAAGTGGGATGAGGTAGCACATATTTTCTTTTCTGTCATTGCAGCTTAATAATATTTTAACTTGCTCTCTGTTTGCATATTGTGAAGAAATTTGAGGGGAAGTCTTTTCATTATAATAACGTATGGAATGTTATGAGTGCACTGTTCTGTGTGTTAACAAGTAAACTTTGACAGTTTGCTTCAACTTGAACTGTTTGTAAAAACTTAACTGTTTGAAAAATTTTATATGTTCATTCACTCTTAACGTACCTGTAGTTTTGTTGTACTTTTTTTTTGACAATTTTATGAAGTGTCAAATTGTAATAAATGAATATTTGTTACTATATATATATATTTTTATTTTTTTTCCAGGATTCAGGAGTGGGCACACCAGTCACACTTAGAGTGGACAAGGATGGATTTTACTTGTATTGGGTGGATCAAAATAAGGTAACACTTATTTAAATTTTTACACTTAATATATTTTGAAATAAAAGATGTTTGACATTTTTAAAATATTCTTGTAACTAAAGTACTGCAAATAGTGCTTTCATCTATATCTGTTGAAAAGTTCTGTAGTTCTAAAGGGAACAAAATTGGATTGTTTTGTAGGAAATATTTTGTCCTATTTTAATTTATTCGTATTACTTTTTCTATTGCTGTTTAAGTGGTTTTTTTTTCAAATGTCAATGTGATATTAGAGACATTTGTAGCAAATTGTCTTCCTTTTGGATTCGTAGTCAAAGTAATACACACAGCACTATTCATAGGAAATGTGGAACCTAACAGATATTGTGTGGTGCTTATAAGATATAATATCTCTCTTTATGTGCTTATCAAATGACTATTAATGGTGTAATGCCCTGTTGGCAAGTTATTGAAGGACACTTGTCATACCCAGAAATGAAAATGGCACTGAAATTGATGATTGAACCGACACATTTAATTTTTTTATTACAAAATTTTCTCAAGTGAAAGGACAATCCATGGAAAATACATTTAGTTCACTATTATCAGAATTTTTATAGAGAGATTTAGAAGAATTCTTGTTTGGAAAATGGATTTCACACCTATAGTGAATGCACAGTAGACTATGTTGATAAGATATTTTGTTAAGTCCATCTGAATAATTATGCTAAATAACTCTTTTTATATATTTTAAGAATTTTATACCAGTGTTTATTTTATGTAGTGAAATTATAGTTATGTAATTTTAAGTGTATTGAATATTCAGATTATAGGGAAAATTAACATATTTGTTTTTCTGATGATATTTTTGATGATGAACAAGTCTTCTTCTGAACTCTTGAATGTATATGAAAATAACATGTAGGTATGGTGAAAGGATTTTTATTATGAATGTACTATTTGACTGGTATGAATTTGTCATTTTAGATAAGACAGACTATTGACTTCTCACTTTGCAGTAAGTTTATACTAATTATCAAATGATGTATGTATGATTTTCATTGTTTCCTACATTTTTTTGAAGTTTAAAAAAAATATAGATATAGTTCTGATGAGTCATTGTTAAAACGAAAAAATTTTAGGAACATTTCTTAGTTATCAATAGGCAAGTTCATGTATTATAAAAAGAGTAGTGTACTATGTTCTTGAGCATTTTAAGTACCTGAAAGTGCTTTGTGCTTTTCAACACTTTTTATTTCAGTTTGTTTTATCATAATACATGCTACATATTTTTCAGTTTGTTTATAACTCTCTGATTGATAGGTTGAGAGAAACACTTAATGATTGAAAGATCTCAAATGTATAATTAAACATTTCACTTAAAGAAATTTGATGTGCAAGAATTGTTTTTTGTATGCAATTTGATATAATTTTTATTGACAGAACGAGGCAGAGGGAGAACAATTTTTGTTCAGTGATTTACTTTTTCTGGTATAATGGTGCATACATTTAACATATGTTTGGGACTATATGTGCTGAAAATTCACTTCATATTTTTTGTTTAAGGAGCTGGATATACTGGACATTGCGACAATCAGAGATACTCGCACAGGGAAACATGCCAAGGTTCCCAAGGACCCCAAATTGAAACAGATAGTTACTATGGGTCCTCAGGATACTCTGGAAGAGAAGACAGTGACTGTTTGTTATGGATCTGACTTTGTTAATCTCTCTTTTGTTAATTTTTGTTGTACTCGAAAAGATATTGCAGAGGTAAGCACATTTTATTTATACTTAATATGAGATTATGTATAGAGTGGAAGTTGACACCTATCCATACTTCCTATTGTTTCAGCTATTTAGTATTTCTGTTCTTACAAGTGAATTAACTTGTGTAATAATTTGATTGCCTTTGAAAGAAAGTTCTGTTGTCAGTTGTAGTGATGTTTTTCATTGTGTGTTTTGTTAAAATCCTTTTTTTCAGTTGTGGACAAAAGAATTATTGAAGATAGCGTACAATTTGTTACAACTGAATAGTTCCACAATTCGTTTCCTGCAGAAGGCACATACTCGATTAACTTTGATGATTGATAAATCTGGACGTATTCCGAGCAAAAAGTTAGTGATTTATACAGTATTCAGCTTGCTTAAGTATCTTTGTGTTTAGTTTCCATACAAATTCTCAGAAAAAAATTAAAAAAACTAGAGGAGACTGTTGGATAGTGTCATATTATGTTAACAAAATAATTTTTATAATTAGAAAAATTTCTTTTCTTTGGGAGTCATTCCATGTCAAGTGATCCAATGACTTTTACCTTATGGCGGCTCCAGACATATGTCATTTGGCGAAACCCGCTCACAGAGTAGCAAATAGTGTGGATGGGTTTCTTACTCTTTGCTACATCAGGCATACCATTGCTCGCCCTACATGCTGTGTGTCAGTCTTTCGGGCACATCAAAGGAAGCTGAGCATTCGGGATTCACTGAATGACGAATGCCTGGGACCACCTTTACTATTTCCAGTTGTTTTTACTTTAAGTATACTTCAAGTACCAAGTCAGATAATCTCAAGTCTTTGTTATCTCATATTCCTTTATTACAAAATAAACGGTTCTAAATCTAAAAATGTCTCAATTTTTGCTTACAATGTTGCACATAAATCTTAATATCTCAGCATAGAATTGGAATATTGAAAACATAAAAGTTGCATTCTCCTGAATAAATGATAAGCTTTTATATGATATGTTATGTTTTTTTAAAATTAAAAATTCAATTTTGAATTTTAGAATTTGACATGAAAAATTAATGTGTAAAATTAAAAAAAAAGAAAAGTATGCTGATTTTTCTTTATTTCCACCATCTCCCTGCAAAATTTCAACTCACTGGTATCATACACCTTTGATGTTGACGAGCCCTAAAGCCCCACAAAAAAAAAAAAAAAAATCATACAAAAAAATAAATTTATTTGCAAGGAAGCAAACTTTACAGGATAACTTTAAAGAAGCATTATAGGATAACAAATAGTGACATAAACAAAATTAAAAGTAAAGTTATTTACTTTGAAGAGTATTTTACACTATAACGTTACTTTTAAATTACATTTTATACCTCATTGTCAATTTGAAGCTAACCAAATTTATTTGTAAACATCATTAAAAAAATTTGAACAGACCTAGTTTGTATAGTACTGGAACTTAATATTTTTAAACTTATTACAGCAATACAATAAACTAGGGTTTCCAAGGGTATTAGAATGCCCTAAAATTACCCTGAAATTCAAAATCATATATATAACTGGCACATTTTCCAAAGTATTCAAACACCTGCAGTTGTTTCCTGCATTATTTTTTAAATGCAAAATTTGATTTTATTAATCATATGCCTTAGCAGTTATCATTTACTTTTCTAACTGAATTTTTATTGAAACAAATTATTCATATACCCGTGTTGATTAGAAAAGGAAATTTTACTGGCACATCATTCATTGTTCTCTTGAATTTGTAAAAAAAATTCATAATTCAGAAGGAAATTTACAGAATGTCGTTATTACTTTTTAATACTTATCCTTTATTGTATAATTTTGGTTTTATTTCATTATTTACAATTCAAATTTAAAGTGTTATGAAATTTCTGTGCATAACTATTTTTCTAGTGATCTAATGAAATAAAATTGTTGAAGAATGTTAACACCAAGACAAAGTGATTTGAACAACTTAAAAAATTGTAATAGTATTTTTTTTAAACTTGGAAAAGACCTTAAATTTTAGTGCAGGATGTGTATGAGAACCCTGTAATTTCCTGAAATGTTTTAAATTTGAAGCCATTCTTACGAAAACCTTAGTATTCTACCCCAAAATGGATTTTTTTTTCATTGTTGTATTTGTAAATGGGAAATCCCAATAGCGCTCCATGTAGCGTGCTATTGAAGCATATCTACATGGAGCGCTAGGAAGTAGGTGTTGGGTGGAAGGCTATCAACACAATACAACACAACCAAAGTGGTAAATGCCTGGTCCTTGTGAGTGCCTGCAGTCATAAACTGCTAATGAGTCTCCCAGAAAGTTTTACTGCCCTCCAAAAGATCTTCTTCTGAGGACTTTTAGCAAACAGCTGCAAATGTGTGCTGGCTCAGTGGGTTCATACCAATGCAAAGCAATGGTAGGAACTTTTGGGAAATCCGGGATGGTGGTGCCGACTGTCCCAGTGCATGCATAGCTATAAGGATTGCTTCATTACGGTAAGCTGTATCATGCAAATAAAAAAAAAAATTCTCTCTATTATCACATTGAGATCCCCTGTTGAAATTTTTTAGAGAGATGGTGGAAGTGTTGAAAAATTAACATATATGTCTTACTCATATTAATTTAAAAAAATTAAGTTTTAAAATTTTAAATATTTACATAAATTTTAAGACAAGTTCATTATTTGTTATTTCATGTGAAAGCTAATGATATTCTGAAGGGAATGCTACTGTCATTTTTTAAATATTTAATTCTAGACATTTATTTGTTTTATGGAATGACCCTTGGATAGATTATGTAAATGCATTAAGTTAAATTATTAGTAAATATAATGTTCAAGGGGAGTTGACTTCAGGGTGGTTCTTTGTAGGATTGTAGTCCCCTCTAAAATCATGATTGTCGAAGTATGAAAGCACAATAGCCAGCCAATTCCAGCGAAAAAGCTCTTCGAATTTTCATCTCGGTTCATATTTTCGAACGTTAGCCCTTGTTTTCCAATGGCACAATGTGGAGAAATTGCTTGCATGCTTGCCCACCACTCAAGGATATGGAGTTCTATCCTAATTTAGGTTAATTTTTTTATAAGAGTATTTTTTAATAAAACTCATTATTTCAGAATATTAATAAAAATACCACTATATTTTTTAATAATACTCATTAATAAGAAATTATTAAATTTATTCTTAAATTTGATAATATTTATTTTAAATAACGACTGTTAAAGTAAATTTTTCTCTTTAAAAATCAATTTTCTTTCATTTACTGCAGCAATAACCTTCAAGTGACTAATTCTATAATAATCCTCTACTGTCTTACTTAAAACCAAAAAGCAATATGTCTGTTTATTCTTGAATTTTGGAGTGTTCAAAGTATGTTGCTTGATGTGATGATGGTTTAAAAGGATTATTGACAAAAAGAAGTAATCGATAAATGAAATCATTTAAAAGAAAAGTATCACAAGTATGACAGTTAATTGACATAATAGGTTATAATGGAGCTCATCAAACAACGTACTTAAACACTCCACCATTTGTCACTATGTAATAACACTAAAACAATTAACGTGTGTTGTCATTACGTTTGTTTATTTGCATGTACTTTTTTAGTTAACATATCAGCGCTAGTTGCTAAATGTCGTTGAACACTGCAATACCCGCAACATTTTCTCAAACTGTCAATATGCACGCTTTAGAACATCAAACTGTGGTGATAAAATGCATATGAAACCAACACAGCAGGACAAATATCACAGCTGCCTGTCACAGACATCAAAGGACATTGAAAAGAAAAATTGCATGCAATATTGGAGCACTAAATGCATCATGTGAAGCGAGCTTAATACAGTACTAGTACTGAAACAGCTCACAATAAACAGAATACATTTTTCATTATTATTTTCTTTTCATATGTATTGCTTAGAATTTCTACTAATTTTCATTTTTATTTAAAATTCACCAGCAAAATGGTTACAAATTGCCAATGTTGGTAAATTAAAATAAAAGCGAGTTTTATCGAAAACCAATTGACAGCTTGTCGAGTATTTTTATTTTTAAGTTACTTTGGACATTTTGCTACTGACAGCATTTCAATTTATGTATTTTTCAAGAACATAATTTTTTTATAGCATTTAGTGAATAGTCTTGCTGATGGTGTAAAGCTTAGTATTTTTTTACACCATGATCATATTCTTAGGAATTTTATGCAGCCATTATAATATTATACAATAAATTATGCTTTTACAAATTTTCACTAATATTTACTTTTTGGTCAGGAGCAAAATAGTGAATATATACTATAAAAAAGCAAAGTCCTTCAAAGTTCAAATTTTTCTCTTACAGTTTTTTTTCTTTGTGTTGATGTGTGAATGAATTAATGAGTGAGGGAGGAGCGAGGGAGTGAGCGAGACTCAGGTCAATGCTGCTATATTGCTCAGGTCTTTCTGAGACTAAGTTCATTGCTTCTTGTATTGTTAGATAACATTGTACGACTTATTTTATTTATTTGTTTACTTAGAATTTGGTGGATCATATTTAATTATCAAAATATCAGATCTTCAATTTTATTTTATGGTAATGGGATGGCAGTATTCATAGGAGATAGTTTAATAAATTTTATTCATTGTCATTTAATTATAAAAATACCTTGTTCTTATTTGAGAGATAATATAGATGTAAATATTTTTTTTTGGTTGTAGTATTCTGAAGCTATTTGCACAAAACAAAGAAGATAGGAAAAGGGTAGAGAAAGCTTTAGACATTGCAGGTTTACCATCTGGAAAGGTTTGCATCATTTTATGGTCAATTTATGAATTTCTTTGAGTAAAATTAATTTGTTTTAATGAACTTAATTTTTTCAGAATGATGCTGTTAGTTTTCAGAAATTTCAGTTTGAAGATTTCTTCAATTTCTATAAATGCCTGACACATAGGTCAGAAGTAGAAAAAATATTTGAAGAACTGTAAGTAAGAAAGTATTTTTAATACTGTTAATGTATAGTAACTATAGCTTCAAGTTTAAATTTAATCTTATCACAAATAATGAAGCTTTTTAAAATAAAAAGTCACTTATTGAAAATGAGAATATATTAATGTATAACAAGCAAAGAATAGTGAACTTTCTTAAATTAAATAAATTATTGTAGTGACTCCACTGTGAATTCCCAAAGTAATTTAAGTGATTTCTTTAATTATTAAAAAATTGAACATAAAATTTACAAAGAGTTGAAAATTTGTAGACTTCACTGTAAGTCCCTTAAGTATTTTTGTGAAGAGAACTGCTTTCATCCAATTTTCTTTTGTTATTTTATGCTTGAGCAAATTCTTTTTAAAATCTTTGTTTCTTTGTCAGAATCCATTGTTATGACAAAAATAGTAAATCCTTCTAACACATTACCGTTTTTATTGGGATCTGGAAAAAAGTATGAGAGGTTGACAGACCAAAAAGGTTGATTTGTTTGAAATCAATTTATCACTTTGAAAGGTGAAGCAAGAAAACTCAAAGACTATTTTTGTTGAGAAGCAAGGTTCAATTTTTGTTGTTTTTGTAATGGTACATGGAAGTGAAATTGAATGTAATTAAATACTCATTCTTATTTCTCCTTATACACTTTAAACGACACTGATTTACTGTCTCAAATTTATGAATGTATGAATTCCCGTGACTTTACTCGGATCAAGTTAAAAAAAATTTTTTGTTATTTGAATCCTCATTGATATCTGTTGATAATGTTTGTCATATTCAGTAGAGGGATTTTAGAAGAAAGCTAAAATCTAAGATAAACAAGTTCTCCATTCTCAACTCATTTTAGATGTTCTCTTCACAGTATTTAAAATTAAGTAAGCTTAAGTTACCAAACACATTTGAAGCATTTGCATCGCATTCTGCTACAAACACAAATCTGTCTATACAAAAATTTACCTAGAACTTCAAACTAAACACGATTACCTGTTGTAAAAATTCAAATTTTTGTTATTTAGCACTATGATAATTTGTAGTATTAAAATTCTTTGTTCAAAGTTCAGGTATTCAAGTAATATTTAATTGTTTGCACCTGCTGAATTTCTCAGTCTTTGTTTGATCATCCATGATATGTATAGTGTTATGTACGTTATGTGCAGTAGCCATTAAATATCTCAGCTATCTCAGCACAGCCTTTGCAAGTTGTAAACACCTGGGATGAGATTTATTAAAGTTGTAGTAGTGTGTTATATGTTGTGATATGTTAAAATTTCTCTTTCTTTGGTCTACTGTCAAAAAAATTACCATTCCAAAAGTGAGTCTTTACTTGCAGGTCATATTCTATTTAAACATTAACTCTAGTATGTACAATTTTAATGACAAAATTTTTTTTAATTGAATTTTTGGACTACTTATTTTTTTAAATTAAAAAAAAAAAATTTAAATGTTCAATTGTTGTTGTTGTTTTTTCTAAAAATCCTGTTGTTTATACCGGCTATATCTAATTTTCAGTTGTGGTTCTTCCAAGAGGCGACTGATGACAGCAGCTCAGTTTGTAGAATTTCTCAATAAGACTCAGAGAGATCCTAGACTAAATGAAATACTTTATCCTTATGCTAATACTGCACAAGCTCGAGATCTCATTCAACAGTATGAACCAAATAAGTATAATGCCCAGCGAGGTCAGTAGAAAAGCAAAAGTGTCCATTAAGTGGTCATTTGCCTGTTGAGTAAAGATGTTTATTGGTTTTAATTCTTCCAGGTCAGTTTAGCTTTGATGGTTTTTTGAGATACCTCATGAGTGAGGACAATCCGATCATGTCTTATTCTAAATTTGAGTTGTCAGATGACATGGACCAACCCTTGCCACATTATTTCATAAACTCTTCTCATAACACGTATCTGACAGGTAAAGAAATGCTATAAATGTATGTTACCATCATAAGCACCATGTGTGTTTCCATTTATATTATTACATTATGACCTTTAAGAGTGACATAAATATAAAATAAGTGATTAATTGTCAAAAATGTATAAATTATTTCTTTATTTGCCTATCGGACATATCTATTTTTCTGTTGAGAAATAGCTTACTGGTATAGATTTGTAGGTTTATTTCAAATGAAGTGAACTGTTAGATAGCCATGAACTATCTTAAAAGAGTGGTAGAATTTGGTATGTTATCAAAACCTGATAGACACTGTAGCCAATGTTGTAAATTCTAAACAGTCATACCTATATCAATGTTCACCATAGCCCCTACTTTCTTGAACTGTTATCTTTACTGCTGCAATAGTTGACTGAAGAGCAAGTGTTAATCATGTGGCATTTTGGAAGTCCTTACTCTTATCCTCAACAAATAGTTATACATTATTTATTGTAGTGAACATTTATAGTCCTGAAATGATGAATTTTGGGGTATTCATTTTTGTTGTCTAATGTACATTAGGCATAGTTCTTTTCGTTTATATACCAAGATTTAATATCATGGTCCGTCCATAAATTATGTGGTGGGAGAGGGTGTTTTTTGATTTTGTTACAGTGTGCTATGACAAGGTAGGGGTGTGATAGTTTTGGTGTTACATAATGTTTAATTTTATACAATGTAGGGTGCTTATTGACCTTATATTTTGTCACTTTAATCCAAGAATGCAACTGTTCAGTTAGAGCACAGGGCTATAAGGAACAAACAATTGTCAGTGTATTGAAATTTTTCCCCACATTTTCTAAAAAGCAAAAACATCTTTTTTTTAAACAAGATTGGGAAGGTAGACCTAGTGTCATGTAATTATATTGTGTGTGTAGGGAACATGGAAGACCCTTGATCAAAATATGGTTGACCAGATAGACCATAGACTTATAGATGTATCAGCTAATATCATAAGATAGTAGGGAAACAATGAGAGGTTGTATTAAAAAGGCTGCTGCTGATGTATTAGGGGTAAGAAGAGCGACCAGGAGATAAAAGTTGTTTAATGAGGAATGTGAGGAGAAAACTAGGGCAAAAAATGTGGTATATGCAGCCAAACTCCACAAGAGAACAAGAGTCACAGCTGATAAAGATTGAACCAAGTGGGAAAAAGAAGAAAAACAGAAAGGAATTCTGTAAGCTGCAAACACAGGGATTGGAACACTAGAGAAATGATAAATGTGCAAATATTTAATAAAAATGTGATGAACAAATGAAGTAGTAGTTTCAAGGCAAGTATTACCACATGCCAAGACAAAATGGATAATCTAATCATTGACTAAAGGAAAATTGTGAAAAGGTGGAGAGAACATGTGGATGAAACTGTCTATGTGTGGATGAAATATTAATGTAATTGGAGAAGTGACAAAGAATGATGTACACTCCCTTGATCAAGATGTGATGCAGAATTCGCGTAGACAAGAGTTCTAAGATGCATTTCAGAAAGTCAGAGTAAATATAGCCCCTGGCATAGAAAGATACAAGCAGAACTAATAAAATTAGGTGATTGTGTTACACTCTCATAAGAAGAATTTGGAACAAAAAAGTAATCCTTCATTAATAAAAATCTGTGTACTCTATTTCATCCTCAAGAAAGGAGGTGCATTATACTATGAGAATTACCATGGAATAACCCTTCTCAGTTCCTCATATAAAATATTATCAAACATGTTACATGAGAAATTAAAACCCTAAGTTGAGAAAGTAATCGGAGAATATCAAGTGCATTTTACAGCAGGAAGGTCTATTTCAGACCAAATATTCTGCTCAATGATACTTCTGGAAGTTCTTTTAAGAATTATAAAATTTGTTAAAATTGAGGAAGGACGTGTAATTCAACATCGAGGTCATTAGAGCCCATATATCATATATAGTCAGTGGTAGATCTAGACCATAGTCAAGCCAGGGATGGGGTGGGGTTGAGGCTAACCAAGTAGGGATCTTGGGGAGCATTTCTGCCTATTGCACGTAAAATCATTACAGCTTACTTAATATACTTCAAAATGATTTCGTAAATACAAAATGGCTGCAGTGTAGTCCGCGGTAAAAGGTATGTCTGTTAAGTGGAAAGATAGTTTGTTATACAATAGTTTTATTTCTAAGGTGTCATAGCTAATTAATGTTTTGCTTAAACTTTTGGAGGGTGTATTGATGCATTTACTGTTTCTTGTATTCTAAGAATGTATGACTTGCCTGTGTTGGAATTCTGAGAGATTGTTTCTTATATATAATAGTATTATAAAATGACAGTCATTAATCTATAAATTACTTTAATTTCACAAATAGTGGTCTGTGATGTGCTTATTTGTAAAATATCTGTAATAGTAAAATGTATATGTCTACAATTACCCCAATGTAGAATACCGTGTGAGAGGATGTTTTGGAAGAATGCAAAGTAGGCTGTTCTCATGTAGCTGTCCAACACGACTTTTCAGATTACTTAATGACTCAAGATAGTTCTGTGGAAATGAATTTAATGTGTGATTCCCATGATAATTTGTTATCAAAAATAGTTCTAAAAAATTTGACAGTTGATCAGTCTTTGAGAGGAAAATGCCAATTGTGATACCTTAGGACGCCCATTGTGAAGTGTTCACGGTGCTGGAGAAATCTGCTAGAGAAATGTGCCTGAAAGTGAACTTCTGTGAAAGTGAAAATAAAATATATGTGTGCTGTGAAGAAAGGTAAAGTTGCTGGAAGACAACCTTGAAGCTAAAGTATGTATTAAAAATGCTAGCAGAGAGGAAATTAGAAATAAGGTAAGTGCAGCGAACGGAAGTTGTTACGGTTTACAGATGCACTTAAAATCACAGCTCCTATCCAAGAAAACAAAAATACAGTTATATAAAACTTTAATTGAAAACTCTGGTGTATGAATCTGAAAGTTGTGCAAATCCTGACAAATACAAACAAACAGCATTTGGATATTTTGAAAGGAAAATACTAAAGAGGATAAATGGCTCTGTGAATGAGAATGGTTTTTGGAGGATATGAACCAAAAGAAGAAGAGGAAAGCCCAAGTCCAGATAGGTGGATGAGGAATGATTATGTTAGAAGAAAAGGCTTGAGATGATGGCGGAGTTTGGCATTGGATAGAGAAGATTAGTCAAGGCATATAAGGGAGGTACTAGTACTTTTTGTGTTCCGTAGTGTATGGATAGCCCTTCAGGTAGTTCATAATCCGGCATTCCTCTGGGTGAAGAATTCTGTTTTGCATTAAGTAATGATGTAACAAAAAACTATGGCCAAAGAAAAAGGAATATAAGCATTAGACAAAAAGAACATTTAGGAACAAATTTAAACAACAGAAAAATCAGGAGTAGAATTTTCCAAATCAAGGGAAGCATTTGTTGACAAGAAAAACATGAATACGAAGGTGAGGCAAAACTATTAAGGTTCAACAAGGTTTGAACAGGAATCATGCTTGGATGAGCATAGCAGTAACAAGTAAGCTGCCGACAGAAAGGTAAATTGTTGTACAGTTGTGGAAAAATATGATTGATGTAATTTATTCCACCAAACAATGTTTTAAAAGGCAACATTTTTTGTTTTCATGTGCAAAAATATTTATACTTTTGTTCTCTAACATCCTTCCTTAATATTTATATTATGTTTTATACCTAGTTACATGATATTTTAAGTCTAATTAAGGAATGGTACATAAATATTTTAATTTCAAAGTATATTTGAATATTTAGGGCATCAACTAACGGGTAGAGCATCTGTGGAGATGTATAGACAATGCCTGCTGGCAGGCTGTCGATGTGTGGAGCTGGACTTCTGGAACGGCCGAACCGAAGAACCTGTCATTGTACATGGATACACTTTTGTACCTGAAATATCTGCAAGGGTGAGATCATTATCTTTTGATTCATTTGCAATTTATTTGAAATACCAAAATATTTAGTGTTAAAGTATTTTAAAATAGTTTCATATTGAGTTAATACCTGTAAACTAGTAAATAAATTAATAAATAAACTGAAGGAAATCTGCTTTTAATGTTCTTGAAACATTTTTGTCCTCTTACAGGAAATGCTGATTAATTTTGTTGCTATTTTATGTTGTTAAAAAATTGTATTTGATAATGACAGAAAAATAATAATGATAAAAATAACAATCTATTATTTCTATTTAGAAACATTGGCTATTCTTCATGTCTTTTCCATTTTTTTATCTTCTTCTTGGCATTGGTTCGTAAGGAACTCATTTCCCTCACTTTCTTGTTACACTGCTCTTCTCTGTGTAGTCCGGGGCCTCTCTCTTTGTTGACATTGTGGGTTTCATTGTAGTGCACTCTTGCTTGGCTCTTTGTCATCTTTACGTGGGGTGTGGTAAATCGCTGCAAATGTTCACTTCTTAATTTCTCTGTTTATATTTATTTGACCAGTCATATTCCACAGTTGTTTGTTCAATATGATTTTATGCCATCATATCAGGATAATTCAGAATTTCATTATGTATCGGAGGCATCCATTCACAAAGGATTGTAATTTCTTGGATAACCAGCAAAATGTCACTTCCATAGAGAAGTACTGACTTAACACAAGTGAATTACGTTACTGAATATAGTTTTCCCTGCTCTTATTATAGGAGGCAAAACTTAGAAATAAAAATGAAGTTGAGTATAATAAAAGTCTTTCTGAAGGGGAACTGCTCACTCAAAATTCCATGTGGAATGTTATTTTATTTTATTTTTTTGGCTTTAGGCTCACCAATGTCTAGGTCATTAGAACCCTAAAAAATGGTTGGTTCCAGTAAGTATAATCATAATGATTTTAAAATGAAAAGCTAACTAGTGTAATTCAACTTCTCCTCTTGGCATTGTCAGATCCATACCAACTTCAAATACTTCAAATTCTCATACCGTTGCCATGTGTTTCACTAAAATTTAGACTCTACAGATTGAAGTTAGAGTCGAAGGTTCTTCAATTGACCAACTTTCATTGTGTCAAAGAGGATCCCTGTTTCTCGACCAAATTGTATCAGCACAGTGATAGCAATCATTCATTCCTAGATGACCTGTGCCAGTTTGGTTTCAATTTTGAATAAGCAGCAAATCCCACCTACATCAATTGTCAAACGATGATTGAAGTGATGATCACAATTTCTTATTATTTCAACTGTTTTCTCTTCATAAAAGTTATTTCTATTGGCTTTGCTTTATGTTATGTGTACAGTTTGTGTTGGCGTAACACGTCACCCACTAAACTTAGAATGAGCAGTTTTCCCGTCCTAACCAATGATCTCCCAAGTATTTTTTTGGAAAATAGGAGGAGGCTATGTTATTTGAAGTCCATGTACTCCTCATTTTACTAAAAGTTCCCCGACTTTTTTAAATTCTATCTTCTACATACTGGTCTTAATCCTCTTTCTGTACATCTAGGAGTAGGGGATTAGTATTTCAAGACTTACATTGAGCATCATTCAGTGTGTAGAATTTCTGCAGGTATGTTATCGATACCTGCTGCCTTCCCTTTCTTCATAGCTTTCATAACATTTCTATCTCCCTTGTGGATGGTGGTCGTGGACTAATTTGTAATTCTAGGATTGTAGTTGTGGGTCCAGTGCTGTGCCAGTTTATCTCTAACAATAAAATAATTATTTGCATCCTTTTTATTTCTTATAGGAAGTTATAGAAGCAATTGCAGAAGCAGCTTTTAAGACTTCTGACTACCCAGTAATTTTGTCTTTTGAGAATCATTGCAATCCTAGACAGCAAGCAAAAATTGCTACATATTGTCGAGAAATATTTGGGGAGATGTTACTAGATGCTCCTTTGGAATCGCACAAGGTTTGTCTCTTCTCTTTTTCTAACATGAAAATGTATATTAAGCAGTATGAACAACCTGGTGAATGTTTTTTCAATGAAAGAATTAACTATTATCTATCAACTCCTCTAATAAAGTTTCGAACTTGTGGGGCTAATATTTGAATAAATAAGTTATTGTAGAACAAACAGTTATAAACTGCTATATGACCCTGTGGAGGGCAATAAACTAATTTCCTCTCTAGAAGAGAGCAAGGGACCATCCCATCAAATCCAATCAAAGGGCCCAAAGGCAGTGGTGGATTTAACATTTCTGTGCCCCAAGACAAAATCTTGACATGTACTCTCCACACACACACTCATACAAAGAAAAAATAGCTAGCTAGTTGTTATAATATTTAAAACAAATTTTAGAAATTTTATTTTGTGTTACCAAATTTGATGTATTTCTAAAATATTTTTTCCAAATTCAAATTTTTCACTTTTAATTTGATGAAATGTGATTTCATGTTATTTCACAGTGTAAATAACATTTTTTTTGATCAGAAATGTCAATTGTGAGCTTGCCTAAAAAAAATTAACTTGATAATTTCTCTGTAGTATGTTCGAATTCTAATTAATATACAAAATCTTAAGATTTTAAGAATTTAATTATGTACACAACATTCTATAATTATTATTGCTGGCTTTTCTTAATCTTCCATTGTTTGGAGTACAGAGTTAATTTTATTAAACACTCACTTCCTTTCTCTGATTGTCTTAATACTTTAGTCTTAATAAAATTTAATGTGATATTATAGACAATCAATTATTAATATCTGTTCTTTGTTCGCTAACAATCACTTCATTGTCAATGTCAATATCAATTTGTACATATTATATGTTATCTTGAATTGGATGGGCGATGACGTTTCAAATTCTAGATACGACCTCCTCTTCAGATCTAAGTTTCTAGTCTATTATGCAAGTAAAAGGTTTTTGTGAGATCACATCATCAGTACTTTAAAATATCAAATATTCTGAGTTATTTTGTATTCTAGTTTAGGATACAGTTCAAGTTAATGGAGCGAGTTTGTCATGCTTACATTTTCTGAAGTATTTTGTGGTAGTCAAGCCTGAAACCATTGCCATTCCTCTTTAGCATAATTTTATAAATGATTCAAACATAAACTTATTATCACTATGATATGACTGTAACCTATACTGACAGTATTTAGTCAATTAGAGTGTTTTGGGAAACTTGAGGTAGCAATTAATTTTTCAGTATAATTGTTTATTTTTATTATAAAATATAATATTTGAACCATTTTTAAGTATTTAAATTTTTTACTTTGAAGACATTTGATCCAAGAATTTACTTTTAGAACAAGTTATAGTAAAGCTAGTGTTGCAAAATCATTGCACATACTTTCTAATGCACTTTTAAAAACCTTATCTGTAATATGCAAGTCTACCTGTATAGAGGAAAATAACATATTTACAATTTTGCAACTAATTTAACCCTGTCCATTTAAATAAAGCATCTACAAAGTTGATTAAATACATTTTTAGTGCATGAAATGTTTCACTTGCAGAAGTATTACAGAAACAATTGTTTATGAATATAAACTTCATCAAATTTCTAAAATATCCGTAAAACTATACCATGAAAGACATCTTTAAAACATATATTTCATCAAAAACACACATACCTGGTTAATTTAAAAATCATTTACTCAACATATGTATTTAACACATATTTCCCTCATTTAAAATAACTCTTTTTTTTTTTTTTTGGGGGGGNTGTTTGTTATATTTGTAATTTTAATCATAACCAATTTCTTGATCAATATTTCTAGGTGTTTTGTGATATCTTAGTCTTGTAAATAACATAATTATATATAAGTGTTGAGTTGTGTTATGTAAATTAATTGTAAGCACAAAATCATTGTTTTGTATGTGGAATGGGTTTTTTATTCTTCTATCAATTTTATCAGTATTATATCTTTCATTTTAGTTTTCTAAAGCTTTATTTTCCCTGTGCTTGGTACATCTACACTACTGAAGTGTTTTCAAGTCTTTTGAAATAGTCTATAAATGAAATATGCAGCGGAGAGTTATTATTTTCTTGGATTAATACCAAACTTTCAAGCAAAATACCACTTACACAGATGTGATTCTTACTACTAATTACATTTTCTGTTAGAAAATTTTAAAGAAATTTAATTTGGAGCCATTTTTGAGAAATTTTCCAAAATGTAGTTTGATCTTCATATGAAGTAACCTTTAAAAAGTTCATAAAAATTTAGAGCTCATGCATCGACATCAAGTACCTGCAACATGCACTATCATACGAAGTATGATTGAAATTGACCCACCCCTTTATCTGTTCACTCAGGCAAATGGGCTGACATCATGCTAAAAGATACTTTTTCAATATCAGGAACACCCAAAACTTATACTTCTATGAAAATCTTGCTATCAAATTGTTTTGTAATTATATAACTTTCTCTATATGAGAAAAAATACAATTTAAAAAACGTGCCTTCATGTATGAATAATAAAGTAAAAATAATTTTAGCTAATGGAATATTTCTGAATATGGAACTGCATGCTGAAGAAATACCAATGAAAACCTGTAGATCATATTTACTTGGATGTGATGACATTTAGCAGTCTCTTCCTACACCAAGTTGTTCTTAATTTTGATTTTTTGGTGTCCTTGGCGAAAGTATTAATTTTTACCATATTAAATAATATGATCAATCATGAATGATTTTTGGGAAATATTTGTCATTGAAAAATATTGTAAATGAGCAGAGATTGTTCTACTTAGTGTCAAAAGGACAGTTTTTCTTCTTTTTAATGATATTTTGTTGTTTTCTGAATAAAATTTGTGGCAAAACTATTATGATTGCAAATTCTGTAAGGTCAGAAATGAGATTAAAATTTCATATTAACTTTGTAAGCTTGATTTCTGATTGAGCTAACAGAGATTGTATGGATGATAAAGCTTGAAATTCAAAATAATTTTAAGATTTTCACTTGAGATAAATGGGAAATGAGACATACCATGATATCAAATATAAGTTATTATGTTTTTAAAAATATAATAGATAGAATTTAACTACTTCCTAAATTTTTAAAAGGTCATTCTAGGTCTATTGATTACTTACAGAGATTATCCCAAGTATTCATTTCAGACTTTTTGTTTTAGAAACTTTGGTGTGACTCATTTTTGTTTGTCTTGACAGTTGGAACCAGGCCAGTGCCTTCCACCACCTTCCGTAATAAAACGTAAGATCATAATAAAAAATAAGAAGAAGCACCACCACCATCATCATAAGAAGGGCTCTGCAAATTCTCAATGGAGTTTATCTGGACAAGAAGGAGCTGCTGCGGGTGAGGGAGATGGGGCAGTTCAAGGGAATGGAGATGTCCCTCACATGCCCTCTGCACCACCTCGACAAGGGAGCAAAGATAGCGGCCCAGAAGAGGAGGACAATGGTTAGCCCTCGTGCTGAGCTTAAGCTCTATGTGCATCACTGTGGCAGGTGACAAGAGCTCTGTATTTTGGCTTGCTGGCATAACCACTCCACTATTCACCCAAAGTAGCTTTAGGGAGCAGCATTTTTATTGCTGATAATTGCTAGTTCAGGGCACCTGCTGGTACCTATTACCCCACAGACACAACCCAAGCCACAATGCACACTCTGTGGGTAAGTCATGCTTCACAGGCAAGCAGCTGAGTATGTTTTAGTTCTTGTCACTTCTATTCCACTAATGCATTGATAATTTTAGGATAGAGGTGAAGAATAAACATGTTGTCAATCATGCACTTAATAATTTGTATATTGGGGTAAAGTATCTTATAAAGGATTTCCAAATTGTATTTCTGAAGTATGTAAGATGCATGTTTTGTTCTTAGTAATATTCAAGTATCTATTTTGTGAATGGATATAATGCTGATGGTAAACAATGGTTCTATTCTATTTGCATTTACTATAATTGTCTCTGAAGAACCTGTAAAATGGTCAAACCCTCCTCTTATTTATTATTTCCTTTGACTGATAAGTTTTTAAGAGCAGCCAGGAGGGAAGTGTATCTTGGAATTAATTAAGAGAATCTCTAAATTTTGTGAGGTAAAAACATTTTTGATATTTTGAAGGGTGGAATAAGTAATCATTTCTGAATTTTCCTAAGGTAGGGATGTGCGACTAATTTAGTATAATTCTTATGTGAAAAATATAAGTTATATATATTAAACATATATTTTCACTCTGCAAGCTTAATTAAATGCCATACTCTTTAAGAACCATTGGTTTGCAGTCTATTGCATGTATATTACAGGAGTTATTTCTCTATCTTTTATTTGCAATGTTAAGTACTTAATTTATTGAAGAAAACTGTTCAGTTTTATTTGTCATCATCTGTGCATCTTGTTCTAATACAGCAATATGTTGAAAGAATTTGGTACCATTTTGTTTTGTCTTGCGAAAGTAACTAAGTTGTCATTAGGTGAGAGTATGAGTGTGCAGTAAACATGTTTCGTAGCATATGAGTGTGTTTTGACGTATTCCTATTTACTGTTATCAAATATTGCTGGGAAGGACTTAATTGGAAATGGATATGTTCTTTATTTTTGTGTTTGTGAAATGTATTTGAATTCTTAATTAATTTTATAATAACAGTAACTCATGGTGTATTTGTTAGCACACTCATTTTCTTCCTCTGGTGACAGTGATTCAAACCCCAGATGATCCAAGTAGTTTGCAGTGATGGACAAAGTGGATCTGGGGCAGATTTTCATGGGGTACTCCTTTTTCCCACCTTTTATTCCATCACAACAATTGTTCATTATCATTCACTCTTTATGTCATTCATATATCACCTGCCTTGGGGAGGTTTGTGAGGAAGTGCATCTGGTACCCTTGAAATTCACTAACAAAAACAAACTGGCATAATTTAATGTTCCATCTTCTATACTGTGAATAAGGGAAAAGGATTGAAGGCAAAAAACTTAATTGTATATCCATATATTTCTTCCGTGTGCCCTACACGTGGAAAAGATATGTGATAACTTTCAGTCAGGTGAAAATGGCGACGAGCTGGGAATCGAACTCGGGACTCCTGCTTAAAACCCCTGTGATCAAAGCAGGAGTCCCGGATTCGATTCCCTGCTTGTCGCCATTTTCACCTAACCGAAAGTTATCACTTAATTGTATAGCTTAAAAATGATTCCTGTAAGGTATATCTTGAATAGCTTTAAAAAGATTCCTGTAAGGTCTATCTTCATTAGTATGATGAGTGTTATTTGTTTTGAATTTTCTAAAATAATTTATAGCCAAAACATCTGTTAAAACTACATAAGACTATGTGGAGAACAATACGATATTTTTCTCAAGGGAAGCAGGGCACCATCCTATCAGTTTAGATTAAATTGCTAATGAACCCACACAGTAGTGCTTGGATATCATTCCAAAATTCTTTCAGGGTAAGTGAAATACTTGTCACTTAGTTTTACAATGACTGCTAATGCTATGAGAATATAAAACACTGTTTCTAAAATCTACGTTGAATTAATTTCAGAAAGAAAGTGATAATTCAATACCTGAGCAACGTTTCTTGTCAACGTTATTTGAAATAAACTCTTAATTTAATAGATGAATATTACAAAATATGTGAGAATTGGCAACTTGTAATTGAATTGATCATTCTTGCTTACATTAAACGGAATTGTAGGAAATAAGTTTCCTTCCCTGTATTATTGATGTGGTAGCTTTGGATTCTATGTTATGTAAAACAATTAGTTGCAAATTTATATTTATAATTTTTTAGTTGCCATATAGACTCAGATCTTTTCTTATGTTTACCAAGTATAGCCCTTATTGCTTTTGAATATCCTATTAGAATTATTCCTCATTAAGAAAACTACTTTCTGATGCAACGATATTTTGATGATGATAGTGGGAGGTTTTTGAAATTTTTTAGTTGAAGTTTATTGCACGCCAAGAAAATTTTAATATTACAGATGACAATTTCTATGGAAAAAGAATTTGTTCTTGTATTTATTATTGATGCATTTTAATTTCATGTGCTTCCCAAATATATAAATAATGATATAATCTTATATTGATTTTAATACAATACTCGTGTATATCACTTATCTTATAAGGCAAAGATACATATCCCTTAATTTTCTCCCTATTGTCTTAGAACCTTGGTACTTGTAAAAGAAGGGTTCTACTCTTTGTTTTTCACTGCAACCTCCCTCCTCTGTATGTAGTCTTGTTACTATGAAACTATTCATTCTATTAAGCATGTATTTCCTTTTGAAGAACATATTAAAATTTATGATAAATGAACTGTAGTGAGTAGATGTAGGAAAAATTGTTGTTGTTTGCATAATGTTTAGTTTTATGAAGTGAAATAAGTCGAAACATTTATATTCGTGACTGAGCATTACCTTCAATTTTTGTATTTTATTAATTCAAAAATATTTAAATTATTATGATTCATTAAACATCAAAATTTGAATACCTTTCTTTTTTATAGAATTTTGCTATTAAACTTATTTGGTGTTCAATTTCTCTTGTATAATCATGAATGTGAACTGTAAAAATGTTCCAAAAATGATAACTTTTAAAAATGTATGCTTTATTATTACAAATTAGGGATTCATTGTAGGAACGAATCAAATTAGATCAGATCAGTATAAATAAGAGTTTCTATAGTTATTGCATCACAAAAAGAGGCTTGCAGAATATGAATGGTGTGGCCCACTAGTGTCTTTAAATTTTTTTATACTGCAGCGAGATTAAAAATAAAATTACACCATTTATAAACAATTTAATTTTTTTTATCAATTATAAATTTTAGAGAAGTTCCTAGTTTTTATTGGTTGATTTGTTGAATATTGCTCATAAAAATAAAAACCTTTAAGATAACTTTACTTCAACAATTACAACTGTGCAGTTAATATTACATTTATTGTTGTTATTTTTTTGGTAGCTGTTATAGTCAACACATGTTCATACATTTTGAAACTGTATTTACCTGATTATTGTCTCTCTCTTTTTTCTTTCATTGATGATGGCAGGATTTGATACTCATTCAAAATGAAAACCAAACTAGTCTAGGAATGACCGATTTCTGTCATCGTGCTGACTGTGACACGCGATCCTGTCAAGAGACAGGGATCCTCTTCAACACAACAAAAGATGGGTGAAGAAGATTCATAAGAACTTCAAACTGAGAGTTCTAAATTATGCTTAGACACATGGAAATAAAGCAGCAGCACGAGAATTTGAAGTAGAGTCAAAGACTGAGTGGATCTGGTGACGTCAGCGCCAGTTAACTTTACATATTAAAATTCTTATCATTATACTTAGCAGGACCAACCATTTCACATGGAATTTTGAATGAGTACTTTCCCTTCAGAAAGACTTTTATTTCACTCAACTTCATTTATTTGTGAGTTTTGCCTCCTAAAATAAGATGGGGGACTATATGAAGATAAATACAGTAAGGTACACTTACAAACACTACAATAATTATTTGGGTTTATAGGCAAGTGGCCAATAAAAATGAATTTAAAAAATATATTTTTTTAATATTCTCTTAATTTTAAAATTTTTTAGATGTGAAGTTCTTCATCTTAATGATATCTTTAAGTGTAAATGTGATAACTTGGTATATATTTGTCAGCATTTTATAGGTATTTTAACTATTGCTAACTTTGATGATAGTAGGAATTGTTTCTTCATTTTGAAAGATTTCATTTCTATTTGTAGTTGCAAAATCGACCTGTACTCTGAAAAAGCTAAAATTATCCCATTCAGGGAATGAGACAACTTTGGTGCCACATATGATATGGACATTTAAGGACCATTTGCCCATGTAATTTCATATTAAGACTTGATATGCAAGCTTTTATCTGAGGTTCAACCTATACATGAAGAGAAGTAATAACAACAGTCAGATGAAAGTGGCGATGAGTCAGGAGTTGAATGTACGATCACTTCCATGAAATTGTGTACAGTTCTTCGAAGTGAATGTGTGGCAGCCAAAACTTCTGTTTGTTCTCCTCATTACTATGATACGAATAGTAGTTCTTGCAATAATTTTTAAAAACTATTTACGTTGGAGAAGTTCTCTGCTCTCATTAGTAGAATACCATACATGTTTTAAAATCTTAAAAATCAGATTTTTTAAAGATTATTAGAAAATTACAAACCTAGTGGGACTACCACCCCATTTTATTCTGTACATTGAATGATTGAAAGTTCATATTGATAATTCAATAGAATTTTTTTTTTTTAATTATGTGAATAATTTACATAATGAAATTCAATAGAATTTTAGTTCATTTCATGCATTATAAAGTGTTATTAAAAGTTGTCATTTGCTATTGCAGTTTTTGTTGAGAGAATTAAATAATTGGTCAGAGAGGCATGTTCAATTAACTAGCATGCTCTTTTATTGCATGATCAGATAATTAGTCATTTTTTATTTAATAGATCAATTTGGCTGTATTTAGGAGTTTCTTACATAGCGGTATTTGTTGGAAACTGTGTTTATGAAGTATTTTATGTACTAGTTAGTGTGCAGATGTTATTTATATTTTGGTTTCAGAGCTGACAGCCTCCTTCACTTCTTGTGATAAATATTTTTACATATTTGTGTTTGGAGTCTCAAACACTGGTTCCTACCCTTTTTAATTGTGTTAATATTAAGGATTTTAGTGAAAAACATTATTAGTCTAGAAATATGAAATCTGTTATTTAAGATAAATGTATGGTTAAGTGGTATTCATTTTGTTTTTTATTGTTATGTTGCATTCCAGAATCCACCAGACTCATGGAAAAGGAACAACCATGTTCTTTTACTATCCCATAACTAATTTTCTGTTCAACAATAAGTATTAACATACTTTGGCTATTCATTGGGTGCTTCTTATTTTTAGACTTCAAATTTGTATGATAGTGACATTCATGTTTTACTTCTCATTTGGGCAGCTGTGTCTACTGGTATTTCAATTTGTTACAGAGGACGATGATGATAGTAGCAGTGGTGATGAGATGGAAGATGATGCTGTAGAGAAGAACTTGAATGAAAAAAGCAGTCCGACAGATAAGTCTACAGCAGCCCCAGAAACGGAAGCTGGTGCTGAGATTTCTGCCCTAGTTAATTATGTTCAACCGGTGCATTTCTCTTCTTTTGAAAATTCTGAAAGTAAGTTGTTGGTGGTTTTGGACTTGTAGATTAGTGTTGTTCTGTTTGTTCCAAAGTAAGGTCTTGCTTGTTTTGTGTCCCACCTGTTCAGCGATTGAGTGTTGGCTGTTGCATAAACTACTGGGAGAACTAAAGAAAAATGTATATTGTCTCTTGTGGCCATCGTTTGATAATAAATCTGACAAAGTTGTCTGTATTGTAAATGTGTTTAGTTCATATGTTAATATTGTTATAGAGAAATTTGTACCTAAAATACGGATTAAAACAAGAATTTTCCTTGTTGATCTTGAGAGTCGGTTAATGCAATAAAGTAAAGAAATATATTTATATATTTAAACTTATTTTAAACAATATTAATATAGACTTTTTTGTGTGGAGCATCCTATTTGTAAACGGTTACATAAATGAGATAAAGCTGGTCATATATCTCAAGTTGGGAATTCATTAAGTGATAACCCTAGGAATTTTTTAAATCATGTTAAAATAATTAGTGAATCTCGAGATTACCCCGCGATTATGTGCTGTGGGAATCAATTGGCTGACAAGAGTGTGGATATTGTGAATCTTTTTGCACAAAAATTTGGCAGTATATTTACAGAACTTAACTTATTGTGTACAATGATCAATTATGACTATAATGATTGTATGACTTCAATAATTTTATCAATTGATGATGTTTGTACTGCAGCTAACAAATTAAAGGGCATATCATGTGAAAAAGGTTCATATTAATACTGTGGTACACCACAACAATGTTACGTCAAAGAAGCCTAGATTTGATGAACTGAAAGGAAGCAAAGATAGCTACTACAGTAGAATTACTTTTCAGACTTGCACCAAGCCTGTTTCTACAAGCTCTGCTGCCTCTATCAATTGCTACTATGAATGGAAACATTGTTGCTAATAATTGTATGTAGACCATAATATTTCTTTATTAAATGTACATAATATCAAAATTATTTGATCTCTTGTGCCTGCCTTTATGAAAAAGTTATGGAAAAAATCTATTTTTTTTTTGTTTAGATATATTAATTAAATGTAGGTACATTATTTTCAGTATAACAACTGTCTNTTTCATCAATAGGCACCTTGTATTTTGGCATAAAAAATATTAAAACCCCGTAATAATAATACATTCATAAAATAACTAAAACAATTTCTGAAAATAGAACATTTAAAAGGAAAAAAATTACAACTAAGGAATGAAAACTTCATTTTTATCTCATCATATGATAACCCTAGTATTGAGGAATATAAAAGAAGAAAAAATTGTGGTTGTTACATATTCACTTTTATGTGGTGATGTGTTTAAAAAAATCTGTGATGATTCGAATTAAATTTTTTTCCAGTTGTCATTATACTTAAAAGTATTGTGTATATTTTTCTAACATTCTTATACTTCAAAATATATAACTACAAAGTTTCACATTTATTTGATGAAAAATATAAAAGTTGTGATTTTTCCCAAAGGATTATCAAGTTGCGTTTCACAATCTTCGCTTATTCGATATGCTGAATTTCCTAACCTTGGAAAGTCTGTAAACCTAAAATGAATATAAAGCAAAAATTTGATGCGTTTTCCATATCTGTAAGGAGAATAAATGAACCAAATTTCATAAAAATATGAGATGACCTGGATGAATTGACATGGAATGACCCTAAACCTAAATTCAGGTCCAGGCTCTGATAACATTCATCTGCTATTGATTTCACAATTTTTTGTACCAACATTAACCAAATGGTAATGTACTTGACACCGTGTATACCGACTTCAGTAGAGCATTCAATGTTGTCAGTACAAACCTATTCCTTAGAAAACTTAAAGCGTATGAAATTAGTGGAATGTTATTATGTTGGCTACTCTTATACTTAACTGATAGAAATCAGTATGTAAATATAAGTATTTGTTTATCTGACATAATACAGGTAAAATCTGGAGTTGGTCAAGGATGTCATCTGGGTCCTCTGGTATTGTTTGTTGTGTTCGTCAATGACGTACACTTTTCCATTAAACACTATAAGTTTCTTTTATTTGCTGATGACTTGAAACTATACAATAAAATTTTTCTTTAAATGATGGGTACTTAGTTCATCTAGATATGAACTCAGTGTATTCATGGAGTACTTTAAATGTTCTCCTTTTAAGTGTTACTTTATCATATTTGGTAAATGTTAAATTATTGATATTAGTTAATATTTCTTGAAAGATTTGATTTCATGAAGGATCTAGGGATTACATTTGATGCCAAATTAAATTCTAATTTCCATTTAGAGCATATCAGAAGTGTTTCTATTAAAATAATACATTTCTATAAGAGATTTACCCGTGTATTTAAATCTGCTGTAGTTTGCAGAACACTATATTATGCATTTTTGTATCTGATTCTTAGTTATGAATCTGTTATTTGGAATCCTTATTTATAATATCAAATTGATTCATTGAAAGAATTAATTATAATGTCTGTAGATGTTTTTCATATAAGATTGACCATCCTACAAAAATAACTAATCACTATTATTGTTCTATTGTTAATAGTCTTGCTATACCTTACTTGGAATCAGCCAGAAAAAGAACATCTTATATTTGCTTTTAATTTACTCGATGACAATTGTATTTTTGTCATAAACTACTAAATTTGTGATATTCTCTTCTATTGACCGATAGAATAACTGAGTTGTGTACCGCTAATAGTGATTGGCTCGATATTTACAGTTCTAATGTGCATTTCATAAAATTCTTTATAAGTGTGAATGATAATGTTTGCACTTACTCTGTAAGTTGTCTATGCAGCGCCATTTCTACAAATTGTGTAATTCTCATTCCTATGTATAATGAGCTTAACCCGTAAGTTGTTTAAATAAATAAATAAATAAATAAATAATGTGTTTCTTTGGTCCAATGATTGTTAAAATTTGGTTACAGAGAAGAGTCGACATTATGAAATGTCATCATTTGATGAAAAACAAGCCACAACTCTCTTGAAGGAGAGCCCTATTGAATTTGTTAATTATAACAAACACCAATTGAGTCGTGTGTACCCTGCTGGTACACGATTTGATTCTTCCAATTTTATGCCTCAAGTATTTTGGAATGCAGGTTGTCAGCTTGTGGCTTTGAATTACCAAACTTTGGGTAAGATCTGTTTTTGATTAATTTTGGATTTTTTTTTTTGTATCTTTATGAATTTCACTTCAAAAAAAAAAAATACTTTTTCTAATAAACTGGGATAATTTATATCAGGCTGTTATTCTTCATTTGTTTCGGTTGTCTTTTTTGTTCAATATTATAAAATCAAATCACTGCAAGTACACACTCATTTCAAGTACTGTCCATTGCATGTTATGAATTTTTATTCCTGCTGCTTTATTGGTTGAGTTAATGTAGTTGCCATGAATTATGAAGTGAACTATGTATATTTACTATGTTTATCTAGTATTTTGGTTATTACATACTGATTGTAATTTAATTTTAGATTTGTCTATGCAACTAAATCTGGGAATCTTTGAGTACAACAATCGATGTGGCTATTTGTTGAAACCGGAATTCATGCGGAGACGTGATCGCCGACTCGACCCCTTTGCTGAATCAACAGTGGATGGAATAATAGCTGGCACAGTGTCTGTACATGCTATTTCTGCCCAGTTTCTAACAGATAAGCGGGTTGGGACCTTCATTGAAGTAGAAATGTATGGACTTCCAGCTGACACAGTCCGTAAGAAATTTCGTACAAAAATTGTGTCAAACAATGGAATTAATCCTGTTTTTGATGAAGAGCCATTTGTTTTCAAAAAGGTATAAACTTTTCATAAGCCTTATGATATAGAAGCATGCATAACTGTTTTGTATGTCCTTTCTGGGGTGTCATTTACTTCTGTATGCCAAGTATTGGGTAGAATTGATTGGGAGAAAAATAATAAAATACTTCTTCCATAAATGTTAAAATGATTTATGTATATGATAGTGTTTTGTAATTATTTAAAATATGATGTGTTTTTGATTAAAGTGGTTTGAGAAACATTGGGTAAATTAGCTTTCCTATTTTTTTTTTAATATTCCAGATGTCACAAAAATTTGTTGCAATTGTTTAAAAACAAATTATTTGTTTCTCTGTTGTGTAAAGGAGTGGCTTAATAATTCTTCCAAATATTGTATATTTGTATCAGCTTCACGTAATCAGAAGAATAATTTATTTTATAGATATAGAGCACAGATAAAGGCTATCTTGTCAGTCATAAAAATTATCTGTAACGAATACTTCTCTGGTTAGTGTTTTAAAATTAATTTGGTTCTTTTTGCAAATCGTGCAATGAGATTTTGTTGTGATAAATACAATTAGAAACTTCATATTTTCTGTATTTTAAAACAGATAAATTAGTCTCTTTGTAGAACGAAGCTGAATTTTGGTATAGACTTTAACGTCGTGGTTCTAAACAAAATGGAAAATGTCGCTATCAATTCCAGTGCTGCTTACAGTTTCACATTGTCACAGTTATAAAAAGTGTGATTTTTACATTTTCTCAAGGGAATTTCTGTGAAGTGGTGTTGCAAAAATTAGATTAATTAAATTTATTGTATTATGAACATTTCCCTGAGTGAAATTCCTTAAGAACCTCAACCACTTTTTAAAATTTTTCTTGCAATAACATATTTAGTCTGAATTCATGTATTGATTACAATCTAATTGTAGAATTATGATTTATTTATTTATTAAATTTATTTAATTAGCTACATTCTCTTTTATCTTCATACTCTCTTAGCTCTTAACTTGTCTCTTAGCTACATACCTTACCCAACTTCATCCGTGAGTCCCTTCACCAACACCAAAACCACCACTCACTTCTATTGCTACTTTGTCACTTTCTTCATCTCCCCTCTCCCTTCCATTCTCCTGCCATGACCTGTTTCTGCCTCTCTCGTCCAAATCTCTTTCATCTGTCCCATTCACGCCTCCTTCTGCCATCAAACAGTATTATACCTTCTGATCAAGCGTTCAATGTGATGCTTGAAGATTACAATTGAATTCAAATTCTCATCAACCATCTCAACTCAATTGCATCCCTTGAAAAAATAAAATAAATATCTTTCATCATAATGTTCAGTCCCTTTCCAACGAAATGACAGATGAAATTCTTTTACTTGACAATCTGTTTCATTTGTTACGTCTGAGCATTGGCTTCATGATAAGACATCAAAAGTACTTTTATTCCAAACTATTCTTCAGTAAGCTTGTACTGTTGTCAAAATTTCTAAGGAAATAATCCTCTCCACAGTACATGTATCTACATTAGAAATGACATTTTATCTTCTCCACTGTTGGGTTATGAGAAATTCTGCTCCTATGGTATTTTTGAGACTTTGCAGTATATCAGTTTGTAGAAATCTTCAAGATGTTTTCAGTATGCAGAACTCTGCCTTTCAGAAAAATTAACTCATCGCACCAATGTTGCTAAAACACAACAGCAAACAATTGTTCACTGTAACGTAATTTTCATATATTTATATATGATATAATATATCAAAACGTCTAATAAACAAATAAACTCACAAAATTCTTACAATCATTATTACAGCAATTGAAATATAGCTTCCAGACATTACGAATAAAACAAAAATTCATGTTCTATTTTGTTTTTCATCCAACAGTACTTAAGAAAACAAAAAATAGAAAATACAATTCTTAAAAAGTGGAAGCATATGTATTAAAATACTTTAACATATATTTAAAATGCATGAGAAAAAGTTGGTATTTGATTGAAAATGTTGAACAATTTTTTAAAAGTGTTTTGTTGAATAGAATGTTCAACTTACAAGTTAAAAAGATAAACTTATATTTTGAAGCTCTGGGACACAACAGCAAGCACATAGACTTTCAAGCACAGATGAAACATTAACCCTGCGCATGCAGGGATTGATAGACGAAATATGTACAGGATACCCAATCGCTTTCTTTTCATCCTGAGACTTGAGACCTATGGCCAAAATATGCATTGAGACAGCTGTTTTCTTGGAGGTCTTAATGTATAAAAAGCATTATTTCTTGATTAAGAAATAATGAATAAATTATAATTTTGAAAACTACCCTGATTGGAGAGCTCATAGCACGAGAACCAATGCACCTATCTCAAAAATGATTCCAACTTTTTTTTTTTTTTTTTTGAAATTTAATGAATAATATTTTTTCATATAAATATCTTTCTCAAAAACCTGATCAAATGCATCTTAGGGGTGGCTTTTAGGGGGCATGACTCCAAAAAAATTAGTTTATAATCGTGAATTAGGGGAGAGTTAATAATCGTGAACAATACTACATTGTACTCCTAATTACCAAGTTTTAAAACTTTACAAATTTTTTCCCCTAAGGACCTGTATTTCGTCTAATTTCAGTATACTTATTGTTTCCATAGTATTAAAGAATTTACTGATTTTAATAAAAGAAGTTAATGAGAGTTCCAATCTCCCAATAAATATTGTTTTCTTTATGTTTTCAGATGATGTTAGTGATGTAAATTCCTCTTATACTTTATCATGTCAGTATTATTATACTTTAAATACTAATTAAATTCCTTTTTCATGCATATTGTAATCCATTTTGTTTATAATAGTTTATATCTAATTGTTCACAACCTTGACACGGTTGTGTACATTTTTTCTTTGTAACTGCATTCTGATGCGAGTTTTTCTCTGATTCAGGATTCTCTTCGGGTAGTGGCGGATTTTCCATGGGCAGGAATATCATTAATTCTTTTGTTATTATTAATCTCGAATTTTTTGCATGTAATTTCTACAATTAATTTTGAAATAATAAATGAATAACTACGTATTTATTAAATAATTTCTATCGTAAATCCGCCACTGCCTTTGCACCCTTGATTGGAATTGATGGACGGTCCCTTTTTTCCGGAGAGTAACCTACTTTATATTCCCCCTCATGTCGTACACAGTTTGCAACTGCTTTTTTTACAGTATAATTTGTTTATTTATTTAATTTATTTTATTGTGAAGACATGACTGTGAAATTCATTATGAATATCATTGATATTTTCAGCTTAAATATTGAATTTCAGGAATCAATAGATTGATGTCTTCTTGGACTTACTGCTATAACTTTTACTTAATTTTTTTATGAATAGATATTCAGCATTATTTTCATTGAAGTATGTTAATCATAGTATAACCATTACACGAGTGAGAAGGGAATAATTTTTTGACTTCATGGGAATGTATTCTATTCTTAATGGGAAGTTTGTGTAAATTGATTTTTTGTTCACATTTTATTTTTTTAACTTAAATTTTTTATTATTATTTTTTTCAATTGAAGACATTGAAATCTGTTTAATTTGTTGTTTTCTTTTTGTATTGTACTTGTAGGAAACAAAAAGTGTTGGTAGTAAAAATTGTGTAGTGAAACTTTTGGTATTACTAAAGGTTTTTTATGTTTTTCACATTAGAATATTGAAAATCCTGAAATTACAATAACTACATCATTTTCTGCTTTATCCATTTTACCACCCTCTTGATCAGGTCTTTCTAAATTGTCAATGTTGGCAGGTTGTACTCCCTGAGCTGGCTAGCATTCGTTTAGCTGCATATGAAGAATCAAACAGATTGATTGGACATCGAGTTCTTCCTGTGGTTGGGTTGTGTCCTGGCTATCGTCATGTAGCATTACGCACAGAATTAGGCCAGCCCTTGCCTCTTGCCACAGTCTTCCTGCACATAGTTGTCAAGGATTATGTCCCTGACGGCCTCTCTGACTTTGCTGAAGCACTTGCCAACCCTATCAAATACCAGTCAGAACTGGAGAAACGTGCTCAGCAGTTGTCAGTTTTTACTGACGATGAAGTCATAGAGGTATAGTTTGTTGATATTGTTGTCATTTGTGTTTTGTTACATTTTGCATTCTCACATCTTTATATATTTACATTTGAATATTAAAGTGTTGTTAGCAAAAAATTAGATGGAACTAAATAATTTCAATTGTATTTTTTTTTAAATTTTAAAGTATGCTGCATGATACCAAAATGTGATGATAATACTTTTATGAAATATGAGTCAAGACATGTCACATGTATTAAACATTAATTTAATTTTAATACTTTAAAAAAATTTCCCTAAGTTTTTGGGATATCCAGCATTTGTTTCTATAGTTTTTTCCTAGATAAAGATGAAAAATCTTGAAAATTCACAAGAGACCATGTTAAATTCAAGTTGCTACAACATTAACCATTCTTGATAATTTCATAAAACTTAGCCCACTCGTTTACAGTCATAATATCAACAAGTGTGTAAAGTATTAATAAAATACGCATCTTTAAATTTATGTAAAATACTACCTAAACCACTTCATTTACATCTTAAAATTTCTTTAGCTTTTGGATATTTTATCATGGAACTCATATGCTCTCTGTTTAAATACTCCATTAGTATTTCAAATCACTATGGCCACAATTTTCTGATACCAGAAAGGCATTCTTTTCATATAATCGTACCTAGAGAAATGGCAGTAAAGGCTGAGAGGTAGTGTGAAACATTATTGAATTGAATTTATTGATCTAGATTACATAATAATATATAAAATGTTATTGCAAATAACCTCTCTACATAGACACTTGGTCTGATGGAAGGTCTAGTTTCTTAAAGCTAAGTTAACTTAAATCTAATAAAATTTAAATTCAATTTCACACCTTAAAACTAAAAAACCAATTTATATTGTTTTTGGACATTAGAAATCTTTCTAATTTGTTTTGACTTAACTTATTCTGTATGTTCTTTATAATCATTTAACCATGTCTTTACTTTATTTGTCCATGAATTATTTTTATTACACTGGATATTGTTTTTTAAGGTAATCGGCATCTTATTGAAAATACATATGGCATTATACAGATTGCTTTTAAATATTTATGACCAATATTTTTTTTCCTTTCTAGTTATTTTATTCTGGGTATTCATTATGTTTGACTTAATCTTACTCCACTAACAAATACTTGTTATGTTCAATGGACACAAGATAATATAATTTTTTTATGTCCAATATACTATTGTAATTTATAGGAAATTCTGGTATATGCTTATACCTAAAATAAATGATTTTTTAAATTTTTTTAAGTGTTAATATTTTAGTTAATTTTTTAGTAACAAAAATATAATAGCTACACTTTTTAGATAACTCTATTATTCAATATTCCCATCTCAAATTTGCATCCATGTGTATACCTAGATATTTGGTCTGATTAGTAGTTTTAATATTAACTCCATCAATTTTAACATTAATTCGTTTTTCTTGTATAATTATAAGTGGTAAATGGAATACATCATGTCTTTTCTCTATTTAACATTATCTTATTTCCAAAAGACCAGTTGTTAACATTTTCAAGCTTACTGTTTGCATCTTCCTCTACTTGTACCCATTTATCACCCCTACATATGACTGTAGTATCATCTGCAAATGAAACAGTGTCCCTTTCATATAATCTGAGTTAATCATTAATATAAATAAATAATAAGCAATACTGGGTCAAGGACTGATCCTTGTGGTACTCCTAACTCAATTAGACAGTCAGTGCTGTACTTACCGTATATTCTTACTTTTTGTTTTCTGTTACTTAAATAACTTTTTAAGATATTGCTAATCGGACCCCTTAGTCCACTAATGTTTAATTTTTGCAATAGAATCTTATGATCCACTATGTCAAAAGCTTTTTGTCTACTATCGGATTTTTTTGCTGCAGACCCCTGACTTATAGTAGATGTGGAGAGCACAACAAAAATTGTAGAAGAAACAGTTAATGCCATTGGTTTTTTATATTGTTCTGCATATACGCAAATGAAAAATTTGGTTTTATAAATTAATATTAATTTTTTAAAAACCTGAAATGTTTGAAAACATGTGATATTTATGGTTTTTGCCAATCCATTGACTCTATTATTTGTTACAAGTAAACTAAGAGTGCCAAGAATAATTCTTATTCAGTGAATGATTACTACTGTATTTGTGACAACATTTATGAGTTTCAATCTTCTACTTGCAAAATATAATGAGTTTTTTTTTCTTTCAAAACCACTCATAAAAATGACCAGACAAATTATTAAGGAAATATTGTGCTCTCTGCAGCTATTAGAAGTCATAGGCCTATAATAACAAATCCGATAGTAGACTTCGATGCACCATTCAGAACTGATGGGTGTGGACTACTCTTAAGCGGTGTTACTCTACTTCATGGCTATGCTTAGCCTCATATTGCATCTAGGATAAAGAAGCAACTGAACTTTGGATGGGTGATATTGGACCATCCATCCTACAGTCCAGATTAAGTAGTCTCTTTTCAAAAGATTTTCTTGGTAGAAAGTTAATAAAGAATGATGAAGGTTGGAACAACTTTTAAAGGCTATTTAAATGGACAAGTGACAGTTCTATAATGAAAGTATTGACTTAGGTAATTTAAACCCCAGAATCTGGAGCACAACCTTAACCCAACATTCTATGATTATAGCTAAAGCTTTTGCTATAATCAGTGTAGTGGTGAAGTTATTGTTTGATGGTTCATGGTAAGACCCATATTGTGATTTTTTTAAGCATTTCTTTCCAATGTTACTATTTATGCATACGATTCAGAACAGATACTCTGCTGCTTTTGAGCATCTGCTTTACTATTAAGTAAAAAGTAAAAGCTTGAGCCATACTTTCTATTTTTTATGCATAGAAATTAAACAATAACTACTCTACACAAAGCAGAGTTAAAGCAATTGCTTCATTTTTATACATACCAGCCAATATCTAATGAATAAATCCTTATGATGAAGGATTTACTGTGCTAACATTCCATAAGAAATGGTAAATGGTTGGGTATGAGAAAATAACTAATATTCTTATTTAAGAAGAAACTTGCCAAATACAAAACTTAGTTTTTCATACAAGAACCAAAATCCATCCTATGGTACATTCTAGTGAGTGACGTTTCCTTTAATCTTCTGTCCAACTGAAACTTCATTCACAGAATGCAAATTTCTGTTCTCACAATGCAGAGTTCTTCTTTCTTTTGTGTCTTCTTTCTTCAAAGTGCTAGTTGTTTCATAATGCAAATTCAGTGAGGTCCAGTTACAGTGGGAAGCTTCACTATAATTATGTGGTGTTAAATAATACTAAATTATTAGCTTGAATTTTTCCTGTGTGAGAATTTTTTAAAATTAATATGAATGAAAATTTGCTGCATGTTCTTCTATGTGATAAACTTCCTTTTTAACTATGAAATAGTCAATAATTTTGGTGAAGAATTTTGAGAATGTAGTCCATTTGTTTGTTTCAGCCTGAAGAAGATAATCCTAAAACAAATGCTAAACGAACTAGTCAAGCAGTTGGTAGTGCTAGTCAGGATGCTGCAGCTGGAAATCATGTAGTGTCTAGTGTAAGTCCTGGTCCACGTACTTCAGTTGTGACCGCCATCACAGAAAATGAAACATCACGTACACAAGAGGCAAACTTAAGCCAAACTTCAGCTTCTACTTTTTCTCCTGAAACTGAGACAAGTACTGCTGCTGCAGCTGTAGCTCCTTCAGAAAAAACAGCACAATGTATCATTCCTACTAGTAGTAAGTAGTTTAGTATTTTTATAAGTAATTAATTAAATTAATTTTTTAATGACATAATTGTGTGTGGGTTTTTTCCATTGTGCCTTGAGTTTTATTTGTTGAAACATTCTATAGGTATTTTAACAGTTTAATTTATCTCTGATTAACTCAAAAGTATTAAATGAATCAATTAATTCATACATAAAAATTTCCAACTAAATTTCAATTTCGGAACTTTTCCGGGGACATGTTCTGCTTATTGAGATTAGATTTTCCCAGAGTGGATGAATAAACTTCTTGTCCACAGTATTGTGTTAGAATTTCAAAATTTTCATTTTAGGAGGTATATTAAATGTTCCTTTACCCAACTCTGACTGTTGACAATTTATGAAACAAGTCTAAATTGGTTTTTGTGATTTGACTTAAGAAGAACAGAAATATGTGTGATTTGATTAATTAATTTTAATCATGACCCAATGTGATCCAAGAAATATGACAATATTTTCTTCAATTTTTATTAATATATTTTTCACGTGGATCTATATGTTCATCAACTTAGATATTTACATATCCTTATGTGTCAAAATAAAAAATTTGTCTAGCAAGCATTATAATCTTTACAAAATTAGATGAAAATTGACTAAAACTTGGGGGTATAAATGTACTGAGCCTTTTGTCGTAACAATTTAAAACCCTTACGATGAGCCCACAACTAAAAATAATTTGAAATTACAGTACCTATAATATATAAGATACCTAATATAAACCAACTGAAGTAGATTAATTATGTTACGTTGAATAAAGTAGCATATTCATCTGGTTGGGCCATATGTTTTCCTTTGTTTACTCCTCCTAAGAAGTGTCTATCTAGTCATACACTCCCTCAATTATTTAACCGAAATAAATTGTTAGGTGAAGGCTTATGATTTAGTCCAGTGGAAAGTGTTTTAACTAAAAATGTTCATATGAAGTATTTAGTTGAGTAGTTTAGCAAAACCCTTACTATTTTTCCTTCTCTTTGTGTTTAATTAATTGATAAGTCACCACTGCTCACTTATTAAGTGGATTGGCACAATTTTGTGACACAACACATTGTGACCCACTTCTACTTTTTCTGCATTAGTGTTGCCTTTTTGTAACTATATTTTTAGAAAAGGACTAGACCTTTAGAAACTTAAGTCTGTTGTCTCTCTTTGCTCTCCTTTTAATTTTGGTTGAATCTGTTTAATTTAAATTTTCTCAATTGAATTAAAGTTACTGTGTTGAAAGGCTTCATTTTTCACACAATAATGTTGAGGGATTTTGCTTTGTATGCATGCAGCATTCAGCTTTATAAAAAAATGTATTGATGTTCAGCTAATGTAATTATTCTGCTATTATCAGTGAAACTCATACGGCGGACATGAGAAGGTAGAACTTGAGGAATATCATTAAGTGCCAAATGAAAGGAGGTTTGGTTGATAAATTATCTTTGATATATTACATTTTCCTCACTTTAACCATTAGACTCTTGACACCATTTATTATTAATTATTTATTTATATTTTATGGCCTTCATTGGACCACTTTAGTCAATTTAATGAAAGGATTCTTTAGTTTCCTGTTAGCCCAATAATTCTGCATTCTTTCAGATCTTAACTTTCTTTCTTGGTCTGAAATCACCCTTCCCATTGTCTGTTTGTTGATCTTGGTTTTTAGTCTTGTTTTTTTGTCTTTGAGCCCCTTGATTTTGTCTCAACACCATTTACTGTGGTATGCATATGACAATATTCTAGGAAATTTGTTAAAGAGAAACTAGGCTCATTGATCAAATGAAATTAAAAGAAAATATTTTCTAGTATTTCACTATTTATAAAACAGAAATAAAAAATGAAACTGATAAAAATGTATGGAAACAAAATGTAAGATAGTTTATTTATTAATTAAATTAATATCATACAATCTGTTTTTTTAATTGAATTATTTTAGATTTAAAAATTGGTATAAATAGTAGAATTATTTACATATATATTTCATGTCTTTCTTTATGGTGTGACAAAGTTCTGGACTTCAGGCCTGCTCGTCCACCTAACCATAAATCACTTGATTTTTGCAAAGGAATTCTGTAGGAGAGATGTTGGGTTGTTTGGAATGTTAAATACCGAAGCGACATTGATCTGGAGTGGGTGAGGGTGAGAGGAATGTTCCCAGATCGGCTGAGCGGGGAATCAAACCTGTATTCTCCCACTCAGCAGCATGTAGGGAGTAAAAACTCTATCACTGTGCTAACAGAGTTAGTAGTCTATGTTGTGTTATTTATATTTTATTATATGTTCATTTCAGAATCTCAAGCACAGATAATACTTTTCATCTCTTTAGTAAACTTTGTCTAATTTTTGTATATTTTGTATGGAATAAATAGGAATGTTTTTGAAGTTAGAGGTCTCTTTCTAGTCTGTTATGTAATGTTGAAATTTTTTAAGGTTAGAGAGCAATTTTGAGCATTTATTATTAATATTGTCTTTAGACTACTGACATATATAGTTGATGATCTGCTGTCTTACTATCCATTAGTGTTAATGTTGTATTAGACATCCTTGGCAAGAAAAGCAACTGGTATCTAGCTGAAAGATTCATCTATCTGAATTGTTGGTGTCTATTGTTATCCACCAATTGGCTTATGTCGGTCTATATTTGGTAAAAGGTTTTCGACGAGTCGTAAGTGCTCTTAAATTTTCTCTGTTCTGTGGAACTGGGGCTATGGAACTTTCTTTGGATTTCCAATCTTTCCTCTTAGCTTAGAGGATTGCTTTTCTTAGTTTAACATGTGATATTCTGAGTTCAGAATTTTATAACCATTCCTGTATTCTTGATACATACTAGTGGAATAATTTATCTGATTATTTAACTGTTGTGACTGAACCATCTGACCCAGTTCATATGGTATTGATTCTTGTTTATAGTTAGTGATGAATTGGTTGCGGAACCTTTGGATAAAATTATGGAAAGTAAGGGTGTTCGTGAGAAAAGAGCAGAATTAGAAAAGAAGTTGGAATCTCTTCGCAAGAAGCATGAAAAAGAGCGCATGAGAATCCAGATGCATAAAGGATCCCAGGATGAAAAATCAAAATCTAAGTTCTACATGAGTAGTCATAAATTAGTTAAGAGATTATCAAGCAAAAATATGTAAGTATGAATTTGTGATTGCGTGATTTGAATTAGTATGAATGTACTGTGTTATGTATTAGGCTAATTTTACCTGGAAATTCCCGGGATTCCTAAAAACATGATTTCCTAAAAAGTAGTTTTTGTTTCTCTATTTCTGTAGTTTCATTGAATACTCTTGTAAAGTTTATTTTTATCAGGAAGGTTAATATGTTTCTATTAGATTTTTAAATTTTTTAATTAAGTTACTTTTTAATTTATTTATTTATTTTTTCACCTTCTCAACCTAGTAAAGTTAAGTTCCTATGAATTTTACTAAAATGTATTATTATATGATTCTTTTGAACTTCATATAATATTCAAATTATTAAAATGAGTGTTTCCTTCCAGCAATAACAAAAAAAAATGCTAAGCTCATAGTTTAATTTTTTAATGCAAAAGCCCTTTACTGGGAAAATACGTTGCCCTGCTCTACAAGTATTTTTCATGTGTATATTTCTGTAAGGGCTATACCCATTTTTTGCATCATTCAGTGATTCCTCAATTTTCAAGACTTGCTAATTATTTTCTTTATGATGCTAATCTAATCCAAAGGATAACTTCATGTACTACAATTATAATGTGAAAAACTCAACGAATTTATATACAATTTTTGGCAATTTGTTTTTGTTTTTTTATTATATTGAGACTATGAATTTATCATTTTCATTAAATTTAGACATTGATGTCCGTTGTAGGTATTGAAATAAAAAAAAATCATACCACTTCACATGATTTGGGTCATTTTAAGAGTGTAATCATTTTAGAGCCTAGTAAAAACAATTCTAAGTAAAATCTCCCTTGAAGTAAAATTTCATGTTGTGTATCCATTTCCCAAAAATATGTAACAAAGAGGATAATATGGCCAAAAGGCCAGAAATTGTCTGTTCTATGGAAGAAACCATGATGCAGAGGAAACATATGAGGGAAACATGGGCATTGTTCATATGAGCCTATTGTTGGAACTTAATGATCAGTGATACAATGTTGAAAACTTTATATTGCCAGCCACTGGAAGAGTGAATAGTTAATGGTTATTTGAAGAAAGCACTCATAAGTGTTTTTTTTATAATTATATATGTTATTTATGAGTTATGTGTATAAAAATGTTTAAAATGTAATATTGTCTGAAATACCAGATAATGTCTGATTACCTACATAATGCTTTAATGTTAGTGTAGTGAAATGTGCTAGTTAAGAGTTCAAATTATGAACTCCCTCCATATGAATGAAAACTAGGAAGTTATGTCAATTTTTATGCAACTTTTCTTTTGTGCTAGAGAAAGTCACTGCATGTTAGATTTTGTTGTATGTACAATATTTCATGTACCTCTGTGGTCATCTAAAAATAATTTTCATATTATTTAGGTTTACTTTTATGAAAAATTGGATGCACATTTTTTATTAGCTTTGAATTGATAAATTGAAAGAAAACTGATTCAAAGTTGCTAAACCAAACAAAGTTGGTGTGTTCAAGATGCAAAATGTCTTGTGTTATTAATTCCTACTTAAATTATTTATCCATACATAATACTTTATTAGTTAGATTTCTCTATTAATTGGTATTAGTACTTTTTCATCTGTCTTTTTACAGCTTAACATTGATTTAATATTGATGAAATATGAGTATTAATTTTGTTTTCTGATTTTTGCCAGAGAAATGCCTCCACTTTCTGTTGCTACTGAGCCGATTGATTCAGGTGAATGCGGTGCTGACCCATCTCGACATGGTCTTCCGCGTAGTCATTCAGAACGATTACTTGCTGTCTGTAAAGATCACTTGACACAAGAAAGAGAACTACAGGAGAAGTATCATGAGCTGGTAAATGGTATTCTCTCTTAAATATATTGTTGCAATTCATATTACCACTGTTTTGGAAATTATATTTACGGCCTGACCAGCACAGGGATTATTCATAATTCTATTCAGGTTTAGGTACAATGTAATTTATGTTGTTGTTTTTCTGTGGAATAAATTCATTGAATTTTATAAGTGTAATTATTTGTAGTAAATTAATTCAAATGAAACTATATTTTAAGGAGGTCAAAGCAAATGTCAATCATCATATTGTATTTTAATACAGTAACTATACTCAAGTTATCGATAGTTTGGACACCAAAACAAAGATGATGGACTCGAGTGGTGTTTCAGGGCAGCCACCACCAATATATTAGAACAAACACCCCAACACTCATTAAGACTTGAACTGCCTCAGATTGTCGTAGCACTTAGACTTACGGATGTACCATGGAAACAACAAAGAAACAACTGTGAAATGAATTTCGTTGAATGTAGATTTAAAAATTAAGATTTCTGGGATAATTTATGCAATCTATTTTATTAATAGGAATATTAATTTTGTGTTTCTCTACAAAGGATATTTTTAAAAAGTAATTTAAGAACAGGCTCTCCTAGAGGTATTTTGTCAAGTTTGGTGGTAGTGAATACAATGTGTCAAATGAAAATATCACCAAGTCGAGTAATATACGACATAGGGGGAATCAATTGTGGAGGTTCGAAGTTCTCCCAAATTTGGTAACATTTTCATATGGCAGCTAGACTATACCATTCATACGGTGGATCTAGACCGTAATCAGGGGGTGGGGGAGCTAACCAGGGAGCATTTTTGTTTAAAAATTATGGTTTTACAACAAATTTTATAAATACTACCTTTAAATAAAATGCATCACATAAATAATTAACCATAAAAAATCTGGTATTATTAATATGGTATTAATTTTATTTATCTAGTATTATTAACAATAAGAATTATAACTAATAACAATTAATAATCTGATAACACTTTTACAAGGTATGCCATTTATCAACTTCAATTTTATGTATCAAGAGTTCTGGTCCAATGGGGTGGAGGGGGGGGTTACAGCCCCCTTAACCTCCCCCATAGATCTGCCACTGGTAACTACATAACCCAGTGAACTTAATGGTATACAGAAAAACTTTCATAATTTTCACCACCAATGTCAGAAAGTTTTTAACTTCTTTTGTCTCTGCTTTTTTCCTCCATTGAAAATGCATATTTTAAGGTATGGAGTTTTATAAGTAGTTTTTCCTAGTATTGAAATGTTGATATTTTTACATTAAGGAAGTAAAAAAGTTTTACAAAATAAGTGTTGTTGAGATATGAAAGAAAAATCAAAGCATTCTTAAAAAATAAAAAGAATTCTGTAATTAGAGTTAGCCAGAAATTTGTTTGTGTTGGTGAAATTTGTTTATGTTGGATTCTCAAATTATCCGATTTTGGTAAGGTCACAGTAGGCTCCCTCTGGTCCAAAATTGAGTACCAGATTTACCTAAATATATCCCCCTTATTTTAGGAGGCAAAACTTAGAAAAACTAAAGTTGAGTAAAATTTCTGGAAGGGAATTCTCACTCAAAATTTCAAGTGAAATGATTGGCTGTGGTTTTATAATCAAAAGGATTTTAAAATGGAAAGCTAAGAGGTGCAGTTCAACTTCTCCTCTTGACTTCACCGAGGTCCACATGGACATTGGTTCTACTTAGAATTCTCATACTGCTGCTTTATTTCCATGTGTCTGAATTTAGAATTCTCAGTTTGAAGTTGGCACTGAAGCCTCTTTGATCTCCCAATTTTTGTTTTGTTGAAGAAGATCCCTGTTTTTCAACAGAATCGCATGTTACTGTCGTACGATGACAGCAATCGCTCTATCCTAGTTCAGTTTCCATTTTGATCGATCATCAGTCATTGATTAATGATAGAAGTTATGATTGTCCATCAAGATATTGTTTACCATTTCTTTATATTTCAACAGTTTTCTCTACAGAAAATTTCTTTTGGCTTTGTTTGTTTTCTCTTCTATTGGCTTTGTGTTATGTTATGTATATGTCTATTTTTCGCTTAACATGTTTTCACCCACGAAACTTTAAATGAGTAGTTTTTGCATCCTAATCTCAATATTGTTCCTCCTCTGATTTTGAGGAATTTTTTCGAAAAAAATGGGGGGACTATATTGAGATAAATACGGTAATTATGCTACTGAATGGTTCAGCCATCTTCGTGTGTATGAATCACTCCAGCTGAGACCATTCCAGAGAAAGTCATCAATTTTTTAGCTTCTTGTTACCATACTTGACAAATATAGCTCGGTTGGTTAGTAATTTTGTTGAATACTATGATTCATTTTTTAACTCACAACTTTCGAGTATTTACTTGTTGAGGAGTGTTTGGAACATCAATTTTCACCTGGCTATTAATGTTGCAAACACTCCTCCACGATTATGTACTCGGAAGTTGTGAGTTAAAAATGCGTCCAATGCGTGGGTTCGCGAAAACCAGGCTTAAGAGCTACCAGCATTGGAGCCGCCTGTGGTCACTTATCTCCTGAAGGGGGATATGACCCAGGTTCACCGGATCAGGCCAGGTGGAAGTTGCGTACAGACTTGGAAGTTGAGGCGTGTGGTGCAGTGGATAGCACACCTGCGGCTGGAGCAGGTGATCCCAGGTTCGAGTCCCAGTCTGTCTCAATTTTCACCTGGCTGTTGATGTTGCAAATACTATAATTCATGTTAACTATCATGAATTTATGTTAGGATCATTCATTACTGCCTTATATTTCATTACTACAGCCTAAATTGTTTGGTCAGGTTGTTTTCTCTGAGGCCAATTTGGCTCTGACGAATAATTCTGAAGTGGCCAAATGAGAGGGAGTCTACTATATTTATGGATGAATTGTTTTTTGATTTAGGGTGATTTTTTATTTGACTGGTAACCCCTCTGATTTTGAGGAATTTTTTTGAAAAAAATGGGGGGACTATATTGAGATAAATACGGTAGTTATGCTACTGAATGGTTCAGCCATCTTCATGTGTATGAATCACTCCAGCCAAGTATTTTTGGTTCTCAATACCAGCAACAATATATCTATAAGCTATTCATGAGGATAAAGCTACAAAAAAGCTATGGAGAATAATTGTTGCTGGTATTGAGAACCATGCATGAGTAGTCTATGTATATTATTGTTATTATTATACATAGTTCGGGAGAAAATGTATTCCAATATGAACTGAATAATACTTTTAATTCTAATGTGGCCCTTTCTGTTATTTAACTTTTACTTTGAGTATTATCTTTTGACATTTATTTTATCAAAGTCAAACTATCCCTGAACTGACCAGGAAGGTGCCCAAGGGGTTTGTGGAGAGTAGAGCTCTGCAACATTTATTCGGTAACCTATGAAAAGTGGTGTCTAATACATATTATCATCATATTTCTATGTATATTTCTTATTGTGTATATAGCTTATCAAAGAAAAAGTAAACTTTTGTTTTATTTATTATTTCTTGTGCTTTTGGATTATCTTTGTCAAAGTCTTCACTTTCTTTGTTTGTTTTTTTCAGATGTTCTCTACAGCAGAAAAAGTGCTTCGCACATCCCAGGCAGATCAGTTGAAGTTATTACAAGTTCTTCTAGAACGTGATACTCATGAAGTGATGCGTAAGCTACAAGCCTTGCGACGTGAAGAAGTTAAATCTTTATCAAAAGTTCATAGGGATAAAGATGAAATGGTACGAATGAAAAGAGAAGTTGCTTCAGCTATGGTAGATAGAGGAGTGCTGGAAAGAACACGACTTGCAGAACTCTATCAGAAACGTAGAGAAGATCTTGAACATCAACATGAGCTTGTAAGGACTGCTTTTGAGGAAGAAAGGAGTAAAGTAAGTCTGCTTATTATTTAATTTTATTTTCAGTCAAAATATGAAAATCTGTGTGCGTGTGCACGTTCTTTTTTTCTTGATCTATGCATTGTTTATTTTCTTGAGTTGTGTTGGTTGTCTCCTTTCTTCTAAAACTTCTGTCAATAAGAACCTTTTTCTACCATACTCATAAAACTATTATTTAAATAATTCTTATGAACTTAACATCAGTTATGGAGTAGGAGTTCTCTAAATATATTTACCGTATTTGTCTGAATGTAGTCCCCCCCCCCAAATGAAAATGAATATTTTTTTATTACTTTTCTTGCCAGATGTTTTGTATCTTTGGCAGCAGGTTTGGGATACAGTACAGGTTATAAATATTTACAATACATGTGTTACAATACAATATTAAAAAACTAAATGCTAAGAACATTATAAAGATTCATTAATGAAGTTGAAAGATCATGCGTCATATATACATTTGATGTTTGAACTCTACGGGGGACCGAAATATGTCTGGGGAGCTTTCTTCTGATGCGTTTCCTATATGGAAAATATTTTCCTAGTTCGAAATTTTGAGCAGAAGGAATAGAAGTGATGTTTTTATAAAATTTTGAAGCTATTTGCTGGAAGTAAGTTTGAATTGGTTGAATACCAAGTTCTCTGTGCAATTGGGAGCTCGGGATAAACCAAGAAGCTTTGACTATTTATGGAGTATTCTGTTCTGAAATATTTGAATTTTGTTGATATTAGTTTTAGCAGTTGCACCCCATATTGGGCTTGCATAAAAAAGGAAAAGTCAGATCATAGAATGGTAGAGATGGATACCTAAATGGATACTTCAATAAGGGATATAACTGGTGAACTCGTTTAGTGGCTCCTGCGAGTCGGTGGTGAATATTCTGTTTCCAATTTAGTCTTGTATCTAAGAGAACTCCTAGGTATTTAATGCGAGAGCCACGTAATGGAATTTGAGTGAAATGAGAGTGGAGTTGGTGGCGTTAGTTTGCACAAGGTGAATATTTTTGCTATGCTCTTGGGTGGATATTGTTTCATGTGCCATTTACTGGCCCAGGATGATATTTGGTTGAGATGTTGAAACAGCACTGTCATGTCACTGTCGGCACTGTAAATTGCTGTATTGTCTGCGAAAAGAGCTATAAAGGTTTCACTTGCTGTGGGGATATCGGAGAGAAGTACGTTAAAAAGAGTGGGTGATAATACCACCCCTTGTGGGACTCCAGCTGAGATGGGGTGTGATTTAGAAGATTAATTTGATAGTCACACGAGAAAGAGTGGTTTGATAGAAAGCTGATAGAAATTATATTTAATAGGTATTGGGGAAGATTTTGCAGCTTGTTTATAAGTGCAGGATGCCATACTGCATCAAATGCCTTTTCTATGTCTAGGAAAAGAGCAGCTACATATTGAGAACTATGAAAGACTTGAGTTATATCTTTAGTTACACAATATTTGATGGTTTGTAGATAGAAGGGATCTAAATCTGAATTGTGATGTGAGATTGTCCCAACAGAGGATAAATAAGAATTCTGTCGGACAAGTAAACATTTTTCAAATATTTTGCCGGTAGATGAAAGCAAATTGATTGGGTGGTAACTAGAGGGAACATTTGGGCATTTTCAAGGCTTCAGAATTGGTAGAACATCAGCACGTTTCCGTAAGGATGGAAAGTAGCCAAGACGAAAAGCTGCATTAAATATTGCTGTTATACATGTTATTAGCTTGAACAGGAGTTGCTTTAATATGTATGTAGAGATAGGGTCGTGCCCATAAGATAGTTTTGGAACTGAACTTGCAAAATATTCTGTTACCTCAATTGGGGATTTGAATTTGTTGGGATGAGGAATAGTGATTGGGTTTTCAGTTATTTCTTTTAGAATTGATTGGTCACTATTTAGATTGAAAGTTGGTGTGGCATAAACGTTTTGGCTAGATATTCACAGAAGACTTGGCTTTTATCAGCTGGTGAAGTGTACATCCGTTATTAGTTTCTAGAGGAGGATAATAGATTGTTTTCTTAGAAACCGTCTGGTTATGGTCCATAAGGATGAATCCCTACGGTTCGCTGTTGATGTCTGCTGATGCAAATAATTTGCGTTAACTAAGGAGAGAAGTTTATAAACAATTTTTACTAGTAAATTTAAATACCTTTTTATGAAAGGGGAGCGTCATTTTAACCAGTAATTTCATTTGGCATTTATGTATAATGAGTTTGTGGAGCATTGCGAGTATAGGAGGTCTATTATCGCGTTGAATAGGAGAGGGTGCTAATAGGTCTACAGCATCAAGGATTGAATGATGTAATAATAGAATTCCTTGATCTATTTGGGCATTTGTACGCAATGGTTCTATAGGTGGTGCAAAATTTGACACTAAAGTTTGAAAGTGATACCAGTTGACTTTATGTAGATTGAATGGATAAGGTGGTTTGGTTACAGATGGAGAGAATGAAAGATTGAATGTCAAAGGTTGATGGTCAGATGATAATGCTGGGCATACATCAACACATACAAAATTGTATAAGTTTTTTGGCAACCCAAAGTCAGTAATATCAGGGCTTAAATCTGCATTGTAAGGGTAATGTGTAGGGGAATCTTGCAAATGTATTGTCAGATTATGAGCTGTTACATCATTTAGTAAGAGATTACCTTGGTAGTCGATGAGTTGACTTCCCCATATAATCCCTTAATAGTAAGATCTGTGCCGATGGTCTAAGAAAATGTATTAAATCACCCTATTTATAGGATTTACAAGGTCTAATGTAAATTAGTTCTCTACAATCTTTTGTATTGATGACGACACTGACATTTTCATATCTTATATTTATTATGGACAGCAATTGGTAATGTTTTATATTACCTCCAACTCTTTCCAAAATCATGAGAATGTGGACGATCAAACCTGTAAATATTATAGCCGTGGATGTAGAATCTGTTAGTTTGGGAGAGGTGAATTTCTTGAATACAAGCGATGCTGATATGGTTAGTTTGTAGAAAATGTGCTAGTAAAGGGATCTTTTCCTTTACACCATCGACATTCCATGAAAATATTTTACATGAGGTATATGAATTAGTTGATTGTGAGGTAACCATGTTTAGTGGAATGATTGAAGAATTGATTGGGTGATGATAGGTATGAGGTGATTTAATAAAGAGGTGATTGAAGTTTGTATGTGTTGACTTATTATCTGTGCAAGTGAGTGAGCTTGAGATGAATTTTGGGAGGTAGGTTGTTAGCTTGCTTTTACTTTGTCAGAGTACAGTATTTGAGATGATGAAGGTTGTGGAGGTTAGTTGGATGTTTGAGGGCATATTTTTGGAGGTGGAGAAGGGTATGGAGGAGGATTATGGTTAGAAGTAAAATTAGTAGAAGGACTTATTTTGGCTAAGAAAATGTATTAAATCACCCTTTTTACACCCGTTATACCTTTTTTATGTGTAACGTTCTTGTAATAAGGACAGTCGCGACTAGATGACACATGAGCTTCCTTACAATTAGTGCATGTAAGATTCTGCATAGTACACTCTGATGTAATGTGATTTTCGGAGGCACACCGACCACAACGATTTGGAAGTCCACAGTTTTTCTTAGTGTGTCCGTAATTTTGACACCTACAGCATCTAACAGGTCGGGGACGCTGACGCCTTTCTTCAACCTTGACAACAGCATTAAATAAGTACTGTAGTTCATAAATCTTTTGCGCAGCTTGTAATCTAGTGAGCGTTATAGCGCAAAGAGGCCAAGGTTTCTTGTTTACATCAGTTAAATGAATGACTGTAATGACTGGGAAGTTCATTTTTGACAACTCATCTTGAATTTCATCTGTGAAGTATGATGTTGGTACCTTTGTAATGATAACAGAAATGGTGCATTTTGTTGGGTCATTGTAAGTATGATAGAAAATGTTTTTCTCTCAAAAACTATTACAGAGAGAGGAGACATCATTAATTGTTTTCACTTGTACTTTTGTATAAGGACCTTGCACTTTTGTTTGAAAATCTTCGTGTTGCAAAATTTCTTTTAAGTTTTTTACAAGTTTTGCATGGTTTGAATTGTCGTCAATAAAGATGGGGGGAATATTTAACTCTAGGAGTTTCTATTATTTTGAATGATATTGGCTTTAGGCATATCATCTTCAGTGGATAGGTTCTCAAAAGAGTTTCTAGTTGGGATGTTATAAACCACGGATTGAGATGTTGCTTCAGAGTTAGACTTAATGCATTGACATTTAACTGAGTGAGAGATATTGGAAGAGGGATCACTATTACTAACACTTCATCTACGTTGACTGATGTTTAATGACGCTCTAACGCTTCTTTCGCATTGTGATGGTAAAAAACCTTGTAGGATTTGTTGCTACTGCTGTGGAGATTCTAGAAGAGCCGGAGGTGAAGTGTGGTGCTTACTTTTAACGACACACTCTGTAGCACTCTGTAGCACTCTGAGGGCTGTTGAAATAGCACCCGGAAGCACACGTTGATCTCCATGGTCTCCGAACTCGAGCTCAGGATGGCCGTGAGGCCAGTCGCATTTTCCTGCTTGACGCTAGTTTATTTAGGACCTGCAGTTTCAAGCTAGCACCGACGCTTCTTCGATCGCCGAACTTTTCTTGTGGCAAAGAAGATCCCAGTTTCTCGACTTAATTGTGAATCATGTGTGATAGGAATCAGTCATTCCTGGACGACATGGACCAGTTTGATTTCCACATTGAATAAATGTCAAATCTCACCATCATCGACCGTTGATTAATGTTCTTCGTGTTACATTACATATACGGTTTGTGTTTGCTTAGTGTGTTCTTACCTATGAAACTTTGAATAACCTGGTTTCCCAACCTAGACTCCAAATATAATCCCCCTCAGTTTTGGGCAAATTTTTTTAAAAAAGGAAGTGGGGACTATTTGGACAAATATGATAGTTTGTGACTGACACAATGATTACAACAGTGGTGTACTTGTGTGTTCAATCCCTACATGAATGGAAATAGACAGGAATTAACAGAATATCATGATAATGCAAGAAATAGAAGTTTCTTTGAGGCTCTATAATTTTCAAATTTAATTTTACGTTTTATAACTTCACCAATCTTCAACAAGTTTGAAGGCAATAGAAATTTTTTTCTGTAAACAATTATTTCCTTATCTAACTCATGATAGGATGTATCTAATGCTATGCCACTTGAGTCACTACGATATAAGGAAGTGCTCAAACATTTGTGTCATTTGCAAGGTATATAAGAAAATGTAATGTTTGACAACATCTGCTTTTTGTGTACTAAAGCTATCTGCATGCAAAAGCTTGTGGATTGTTGATGGTCTGGAATGAATGCGAGTTAAAATTTGTGTCTGCTTCAAATAGGATCGCAAAATCTATGTGAAGTATTGCTTTATGTAACAAATTTTTTCAATTAAAATTTTTTGTCTTCAAACAAAATATTTTTTTTACTTGTTGTATTGCTCCATACAGTGTTGAAATTTGCAGGTCCCTTAAATTATTCATTGTATTGGAGTAGGTTTAAAATTTTAGTATAATATTGCTGTTATATCCTAAAACAAGAAAAGAAAAAAAATCCTGCAGCGAAGTTTTTAGTGAAAATTTTGTGTCAAATATAAATTAATTATCTTATTATATTTTCAATGTTTAGAAATTCTTAACTGTTATCAATTTTAGTGTAACGAAGTGATTTTTCTTACACAAATACAACTTATAAGCTGAAAAGTTCTTACTTAGATTAATTACGCTATGTTGAATGAAAATGGGAGACGGAACAGAGTTCGAATCTTGGTCCCGTCTCTCAGTTTGATTCAACATAATGTAATTAATCTGTTACCTGGTGGTGAGGTGCTCCACAATTTAAGAGATTTCTTTATCCTTACTTAGATTAAACCTTAGCTCTTCAGTATAAAAGAATTCTTACTTTACCAAAAATGACAATGGGTTTGTAATTGAGCATGAATCTCCTGAAATATAAACTGGGACCCAACCATTGCACCACTGGTTTGCACCCAGCAATTGATTCTTTCTTTCACTTTTTAGATTTATATTCTGTTGAAAATGAAATGAATTTTATTTTCCTTTGATGCATAACAAATAATTTGTTAACTGTTAAAATGATGATTTGTGGATGTTTTATTGTTGCAAATTGTGTAGGCAAATTCTTAATTTGTTGCAATTTGTCTAGGTAAAAGCTAATCTTATAAGAGAGTATGAAGGCAAATACGCTCGTGTAGAAGAAGATATGCGTATTTCAACTATGACCCATGCTACTTGTGTAGATATCAGTTCAGAAAAGTGACACAAGTAGCTGTTTTGCATGCTGCCTGTTATCATCTGAATAGTGTTTCAAAACCAAAGGTATGTATAGTTAATATCAAAATTTTTCTTCGTGTTGATTCACATATTTACAAATATCAAGTTTTATGTTTGTTCCCTTTGAAATTAATTTTCCTTTGGTATTTTGCAAAAATCCTACCTAGAAAAATTCTTCATAATTGCTAGAAAATTGTTTTTAAAATTCCTTCTTGGTTAGGTAATAGTTTTAAAAAAGGCTTGGGTATTAGTTTAAAGATTGTTCAAATGAGATACACAATTTTTTTCTTATTACATACAGACCAGTCTTAGTACAGGATTTTAAATTTAGGTTTCCTATGAATGAAGTCCATGTGGACCGAAGTTTTCAAACTTTTTAGACCTTTGGTACAGATTGCGCAGTACCTCTAATGTAAACTACTCATTGTACAGTAAATTAACACATTAATTATATGTTGTAAAAGTTACCCACATGCTTCATTTATATTTTTTGCTTAAAACATTTGTTGAGGAGGGAGTCAAGAACTTCTGTAACATGCTTGTAGTAAAAAATATGAATCAAGTGTGTAGTTCTCATACAATATTTTATTATTCATACTCTTTTTGCTTCAAAATTGATGATTGTTAGCTTCTATTTTAAGTTAAATTTTGTTTTTGTATTGTTTGCTTTCTAATTTAAGACTGAGATAGGGATTTATTACTCTTGTATTTTTCTTTTACTTTTTTATTAAGCACAGATTTAGATTTTATGAGGCATTGTTGAGAATTAAGACCTTTATAAAATTAAAGCAAATGGAAAAATGATAAATTTAATATTTTTGAATGAACTTTTAAAATGTATTTTTTTCTTTATTTTATATCTATTATATATCTATATTCATATAATTCCAAACAATTTTCATTGTGTTAAATATACGTTTCCAAACCTTCTGCATAATATTCTACCACTGTCAATTTTAGCCAGTTTTGAATGAAAAATTGCTGCTGAACCTTCAGTTCAAAATGACAGCCTATGTTCTTTCATGAGAATTGCCTGATCATCAATCTCATGATTTTCATTCCAAAAGTGACCAGCCTCTGGTTAATTCCTAATCTGTCCAAATTTAGTAAGTCATTGGATTAACAAAAATAGGTCAGTACTTGGAAAAACAAAATGTTTCAGGAACATAATTGAATAAACAAAAAATTAGAATTTGCAACATGGGAAGATAAATATGAACCGTAAAATGATGCGATGCTCTATTAATAAGACTGGTCCAATGGCAAATTGAACTTAACATTTAGGAAATAATGTACTTTCAAACATTTTAATCTAATTGTTTTATTTTGAAATAGCTATAGAAGAAAAAATTGATGGGAAAGAACATCCATCCATTGCCATGTATAGTTCAGTTATGCTAAACTCTCAATGAGAGTAATGTCCAAAATCATGTTCCCAAAAGGTACAAGCAAAAGTAGGGAAAAACATATTATAATATATTATTTTATGATGACTTCAGTAAGTGGAATTTCTGAATAAGTAGCTTATTTAATGATTATCATGCCTCAAATGTTCAGCTAATTTGCCGTTCTTAATCATATCTGTTTTTTTTTTAAATAAATTCTACAGAAATGCTTGTGTGTGAATGGTAATAATGCTATTGGTGCACTGATCAGAATTTCTTCAGAAAAATAATCACGATTAAACCAAACTGCATCTAAATTTTGTAGCTTTATGATGAATGATGTTTATATGGTGAATTATTTATGAATCGTGTTGTGAAATTCCGTTTGCTTGTGAGAGTGTACTGATGTGTGAAAAGCATTGAGAAAAGTAGTATACATGTCAATTCATCTCAAAGAAAACAGTCCATAAAATAATGCCATCCTATGCCAAATCCATACTTGTGCCATATTATACTTTTGTTCTACGTACATTTCACATTGTACTATTATTCTAATACGGTTTTGTTCTTCTGTAGTTATTATGAGAATTTTTTTCTTGGTGCATATTTTATACTTTAAAATGAACTACATGTTTAAATGATGTGATGGTCCTTTACCTTGTATAAAAGTTAGTTATGTACACAATTTTTTCATCTTTAAACATTAAACTGTCCTGACTTTTTAGAAATCTGCTTACTCTCTACTTTTACCATATCTAGTTTTAAGTTGAAATATTTGGAGTAGTCTAATGAAACATTTTATAGTGGATGTGCTTGAAAGAAAGAAATTGTTGTAAGTGCTTAAATTATTTTTATACGTATGATTGATTAAAATGTCCATGTATTAAGATTGGTCTGAAACTATTGGAGGTTTTAATTGATTCATATTCATACTCTTAAGTTTCTTTGTGATTACAATGCTTGTATTTTTATTATTGTTATTATTATGTTTTGCTTGGGTTTGTCTGTTGGTGTTGGAAACTTGCTTCAATATTTCATTCATTAAATGTATGTTTTATCATATGTACGACATGAGAAAAAATTGCATGTTGGAATAACTAAGTCATACCTTCTCATAATTAGTTATCATATTATGTCCGTGTTTTATTCATTTTTATCTTTAAACATACTTGAATTAAACTTGCTTATGAATTCATTTACTCTTTTGTTGATCTGTCTTAAAACCTTGTGTGTTTCCATTAATTTATTGATAGTGGTTAAATCTTTATTTACGTTTACAAAATATTCATTGACAGAATGTTATGAACCTAGTTTCCTAGTGAATGAACAATATCAATACTAGTTCTTTATTTTGTTTGGAAGGTTATTTTTTTCCAGCTTTACTGATTTTATCAGTTCTATGAAGAAAACTGTGTAGACAAATTTAAAAAATGAAACCTTTTTTTATAAAAAACAGTTTGTTATAAAAATTTAAAATATCAATATATATGCAACATTACAGAAGAAAAAGTTCAAAGAAAAATACTGTACAACAAATAAGTAAACTATAGTCTTCTAAGTAAACTATTATATATTACACTTGTATATAAAGCTAGTTTTATAGCTAGTCAACAAAGCTCAGGTCATACAATGTTTTGGGAAGGATCTTTATTGTAAACTTTTTTTATCAAATGGTTAGTTCTTTTATTTATTATTAATTTTCTGAAAAAGAATAAGAAAGGTAGAAAGAACTGGTATTTTCTTTATTAATGCTATTGCAAATCCTTTCATTATTTTTTCTAAGAACAATTTCAAAAGGGTCAATTCTTACTGGTTGCTCACTTCTAAATGATTAATATGTATTCATTTTTGCTTATTGGAAATAGACAAGTTTCTTCTCTTCTCTGCAAGGTAAGAACTATCTGTGTTGCGTTCAAGTGCAGATAGAGCAACAGGTTGCTTGAGGCTGTCAACAGTGGAATATTTGGCGCAGCATTGAAACCTATGTATTTTCAAGCACTGTTTTTGCTGTGAATCTTACATCATTAATAGGACAATCAGTAAAATACACTTGTTCTCAAGCAATACTCATCCAAAACTAGTGGGTAGAAATTCAAAAATAAAATCACACGTACTTCTTTACTTTCTCTATATAAAATCTAGTGTGATGCTTTGTTGGGTTGGAAGTTATTTTCATTATAACTTTTATGTGAAACAAAAAGAAAGAAAAAAAGAAGAAAAAAAAAAGAATCTGGGTCTTCTTCTGTTTCGTATTTTGTCTAATGAGCTTTCTGATATTTTTCTGATTAATGAGAGATAATTACTATTACAAAATTTATTCTTCTTCTGGGTTTTCTGCTGAAAACTAAAGCAATGTTTTTAATGAAAATGATTTATAATAAATTTTAAATTATTTTATTTTATCTAATATTTAGAGAAATTGGTTGGACTTACATACAACTTCGCTGGGGTTGAAGAAATTAATTTCTGTCATTTACTTACTGCTGAAATATATTTTACATTTTGTAAGTTAAGGAGCTGTAAATTAAGAACATTAACGACTTGCTAAATTAATAAGAAAAAGAAACAAATTTAATAGAAAGAGGAGGATTTTGCCTTTAATTGAATTTTAAATATTTTTTATTAAACATCTAGAAATGGATTCCAATTACCAACTCAATACATGCATCAATTCTTATAAATAGCGTAAGTCCATTTAAATTGTATGTACACTATTTATTGTATATTGGTACACTTTTGGATGGGTATTCTCCAATTTTATTTGTTGAAATGTGAAGAATACAGCAGGGCACAATAAAAGAATGGTACCAATGTTACATACAGTAGTGACACCATGAAATAACGCCACCTGCGATAATTGCATTGTGTATAAGCTCTTACAATGATTAAATTTGATGGTTAAGAAGATAAGCTCTCAAAAATTCACTTTCTAAAACATAGTTGGAAATAATCTATGCGTCTTTTTACCAAGAAATATTGTCTTAGACAGAAATAAGCAGCCTATACACATTGTAGTGAATTCTAGTATGTGGTAAAATTTCATTCTCGTCACATAGTGTATACTTTTGAACTAATTTTTTATGAATTTTTTAATCTTTTATGAACAAGACAATCAATCCCATAGTTAGTGGCGGCTGTGCCTACAATTAGGAGACAGAATGAAAGTAGATATGTGATTATAGTAAAGATTCCAAAAGTAAATCAACCCTTTAAAATTGAACACATCTTTAATTTATTAATTTGCAAGCAATATTTCATCTGAAATATTAGTGGTGTCTAATTTTTCTTCATACTCTGTATGATTGACATAGAGGTTGAGGCTTTGGAAAATTTGAGCTGTGAAATAGAAAAATAAAATATATTTGACCAAAATGAATGAAAAAGTCACTTTAAGACTATATACCATTGCTTTCTTTTTTTCTGAAATTTGCTCTTCATGGGTCTAGCTTCATATTTACATGAAGTTCAATTTTATGTTCGCACAATCATTGATACTACCTGCACTAACGGGTAACATATCCTCTGTTATTCCCATTTTTACTGTTATGTAGAAATATCAAAATATTTTACTAATGTGTATTATTGTAAAAATTATTGGTGCTGTGTGGAGTTTTCTAAGACTTCTCCATTTTTATTATTAATTTATCATATCTTGTCATAAAATGTGTTGTTGTGAATGTTTGTGTAAATGACTGTAATACCAGATCATAATTAAGCAGTACATTTGCTTATATTCATAACATCTTTATTTCCATTAAACTTCTGTAATGTCATTTATTTTTATGGAAAAACTAGTAATGTAACTGATAGTACATTTTTGTTTGCAAAAGGCTCACTTCTATACTAGATCATGCTTCTCAATTTTATTGAAAATAAGGGAGTGTTGGTACAATGATCATATTACCTACTAATTTATACTTCTGTAGCTTTATTTTCTGCCGGGTATTACTCACTAAAATACTTAATACTCATCTTGCATATTATTCAAGGTTTCTTGCCAATTTACTGTGATGAATGAACGTACAATTTATATGAACATCATTTAAATGAGTGAGAATTATTGTGTTCTTAACTTGCATACTAATGTACTTATGCTGTGGTTCCTCTCTCAAAGAATTTTAATCTGGGGTGGGGCATGGATATCATTGTACATGAATATTAGTTCTGATGGATGTTGATTTTTCAGTATCGGTTGTTGGAAGAAGAAGAAAAAATTGTGATTAAACATCATTGTTAATTTCTTGTTTTTTTTCAAGTATGAATCTCCTTCAATAAAAAAATTATTTTTTGCTTTGAAAGAAACTTTTTTACCATTAGTTTTAATTTTCATTATAGTGAAAAAAGAATTGGAAAAGAATGTCAAAATATGATCACATTCTTTGAAATATTCTTTCTTTAATCAGTTATTTGGATTTGTAATTATGGAAAAGTTCTGAAAACTGTCCTGTTGAAACACAAATATGTATTCATGTATATCTTATATGAAAATATATTAACAGCATAGTTTTGAGTTTTGTAAGTGATTCAAACAAAATATCATCTTTACATTTAAAGATGACATAATTTTTTTAAAATATGAATATTATTTATTTAATGATTTTTTGCAGCATCCACCAGGACACACGTGTATAATATTTATAAAAAAGAAGTTGTAATAATAGACATTTTTCTATTAAATTATTATTTGTTTTTCCTTTAAATTCTAGATAAATTTTTGGTTTGAATTAATCTCAATATGAGTTGAATATTGAAATTCCAAGAGTTGAATGTGAATACTGGTGGTAGTAAGTAAGAAGAATCAGTGTTGATACAGTTGTAAAAAAATTGTTATTATCACTCCCTATAGCCTCTGTAGTTATTTGTAATTCATTCCAGATGTATAATGGCCTTTACTTTTTTATGTTATTTTAAAATACTTCTAAATTATATTTCCCTGAAAATATGTATTGAAATATTAAAGTGATAAATTGTATATCAATGTAATAAAAATTTGCTTTTGGGATATTGGAAACTTTTTATGTAGAAGAATTTGAGAGTTCTATTTTTTATTCCTGTTCAACCAATCACATAATAAGAGAACAAGTTTCTATTGAACAATATAATGCTCAACTTTTATTTGTCATATCAAATGCGATTGTGAATGCGATTGTGTTACCAAGGCCTAAATATTTTCTGTGCATTGTTGTACATTATAGTATATTACTTAAATAGTTATAGTCATGTACGTTGTATCCTATTTTGCAGGTTTATGTGAGAACATCTTCTATGATCTCTTCATATATAGTCATTTTAAAATTGATGAATATGTAAATCTATTGCTCATTTTTTTGTTCTCTGATCAGCTGTCCTAGATTTACACACGGTTCAGTGTGATGTTTAAAAATGGTTTTAGTTCATTACGTTTTCATTGTTCTCATCCCTCTTTTGTAAGTGATTTTTAATATTTGGATGGAAGTTGTTATATTTTTCACACTTGCTGGGAGTTGACATATAAGAAATATATTTTTTATAATTCTTTACTTGGTGACATATTTCTTTACTTTAAAATTGTAGAAATAAATGATGGTGTTTTCACCAAACTTTTTATTTTATTCAAAATAGCTTTTTAGTGACATTTCTGTCATTTTCAGTAGTCCACACACTCATAGTAGAACCACTAAAGGTGATGGCAATGGTATCGTAAACCATTTCAGGTCATGTGTTTAGTTGAGACATCATCATCTAATATTTTACTTGTAATATTGTATTTACTTGTAATAAACTTCTTCAGTTCAATTTAACAGAATTCAAAGAACTTTTTTTGTTATACTTCTAAAATGTTTCCAGTGTCATCAGTTTTTCTATGTTTAGATTCTTTCTTTCCCTTCTCAAGTGTGAATTTGATAAAGTGTGTTCTATACTAGAACACGACCCTTCGAAACTCAACTGAATCAGCTTCTTCTTGTGTTCATCTGATAACATGTTGTAGAATGATCATCCTCTGTAATCTTCCAAGATGTTGTCAAGTTGAAAATCTTTCCTGCATGTTTTTTTTTTTTCTTTTCTTGCAAATAAGTCTAATGTATGCTACTTAGGACAGCTATCAGATAAATTCTTAAGAGATTCACTTGCTTTTATTTGTTTCCATTTTCTTTTTATCTTGTCCAAGTATTCACTATAGTTTGTAATTGAAGAAATAACTATAGTGTTGAAACCAGACTTGTGCATTCTTAGAGAAGTGACAAACTATGGGTAATAAAATGTGCATTTTAGAATTAAATATAGTTCAGTATTAATCCATGAAGTGAAAAAGAATTGTAGAATAAATGTACATATTTTTAAGTGTATTGTTTTCCATGAGAAATGAGAACTACCAATATTTAAATTTTAATGTTTCATCTGTGTTATTACACCAGAGGTTGTTCTTCCCATTGTGATTCTATAGTTGAAAATCCTGGTTGCTTTAAATATGTATGTAGAATTAAGATCCACAACAAATTTTGTCTTGCTGTGTATATTGTGCATTGTTGGTATACAATATGTGTTGTTATAGGTGGTTTTCCTATCAGATACTTATATGTATGGTTTTATACTAAAATTCTGAGATTTGTGTGGTATGCTAAAATGCATAAAACTTGGTCTCACCTCATGTAGAACTGCTTTTGCAGAGATGTCTGCTCTGTGGGCCCTAGATCTGTGTGTTAGTGTTTATTAGTTTGAATGTTGAAGAATAAATAACATTTGTTACTCGTTAATTGTTGGTAATGTTATTGTTATTGTAGACTAGAAGTATATTTGTGGTGTGGCTGTGGAGAGAAATATATTTTTTTAAGTTTTCTGCAGCCTGAAACCAGAAAGTTTTGACTTTCCATATGTTCTCAAGGTAACCTCCTTGTGGACTGTTCTGTGTCTTGAATGATATCGGCCTATTTTTCCATATCCTCTAGTTTACATGACAATGTTATAGATGATTGTGCAATATTGAAAGTATCTTGGTGTTATTCATCTAAAGCAAGTACTTAAAGATGTTTGAATTTTTCAAGAATTGTATACTTTTCTCATTGTCTCTGAAGGATTCGCTATTTAATTTGTATGTGAAAACATGAGCTTTCATTCATTCCTTGTGTGTGGTGACTATATTTGTAACAAGATATGTGAATAATTTTTTTTATCTTTGCTTGCAGGATAGTTATCGCATATATTCAGATAATAACAATTTTCACTTTTTCTTCCCTACTTATTTTATATTGTATCTCTCTCTCTCTCTCTCTCTCTCTTCCCCACTTTCTTCTAGTAGTGTTGTTATTAATTCATACATATTTCTTTTACAATGCTTTGTTAAGAATTTTTAAATATTTTATAGTTATTGGACTTCTACCTGAAATTCGCAACTTTGTGTATGTAAGTGATATGTTTTGTGTTTCACATCATTGTGTGATTTTAGTTGAATAGTCAGAAACAAAACAAGCAATCCTGCCCCCCTTTTTTCTATTTCTAAAACTTTTTTCACAATTGTCACGTATTATAAATATACAAGTATGATAAATACTTCCTGAAAGTCTTGGGACATGAATATTCTACTTCAAAGTCACATCAAAAATAACTTTTTTCTTTCAACAGGAAAGAATAGTTTTCTAAAGTTCACCAAATTTAGGACATAAATCTACTACATTTTGATAATTCCCTTTTTCTGTGTTATAAGTATAAACGATCGAGTTCTGAGACTAGATAAGCATGTTCAAACTTGGTTGGACATGTGGGAAAGAACAGTAGTGAATCTAAAAATAAATTCCTCCTCATCGAACATGAAAGCTTTGTGTGTGATACCTTAGTCAGATATAATTTGTTTTAGTTAGTAATTTTAGTAGACTTCTTGAAATGATGATGTTCCTGGTTTTTGTACTATTGTACCTATTTCATTTAAATTACTTTATTTGATCTGAATATATACATTTCTAAGCCTCCACTTGTGTTTTCTATTTGTTTCCTACATTTTCCAACTTATACTGTTTACAGTTTTTATTTAGTTCTTTCTCCATGTTAACTATATTCACTTTCTTTCAATAATGCAATAGCTCTTAATGCATTGATAAGAATTTTCTGTTAATTTGTCAAAATGTATTACACTTTTTGAAACACAGAAATACTTTCTATATCTTACTTAGTTGCTTCTGTTCTGTATTTTCTTCAACTATTAGAGGTTGAAAATCAATATCTTTAATTTTTATCTCCATTTTTTAAGTGATCACTTTATTTAATATGCAATTGTTTTTATTTTTCCAAATTTTTCCTTTTTTATTTGAATGTCCGGCCTGAAAGAGAGTTGAACAAGGGTATTTTGAAGCTGAAAAGGGAAATCCTTTTTCTTTCATCTTTTAATCATTAATAACAGTTTAATTTCTGTCAAGCTGTCTTTTTTTAGGGGACAGAGCTTTATTGTTGTGATCATGTATGAGTTTACATTATTTTCGTTAAAACACATGATGAGGTGGCTATAAAGTTTATGGAATTGCACTACAATCAGTTGTAGACAAGCATTTAAAATGTTTAGGAAAATAATAATATTGCTTTATGAGAAGTATCTCTAAATTTTTGTAAATAAAACATTGAACTTATTTGTATATTATTCTAGTGGGAACTGATCATGAGAGAATGAAAAGTTATTTAAACAAACAAGTATTTTTTTAAACTTGCATTTTTCTTCAAATTTGAAAAGATTTAATTTTTTTAAATTAGGTTAACTATGGCAATTAGAACAAAACTCCTCAACAAAAACAGGATTATAAATTTGAATAATAATGATAAAGTATTCGTGATGAAAATATCTATGAATTTTGAAGAGACACATTTATTGAGTTTGGAACTGCATTTTTTTATTCTATGTCATTTTATGTATACTTCCACATGGTTGTGTTAATTTGGTTATTATTGAGTGATTCCATTGTTTATTATTATTTTGTTTATTTAATCTTTTATCTCATCTAATTTGTGTATTCCACCAGCATAATGAGTTGTCCTGGAATCCTGCACTGTAGATTTAATATGGTTCCAGTATTTTTTGTGAATGATTAATTCTGCATTTAAATGAAAAGATCGGTCTGCTTATTAATTTGCAGTACAATTATATTCTATCATCAAAATACAACTCAGATTTTATGGGGGGTTTTATTGTAATTGAAAGTAATAAGTGTTTTTTCCTTTATCTTTATTTTTTTAATCTACACTCCGTTTTGTGACATGAAATAACTTCCATATAGAAAATTAAGAAATAAATGGTTGAATTTTTTTTTATAGATTTATCAAGGTTTCTGAGATGTGACAGGTACAATATCTATATGTCTCTTATTACATCTTGTAAAAAGGTTGTTTTTTTGTTTTTTTTCAAACTTACTCTGATTGTTGAAGCCTACAAAAAGTTATTATTGTTCTCATTTCTTTCCTTCAATAGTTTTTTCTCTAAATTCAGTTTTGTTGCAATTTAGTAAGTATGATATGTGTAGAAATAGTGGTTAAGGGAAAAGAAAATTGATAAGATAGTTTTTTTAATCACCTTGCACCTACAGTTGAAATTTCATGGATTATTGACGTATTTTACTTTACTAGTCAATATTATTGTAGGATGCATTAAAGTTTGAAGATTTAATTTGAGTAAGATACTTAAAGAATGATGAGATATGCAAATCACCATATTAATGTCCTTTGAATTCATACAGTATAAGTATAGAAGAAGCTTAACCCTTTGCACTTAGTGTCCTAGGTAAAGGAATATACCCTATGAATCAGAAGGCATGCATGAGCTGACTGAATAGAAGTGACTCCTGGCTCCACATAGTGCTGCACCTGGTGGTAGTCATTGAGGTCAGATGGCATCTCGGAGATGCCTTAATTTCTCTCACTGGGTCAAAAGACATCTGAGAGTTAATTAATTTTTCAGTGATCTCTCTTTTCTTTGCTGCTTTTGCTGTACTATTCATTGAGTATCCTTTCTGACCTTTAACAAAACTCTTCCCCAAGTAAACAAAGCATGAAAATAGCAACAAAATTCATTAAGTTTTGCACTTTTGGAATTAGTTTTAGAAAGTATTATTCACAGTAATTAACTCCCAAAACCTTTTTCTATGCCAAGCACCTGTAAATGCCACCCTCAAGGAGCATATCCACTGCTTTTTACATTTTGTGGCAAAATATTTTTTATCAGACTTCCTACAAAAATATATATAATCATTTTAGTGAGTGGTGCCTTAGTTTTCTTTGCTGTGTACTCTACAATTAGGTGAAGTTATTAATTACTTGTACTATCAATGTCCATTTTTCAAATCTAGGATTACTAAAAATATTTAATGACCTTAATACAGACTGTTCACTGTATTTATAGTGATATGTTCATAAATACACAATATTTCAACCCGTGTTTTGTTCCTTGGTACATCAGAAATATACAACAATAGAACAAGCTGCAACTTTCTTCCTTTCAATACAAAAGAAAGTTTGAGCTGGAAGGACTATTCCTGGTTGTAGCATCCCAAGCTGTTGCCATTCTCCATTATTATTTATGATTGTCTTCTTAGATGTAGAGTATGCAATTTGTCGTTCTTACCCAACCACAGTGGACATTTTCATGTGTCATCTCTATGATACCTTCCAAGTACAAAGAGTTAAAGAAATGTTAGATAAAAATCATCATAAGTGATTTATTTTTTTCACTGTTATTCTTTTCTTTTTAACTAATTCAATTTCAACTGGTTTATACAGCTCATGTTGATGTGGGGACGAAATTCCAGTAGAAGGGTTTTGTGCATGGGTTTATTAGTAGCCAATGCAGTCAGATGGAATGTAATTTCTCCATTTTTAATGCTTATCTTGTTACTTGTGCATATAGTTAGTGCCATGTAAAGTGGAGGAATATGTTATTAAGCTTATAAATGTCAATCAAGGGCAGGTGAAAAATATTTTTTGATTGAAATTATGATATACCACTCATTCTCAAGTTAAATGTGATAAATGTAATCATTTACCATAGTTTTTCATAGAATAGGAATTAAATTTTCAACACCAAATCTGTGGTAACACCATCTTTTATTCAAATGTAAAATCTCCATGTGACTAGTATTTTTTATCAGTGTAATTTAAAATTCAAATGAATAAGTAATGTGAATACTCTCATTGTGGTTGTCCTGGTCAATTGTTCATGTATGTGTTGTATCTGCTTCTGTAGTATGAGAGTTGTGACAATAACTCTATCAAGAATTATTACAGCATGTTGATGGTTTAGTCTGTCGTTTCTTCATATGTTCTTTCCATCTACAAAATGCTATCATTAAAAGTTTTGAAAAGCTTTTATGTTAAATATTTTCAATAACTACAATTATATCACCTCTAGTTCAATAGAAAAATTTGTATACATTCCATTTTCATTAAAATGTTCAAACTTCTTTGTTTCAAATTTTGTGTAACCAGTAATATTGGTGTAAATGTGTGTTAATGTAGTTAAAGAGCAATAAATTGAAAATATGCCTGGGAATAACCTGTGTTGGTATCATTACAGTAATAGTAGTAATGAGTGTTGTAATAGTTCCCAACAGTCACAGAGTCAGATTCTGTCGAAGACTCAACAAGACTAGGAAAGAACCAAGAATTTAGTCTCTTTGAAGGTGTCCTTTTTATGGATACATGTGTAAAATTTCAGTTTTGTGAATGAATTTTAAAGCAGCCTCTATTCAAACAACACCTTTTCGTATTATTTTGATTAGTTTTGCACTAGAGTGGTGAAACTTCAGTCACATTACATTCAAGCTTGCTTGTAAGTAAGTAAATATTGTCGTTATCTCACCCAGTTTTCTCTCTCATTGTTTAGGAGCTTGCTTACTTTGTGTTATTGAGTCTGCTGCAACAGCAATGCGGATATACCTTGTAGGAGATGAAGGCAGATGCACCTGCTGTGGGAGTTAAAATGCAGAACAATATTCTGAACCCAAAGTTTGTGAGCAATGTGCATTGAGAGAAATTATTCATTCTATCTCATTGGAAAGGATTATATAATGTTACGTATGTATTGAAAAATTTGCAAATGTTGCAGATAATGCCATTGAAAATTGGGAATGGTATGGAATTCAAAAATTGAACTTGGATTTAATGGGTGGGAGCAGAGCTTAGAAAATTCACATATTTGTTTACTTGAAGTTTTACTACAGAAATATTTAGGTGTGCATAACATATTATTGTGAATTAGTAGATAAAAAGTAAAACAACACTTGTAGAATGAAGCGCATAGAATAATCTTGGGACCAACTCTACCTTCCGGTCCAAAGCCGCAGAAAAATAACCTTATTCTTCGTATATCCTTCCGCGAGTGCTGCTACCTTTGAAGGATCGCCTCCATCTTCACACACACACAACATATTTTCTTAAAACTAAATCGCCGGGTCTGACAAACCTAACATCGCCGACTGACCGAACAATTGTTTATAATTGTTCATGGCTCGCAGTCGCGAGTCATATAATTAACATACATAAACGGTGGCGGAGAGAAGAAAATAGTGCGGAACAATATTTCTTTATAACTACCGTATATACGAAGAGCGAAGAATACGGCTTATATTTTCGGAACCGCAATAATATTTGTTGTATTATGACATTAGTTATTTTTTCGAACCCTTGTTGGACCAACTGCTGAAGTTTGGCCTAATCTTGTTATCATAACATACATCTATCATTAACATTTTGTACGTACTGTATAACTCAATTTTTCAAAAATTCTATTAAAAGGCTGTTCACAATATTACTATCTCAGTAGACATAATTGTTGTCAATATTCTTTGAAAGAGACGTACTGCAAAAACAGTGAAATGTAGCACATGGCACAATTTCTTTAGTTTCTTAGTCTTTACTAATGTTTGCTAATGTTAAATGGCCTGGAAGAAATTTTAACACTTGTACCCTCACATTGCATTCGTATCCCCCCCTCCACTATAGTCATCCTACCGATTGTGAATGGGTATTAAACAAACATTTGAAGTAGATTTCAAAAAAAGTTTTAAAGAGAAACAACGCATGGTTTTTCATATAATTGTTATTCAAGATAATGACTATTAAAAACATTGATACTCGAGTACATTTACGTATAACCTACACATTCACAAAACCATTAGGTGTAACTTGAACTTTCTTCGAGGCCATACGAGTTATCTATACTAATAAAAGAGAATTAATTGTAATGTCTAAAATATGGAAATCGGAAAAAGAAATCGATGAAACTATTTGAAATTTCAAAGTCTTTAGGATTATTGCAACTAAAATGCAAAGTGGTAGTGGTTAATATTAATGAATTGAGAACAGAAAAATATAATAATTTGCTGCTAATCTGTAGATGTGACACTTCACTCACGACTTTTGACTATGAAGCTTACTAATGTGTCCGCCAGAGTTTATTAGCGTTACGTGAGGCATAAGGTCATAGACACATATCTAATCGGACCGCCAGGTAAAGAGACTGACATCTGGTGGCAAGAGACTGAACTAACGTGTTCCGTGCAAGTTGGTCTTAGTGAGCTCTCCCCCCGCCTCGCACATTCATCTCAGTAGGGAAGTGTAGCTATAACTGTTTGGTCGTTCGTTGGTGCTACTAGTGTCTTGTTCGTATACGTAGGGGTAGAATTATGTTGGAGCGACGATCAGTGATAAGAAAGAGTAACGCGATGCTAATCTTCATCTGATGACAAATGATGGCGTTTACGCCGGCACTGCGATCAACGATAAAAGCAACGAAAACTCTTTGGTACAGCCCCGGCAAGTAAGTTGGAATGGATTTTTTATTCTCAAACGATCTTGACTTAAATGGTCTGACTTTGCTCAATTTTGCTCAGGCAATTTCGTACTTTGCTCGCTTTTATTTCTAAAACAGTTAATGAAAATATTTTCGACATTTCGGCTAAGCGTAAATCCTGTTAATATGATCAGGAATAATAAAACTATTTTGTATCGATGTGTTATTGACCTCAACTTTGCTCACCCCCTACATTTGAGTGCAATAGCATGTTTTTTACAATATTAAAAAATAAAAGCATTGTAATGACGCATGCACGTCGTCATTTGGTACAAATCCGCGTAATTTGAATACTGCCACGGTACCAATATAACACAAACAAGTTCAAGTACTCCGTCAGTACAACAGGTGCTGTTCTCGAGAGGAAACAATTAACCCTTCCTCGCCTAGGGATGCTAGGTGTGAGGCGAAATTTGGAACTATACAGCATTTTAGACTAATTTTCCACGTGAAAAGTTGTAGGTACAGGGAAGAAATATACGCATAGTAATTGTCCTCTTATTTTGAACGAGAAGTATGCGAAATTGTATCAGGTAGTACTAAAAATCTGTATTATAGGGTGGAAAATGTGAGGGCAGCATTTTAAAATATGTCGGGAACAGCATTGAAGGTCCGTGTGCATAATATCAACCGAATCAGAATGAAATTGTACATCTGTACACGCGACACTACAACTTTTATGTACGTATAGATTTATTTACTGCAATTACTTTTTAAGCAGGTCTTTAAAATGTCAATTGAATACAGGCTAAGAAATCTCTTGTAAGAAAGCTGATATACATAATAAATCTCACTACTAAACCTCCGTCAACATTAAATAGATTTGGCAGTTTACAATCGGTAGTGCATAAATAAATACATCGCAATACCGGGATCAATTTCTAACAGTTTTCATTCATTATAAATTAATTTTCTTATTAACTATTCATATAATATTTTTTCTTATGTTTAATAACGTAAGAGATCGCGAAGAAAAGGAGAAAATTGAGGTAATCACCATTACTTATGGCAGATGTTGGCTAACTGCTTGACGTAGGAGAGATGACTAAAGGCACACATTCGTCATTCGGCGAATCCCGAGGAACCGCTCGTCGAACAGCTGATAGTGTGGATGGGTTGCTGCTCTTCTCCGCGTCACGAATACTGGTGCTCGCCCTTTCCCATAGCGTGTCGGCCTTATGAGACACATCAAAGGAAGTCAAGCTTTAGCGAACATTGGCGAATGACCTATTTGTGGTATTGCCCTCACATTCGAGTTGTAACGTGTGCCGAGGAGATACAGGATCGCTGAACAAACTAATTATTTGTAATTCTCTTTATCGTGCAAAGTAATAAGTGGTTTTTGGTAGTGAATAGAGAAATTGGCTGATTAAACCACATGGTTTTGTTGGCGGGTAATTATTTTCAGGATGAGACGCACTAGCGCACTCTCCAGGAAGCCTGTGTAACCACAGTCTCACCAATATGGTGTATGTAACCCGTAGACTCTGCTGTCGTGTAAAATAAAAACTCGTTCGTTCAAAGTAATTGAGCTTAATACTAAAATAAAAACCTTAAAATACAACAGGTTATGAGTGCCCAGGAAAGCTTAATAAGTGTAAAGTAAAAAAGTCAATTTACTTGGTGCGGAGTGAAAAGTAAAAACAATACTCCGGTTCCCTGTGTTGTTACATGCCGTGTTTGTCGGTCGAGATAATGTGAAACAAAATCCGAGGTAAGCGTCAATTTACTTCAGTAAAAATGTCGAAGGACGACTGGTCAAATATACAGAAGCTGGAAGACTCCGATAGTTTCACGATGTGGCGGTTTCAACTAGATTGCGTTGAAAGCGGCGAACATCTACAACGTCGTCTCGACGGTTGATATAAAGCTCGATAATGAAACAAATAAACTAAAAGATGCTCGTGTTCAAAAGACGATTCTATCTACTATGAGCTGTAAGAATGTTCAGTACATCATGTCGTGTACAACAGCACAGTAAATGCACAACTAGATTCTTATCTACCAATGTGAAATTGAACAACTGAAAGGAAACTTCTTGCGTACATACTTCAACTTTCCAATTAAAAACGTCGCGAAAGACATCGCGCAGTTACAATACCTAGTTGTTCAGTTAAAAAACGGAAATCACGTGATAAGAGACGAGGAATTGGTGCATCGAATCTTTTCTGCCCGCCCCGGTGCGTATAACTACTTTGTGTCGTCATGGGAGTCAACCGCTAAAGCTGATCGTAACCAAAAACATCTGTTGGCTGAAGGACAGCGCAATAACCCGAATAAGAGTCTGCCCCCGAAGTAGCGTTCAAAGCTGGCAATAAAAATGTTTTAAATGCAAGAAAGACGCAAACCATATCGCTAAAAACTATTCCGAGAAGTCATCGGACGGAAACACCCGCAGGTACTGCAAAAAAAATCACCAAGCGGAAAAAATTTTTTCAGGCCAAAGCAAGATGAGAAAGTAAAAAATTCGCCCAAAAATGATTCAAGGGCTGCATCACTGACCATTGAAGGATCGATCCATGAACATGCTCTCACATGGATAATCGATTTCGGATGCTCATCGCATATGACAAACAACGTCAAAGTTCTGAGGAATAAAATCGAAATTTCCTCTGAAATTGAAGTGGCCAAGGATTAAAAATGATAGCGTTGAAGGGTGATAGCTACTTCGAAGACTGCATTCTGACAGACGTACTCTATATTCCAGAGCTGTCTACCAACCTGGTCAGCGTCAATAAAATCACCAATTTGTGATGGGGCTGTCCAATTTAAAAATGACGCAGTCGTGATAACTAAAAAGGACAAAGTCATAATAACAGGCCACAAAAATGATGAAGGTCTGTACATTGTCAAACTGGCTTCCGAAAAAGCCAGTACAAAGTCATTCTTAGCTGCGGGCAAAGAGGACGTAACAATGTGGCACAGAAAATTGGCCCATTGAGTTTCAAAAATCTCGAAAACCTTAGGAAAATCAGCCGTGGCATGGAAAACCTGAAAACTTCTCATTAGCAGAATGGGACGTCTGCACCGACGCCAAGCAAACCAGGATGCCATTTGAAAATCACAGGACGAAAGCTACTCATCCACTTGAAATTTTACATTTCGAAGTGTGTGGTCCCCTTGACGAGACATGGGACGGCCATGAATATTTTATGGCAGTAATGGACGATATCACCCTATTAAGTTATATTCCTCCTAAAAGAATAATCAGATGTAGCTAAAAATCTAATGAATGTCGTTGCGTAATTTGAAGCAAAATGGAGTTTCAAAGAACACAAAATCAGGTGTGACAACGCAGGAGAAAATACTTCCGATGAAATTAAAAATTGGGCTCTTGAAAAAGGAATGGAATTTGATTATTCTCCACCGTACGTGCCGCACCTCAATGGAAAATCTGAACGTCTTAACCGAACACTGATTGAGAAAACTCGAGTATTGCTATTTGACTCCAACGTTCCTGATGACATGTGGGGAGAATCTCTCTTCGTAGCTACATACCTCACGAATCAGATCCCGACTTCTGCTCTTGAAAATTAAACGCCATACGAAATGTCGCATGGTGAACCACCTAACTTGAAATATCTCAAATTATTCGGATGTGAAGCTTTTGTCCATGCAAAAGTCCATCTAAAAAAATTGGACAAGAGAAGTAGGAAACTGATTTTCATCGGTTACACGAATAACGCTTATAGAGTGATGGATAAGGAAAAGAGAAAAATAGTGGTTTCCAGGGATGTGCAGTTCACCAATAAAATGTCAGAATACCGACTCTTCCGCAATTTACCCATGGATCCTGGTGATGGCACGGTATCATTAGTCTTAGAATGAACAGCCGGCCATTATGGAAGGACTCCAACATGTTGAATCATCCGATGAGGCTGAATCGGAAGACCCTAACAACTTGACGCACGCTCTGGAACTGTGCGACGCCGACGCAGAAGAACCCCCGGATGAAGAAAGTGCTGAAGAATCTTCAGAGGACGAAGNGCAGAAGAACCCCCGGATGAAGAAAGTGCTGAAGAATCTTCAGAGGACGAAGGCGCTGCTGCACCTAGTGAAAATCATGAATTTGGAAGAGGGAAACGCAACAGAGCTCTGTCTGTTCTGCTCAAAGACTGTTCTGCTGGCATACCAAAAAGCTACAGAAGGACCTGAAAAAGACAAATGGAAAAAAGTCATTGAAGAAGAAAAATATTTGAAGAAAAACCAAACTTGGGATGTCGTTGATCGCCAGAATGCTGGCAACAAAAAAATCCAACATGGATTTTAAAAATAAAGACAATGGAAAATACAAAGCCCGTCTCGTCGTTCGTCGCTGTGAAAAACGTTCAGGTGTTGATTACATTGAACATTCAGTCCCGTTGTAAGCACTTCAGCTCTGCGAACCATGGTAGCTGTTGCTGCCAGAGAAAATTACTTCATGTTCAAATTTGACGAAAGGCTGCATTTCTGCATGGCAATCTAGAAGAGGAAATCTTCATGTACATCCCTGCTGGTCTTGAAGAAGGAAACAAGATTTGTCGACTGCGAAAAATCTCTCTATGGGCTAAAACAAGCTCCCCTTCAGTGGAATAAAAGATTTACGACTTTCCTGAAACAAAATGGAGTTAAACCTCTAAAAACAGAGCAGTGTGTTTTACAAACACTGACAAAAGCCTGATCCTTGCTATTCACGTAGATGACGGCTACGTACTAGCCAAAAACAAGAAGAAAATGGATCGGCTGCTGAAAATGTTGGAAAANATATATTGAGACCGTGGATTGAATTGATTGATAATTCTATCACACGTTCTCAAAATATGTAATATCAAAGCATGTGTCAACATGGGTGCGAGCAGAAAAAGGACCTGGGTGGTCTATAGCGCAGTGGCGGGGCGACATCAAAGATCTGGTAGAAAGTTTTGGGAGTACAAAAACGTAATAAAAAACTATTATTTGAAAAGATCAGAAGACGCAAAGATGAGAACACATGTTCGCAGACGAACAAGTTTCGACATGAACATTTAGAAAGACGAGCGACAAAATTGATCACAAAAACGTAATAAAAACTATTATTTGAAAAGATCAAAAGACCTAGAGACAAAAACGCATGTTCGCAGACGAACAAGTTTGGACTTGAACCTTTAGAAAAATGAGCGGCGAAATTCATACAAAAGGCAGCACCGAAAAAAAAGAGCGGATGTCAGGGAATATTATTTCCCAAAGCAACGTGGGAGTACTCTTGCGACAAGTGCTCAAAAAGGATCACGGCACATGTCCTTTGGGGACATGATTCCCAAAGCTAAGAATCTTTAGAAAGGCGAGGGTGAAATTCTAAGTGTAGCAATTAAATCAGAGTTCAAAAAGAGGTTACCGCCAAGCCTTCCAATAAAACAATAAAAGAGAGGATCTTAGAAGCATGCCGCCCGCGCAGATGTACAGAATGGCAGATGTACAAAACAAAATGGCTGACAGACCTTCATCTAGAGGAAAGAATCTTGGAAGTAGAGAGAGGGGGTACCACCAATGGGATATCACGGGGGGTGGAGTCAAGTAGTATGATTGGGAACAAGAAAATGCAACATACATCTTTTCGGAAACTACCAATTAAAATTAAGAGGGGGAAAGGAACCAAAGTCTTGAAGTAGAAAGAAGCTATGATAAGAGGGGGAACGTCACGTGACACGTAATGGTCTATAAAAAATAGGACACAGGAGCACTTGGGTCAGATGGTGAGAAAATTTTCAATTATTTGAGCAGATAGTGTGAAATTTCGAGACTGTTTATTTTTGTGCAAAATGTGAAAAGATCGTGAAAAATGTTGAGAATGTTTATTTTTGTTCGAGTCAGCTGGTGAGAAAATTTTCGATAGTTTGTCGTACTTCAGAAGTGAGAAAATTTTCGATAGTTTGTTTGGAATCAGATGATGAGAAATTTTGAGACTGTTTATTTGTTTTACATCAGAAGATGAGAAGTTCTGAGAATGTTTATTTATGCGAATCAGATGGTGTGAAATTTCTAGACTGTTTATTTGTGCGATTCTGATGCTGAGAAATGTTGAGACTGTTTATTTGTCCGAGTCAGACATTAAAAACTTTGTGAGTTTCTTTTTGTTATGTGAGACGAAGGAAAACGTGTGATTAAAAAAGGGGCAAATGGGACTCGCGTAGTACAAAATAGTTCGAACAGACGAGTGAGGGACCTGAAAGGGTCAAGCTAATAACGTTTTAGAAGTTAGGAAGCCGTCACAGATCACTTTAGCCAAAGAAGGCATCGTCATTGCTTAGACAATAAAAGAAAAGGAAGTTACAATGTGATCTGTCAGGTGACATGCGAAGCGCATTCGTGCAGTGAGCTAACGATAATATTAAATGTAGCAGAAGGCGAAAATAAATTAATAAGAAGTGAGTTTGGAAACTCTAAGTCGTGACAAGACATAGAAAGTGAAGGGAATGGGAAAAATTGATTAGACAGAAAGGAGAGAACGAACATTAGTGCAGCACGAGGAACCATGTTCGAAAATAACACCAAATGGGACATGTCTTCATCTCATCCGGCATCAAGAGACATCTAGAGTAGCGTGTAATAGTGTAAAGGGGATTTATCAATGTCATTTTGGGTCTTGTAAACTACAAATTGTCATATAAAAGTCAGCAGGCCAAGTGCAACAATTGAAGTGTGTAATTGTGACGAGAGGGCAAGGGACAGAGAGGCCCACGATGAAGAAGATCATGGTGAGTACTCTGTAAAAAGACGTTCCAAGAGCGCAGTAGGCGAAATAATGTGTAGTAGTGTGAATATTGACCAGTGTGTTGTGTAGTAATTATGTTAGTAATAGAACGAATAATAAAATGTTTTGTTTGTTGCTCGAACACCACATTGCTGTGTTTTTATTGTGAGTGGCTCCAATAGGAGTGAGTACTCGGTTCCCTCCCCTTAGAATTAGTCATTTACGATAATTATTAATTTATAAA
>NNCF01127175.1:341176-413851 GCA_002313205.1 Laupala kohalensis
TATATATTGTTTACAGCTTTGAGTGATGACATTGAACCAGTAAAGATGACGAAGAGCGGGTTATCCTTGTTTTTTTTTGGTATAATTTCGATGGTTTTGTTCCTCAGTAAAATATGGAGAAGTAGTTCGAAAGACGGAAGGAAGGAATTTTAATAGCGTTTGTTGTTACAACTGAACCATCAGATCTTCCATCAATTTACGAGCTATCTGTCTAACATTTAAAGTGTTATTGGTATTTCTGATAAATGTAGGTGAAGATGAAAGGTAGTAACATTGCCTTAATGGTGTTGTTTGTGGAAGTTTAGTAGCTTGTAGGTTTACCGTACGAGTGAAAATTTCCCGAGTAGGCCGTGGATGAAATCTTGATAGAATAGATAGTTTCTCTAGAGCGATTTCTTCGAGTTATTCTTGTCATCTTTCCCTTATTGGTCTGGGATGTTTCGGATGAGTTTGACACCTTCTCGGTTTTAGATTAAGATATGTTTATTTCTGTTTTCAATTCAAATCATTGGAAGTTAATTTTCATGTGGTTTCCGAACGTAGCAATAATGTAATTAAACANCTGTTTTCAATTCAAATCATTGGAAGTTAATTTTCATGTGGTTTCCGAACGTAGCAATAATGTAATTAAACATACTTCCTTTAATGGTTGAATTTTAAAAACTGATTCCTTGAAATTTCAAAGTTTGCAATTCAAAATGTTACGTGTACAAGAATTTTACGTACTTAATGAAGTGATATTATTTTTCAAGTTTTTTTTTGTAAATATTGTGAATATTATATCATAAATACTGTATTATTTTTTAAAAAGTGTTAAGGTTTTTGAAGAAGAGCTCAACTGAGATATCTTTGGTAGAAAGTTCCTTAATAAGAATACTGGGAAAAATTTACTTCCCAGTATTAGCACAATATTTTATTAAAAAATAAAATCGCTCTATTTTCCTTCTGGAGAAGAATGCAATTTTTTTAAGACTTTGAAGCAAGGAGCCATTATCTGCGTTACTTTGTAATAATGTACAGTTTGCGCTAATAGTTATATATAATTTTCAGTTACCAATGCATTAAAAAATTACGTGAGAAAAGTTTGAAGTAAACATACAATTATTACGAGATACCAATTGTGGTACTCGAAATTCACTGTATTACGAGAAAAGTATACAATATGTTGAATTGAAATTTAATGTCCAAATTATTAACATACTACGTAAAATCTAGATTCCTTTCCACTAAATTAAAAAACTTATGTTGCTAATTGTCTTAAAATAAATGAATAAGGCGTATTCCACTTTTTCTGTGAACTCTTTCCCTCCCTCGCCATACGAGAGGTTCCAAAATGATATTTCTAATAAAATATTAAACGTACGGGCACTCGATCGCTCACGTGACTAAACAGCTTTTCGGTTCCAGGGAACAGTTGCGGCGGTCCCGCACAAACTATACAAACAGCCTTCGGAACACTTTTGTTGTGAATCTTTGAAGGATTCAGAGGCAGAATTCGTTCATAGAGTTGAATGCTAAATTCAGCATACCGTTGGACTTCAAAACGACTCGCATTTAGGTTCATGTAAATTACTAATTTGAACAATCAATTAAAATACCGGATTTATATACCGCACAAAGCATTGAACAGTAAGAATGGCAATGATCGTTTTACATTGTTTTACAAGTTTTCACGAATTCATCAAAATTGGTTATTTTCCTCCTTGTGATAATACGCTAATGCTTTTCTGATTATAAATTTCACTTATTTATTTATATCAAAGTAATTTCATCTTGCCTATTGTATTCTGCCAAGTTTTTTTACAGCTGTTTCTGAGTATAATTATTTCTTTCCCTTAAGTAATGTGTTCAGTCATGTGAATTTGAAGGTATATTAGGATTCCACTTTAATTTAGTAATAATAAGAATATTATGACTTTAATATTGGAATGAGTAAGTTTGTTTGTTACAGAATGTTGTTATAGAAGGCACATTGTTTATCTATTCAGCTTTAGGTTTCTAATATTTTTCTGCAAATTATTTTCCATCTCACCATAGTGTTAGTCGTATTAGGTATGAACGTTTTATTATACTTGTATATTTATACATAAAATAAGGATTACAGATCCAGCATTTCATTTAACGAAGTGGATATTCGCACAACTTGTGAAAATAGAGAACCCACTATATTGCTGATTTATTTGCACAACTTGTGAAAATATCTCACCCACCACGGGCGTGTGAGTAGCAATACACTGCGTCGCTGAAATCATGGTTGTTGTGTATTTTGGAATAACCATGTATACTAATACCTCAATACCCATTATACCCATGCAGGGACGCAACACCCTTTGGGTGTACTTCACAGAAGTTCGTCCCTTCCTGTATCCGTAGTTTGTAGTGATCGATCAGTACTTTGTAGAGGTGGTCAGTCGAGTTAGGCGAGCCCCCTGCGGGGGCTCACGTACTTGTGAGGGCGGATCAATAGCAATTCGGTATAGTGATGACATGATAGTATGAACTTTGGATTGTGATGTATGTTGTGAGGACATTTCCACACCACAGTTGCTTGCGCATCGACAATATATAATTTTAAAATACTTTTTTTAATTTTTTTTTGTTTTAAGAAATCGCGTATAAGCGAATTGACACATGGGACACTAGTGTCACCTGAACAAAAAAAAAAGATTATGCTTTTTAAAGTTATTCCTTTTATTTTGTTATAAAATTATTTGTTCCAATCTCGAGAAAGTCTTGATTGTTAAATATTCCTATAGAGATTTTCTTATTGAAAAATCTCTTATTCTTGAATTAACTCACAGAGAGCTATTTTAACCTGGATAAAATATATTAAATATGAATAAATACATTAATTCTTCTTTTTTTATATTTTAAGAAGAAGACGGGGCTCAAAAATACGAAAGTTTTAAATTCTGAAGTATAGTTTCACATTGGAAAATCACGTATTATAGAACTGACGCTAGTGTCGTTTGGACAAAAAACATAAATTTTATTTTAAAAAATTATTCTACACCGTTTTTATTAACGATAATTACCAGGCTAGAAGTAAATGTGATTTTAAGATATTCATTGAGGGATTTTTATTCAGAAATTACATATATTTGAACTCATACATGGAACACTAGTGTCACCTACTAATCCAAGTTTTAATACATTATTATTACTAATCCAAGTTTTAATACATTCTAATTTTCTATAATTAAATATCTGTTCTAAATTCCAATAGGAACTCGATAAGAAATTCCTCATTTATAGTTTCGTGTTGATAAATAACTATAATTGAATTAACATAATTGTTACCAAGGCAGAAGCATTTTATTTACATATGATATCTTATTAATTTTACTTTTTTATGATTTGAAAATAATTGACGCTCTAAAATGAATTTAAAACTTTTTTTATTAGTTCCATGTTTTAATTATCGTATAGCTAAAGTTTTAGAAAGGACTTCCTTTGGACCTTTAGTATAACGAATTAACACGGTTAGCCCCAGTATCGCAAGAAGAAGACAATATAAGATGAATCTTGTTAGATTCATTCATACTACTTTGTAATAAATGAAAATAAATTCCAGAGTCGGAAAAATTGATTTAAAAATATTAGTTTATATGATCATATTGAAGAAGAACATAAAAACTCGAATCGACACCCGGAGAGTTGTGTCGCGTAGACGATAAGATTTAAATCTTATTAAATTAATTTACAGTATTTTGTAAAAAGTAAAGGCTTATTCAAATCTCATCATAATTTTAATATATTTGATATATAGTTTTGTTTTAAATTTTTTTGTATATTCAAATAGAAACGTGGATATTATTAGGGTTTATGTGAAATGGGTATTGAGGTATTAGTATTATATGGTATGTAGAAATAGCCATGTAGACAATATACTACAGTCCTATTTCCGAGTAGGATCTATTGAATCCATTTTCTTTTAAAGTAAGACGTTTTTAACACATGGATTCAAATATTACGTTTACACTGCTAAATGCTCAGTAAGTAAAATTCCACTTGAGTTTTTATGTCACTCCATATGGGTTTGTTTATCAAATTTTCGAACTTAAGTTTATTTCAATCAATAAGCAATTTGAGCCAGAGGTCCATGAAGAGAGTTTCATTTGAATTTAAAATCTTACGTTAAATATAATTACTCCAATTCAGATTGTCATTCACATGCTTACAAAACTTGTGCCCCATCAGACCTCGTGGCTCATGCAGCTCACGAGTTGAAACCCGTCTCTGGAACCTTAATATAAATACTTCCGTTTTCCTTACAAGTCAGTAGTAGACTACTCAACTTGCGCGATAAGCGAGCCCGTAAATGGTCTCACTATTTCCACAAGTTGTGTCAATTGTGAGCTCACCGTGGCGCGATCTGGGTGCGATTATTACTACGAATTGTGTCAATAACGATATACCATGGCAGCTAATGAACCAAACAGTGTCGCAGTCTACCCGCGGTTAGTTGTACGAGCTGTGGCCAACACGATTCACTGCGTGGCTGTTAGCTAACCAGCCATGTTAGAACAGGAAACAGTGAAGCTCTCCTACGATGAATTCCGAAAATTTTTTAACACTAGGTAGAAGTATCGTGCAAGATTAAGCGTTATGTTATTTAGCGTACAATTCGAAACCCAAATGAAACCCTGCAATATGTAGGAGTGAATTCTGACAAGTATTTTAACACGATTTAAATAAACTTAGGTTAGAAAATTTGAGAAAGAAACCCGTATGGAGTGACATAAAACCTTAAGTGGAATTTCAGTTAGTAGAGAAATACGCAGTGTACACATTTGAATACTTAGAATCAATGTATTAAAATGGTCTTACATTAAAAGAAACTAAAACTCAAAATATCCTACTCGGAAATAAGACCATTTTATATCGTCTGTTTTATCCTTAAATACATGACCGTCTTCCTAGCCGCCATGCAGTGCTACAACTCGTACATATAATTGCACACAGACTACCACTACGCTCACAATAGGCACAAGTTGTGGAAATAGTGAGTCCATTTAAGGCTCGCTAATCGCACAAGTTGTGGAAATACTGAGCCCATGTACGGGCTTGCTAATCGCACAAGTGGTGGAAATAGTGAGTCAATTTATAGTGGGCTCGCTATTTCTACAACTTGTGCGAATATCATCAACCTTTAATTAATTGTTCAAATAAGTAATTTGTATGAACCTAAATATGAGTATTTGAAGTCCCACTGTAAAATTGTGCTGATCAGTCCTCTTCATGAACGAATCCTGCCACTCAATTTTTCAAATCAGGGGCGGATCCAGCAAGTGATTTCGGGAGCGGGGGTCGAAACTTTGTCAACTTTGCACCCGCCTGTAGTTTCCTCTTCCGAGAAATCACTCAGAAAAAAATAGTGGAAATAAAATACATTTATGGCAGCGGAAGTATTGTGTTTTCAGTCTTGTAGTTGCATTTGCGTTATCCGTTTGAAATATACTTCTGTATAGAATAACATTGTGCTGCATATAAAAATCCTTTACCATACGGGACGAAATGCAATGGAAAGGATAAGTAATGACAAGTAATGTAAATCCTGGGGTGTTAACGAGGAACCCTTCCCCCACTTGGATTCGCCACTGCTTCAAAGATTGATAACCGAAGAGTTACGATGGCTGTGTGGGTAGTTTGTGCACGGAGTCACTAGGGGTTCGTCTCCGGTTCATATCAAACATTACTAAACCAGATATCGTGGACTTTAGACTCTCATATACTTCTCAAATATTTCATGCAACATACAACGATTACTTTTAAATATTGACTATTGAAAATAAATTTAAACAACTTCAAAATCCGCTTCAAGCTCTCTAAACAGTTTTACGAACAAAATTTATTACTTTTTATAATTCTTTTAGACCAGGAAACTGGGAACTGGTTACAGGAAACGACCCGACTTATTATCAAGGAATTAAATTTATAATGTCGCACTCAGAAGAATGTCGTGATTATGTTATAATTAAATTAAAATGTTGTAAACTATTTACGCAGCCTCCAGCAAGTAATAAACAAAACCATGTTTTGAATAATCGGTCAGCGACAGGTTGTTGTTGCCGATTCTGTCAACAGACTGGACTCCATTTCTGAGGAAGTTATACCGCCAGTGGAGTGATATGCGCAGCAACAACGCGCATGATGCGCTTCTGCGCATCAGTTAATCTTCATGGATACGATGTTTTATCCATTTTAGTCAATATAAAGGACAATAAGTAAATGTTATCTTCTTATACATTAAAAAAATTGATCTAAACGCAAGATTTCTTCTCTATTTGTAAGTTTTGGTCTACACTTTAAAGGTGCTTCCCGTCTTCTTTAGAACGTCCACCTGCCTGCACAAATATTCACTGGGAGCGAGAGAGCAATCCTGCCCGCAGCTATCTCTTACTCGTCTCAATGAAGTGAAGTTTTTTATTTGATGCGAATTCAATTATTCAGTTTCATCGAGTTTTATGTATATTTCCGCGTCCTCTAAGATGAAAGTAAAAGGTCTTATTTCAAGATGAAATTTCCTCTCATTGTAAGAAAATTAATATTACTCTGAAATAAAATTATGGTAAGATTTGATGGAAAAAAGCTAAAGAGGAAAGCGAAAGGTTGTTTTTGTTTTTTCATTTTTGTATGTATTCCAACATTTTGGTCTATCATTATTATAAATAAATAAATACACGTACGTAATGTGAAATGTAAAATATACTTTTAAAGGATAAGAAAAATATGTTTTGTATAGGACCTTTACAAATACGAGAGATTCGTAAAGGTCGAAGAGAATAGATTTCTTGTAAATATTCCATATTCTCTCATTATTCTTAACCAATTGTCTTCAATAACGTATTATTACAAATATAATTGTGTGGACTTGTACTTTCACATTTAAACTATGAGAATTGTGTGAAATTATACTTTCACATTTGAACTACGTGCTTTCGTAATTTATTTTAAAGTAGAGTATTTTGAAATACAAGTTCCTGAGCTATTCCCCAGGTGACTCTTCTTACCGCTACACGAATCAATTAAGACCTCATAAAATGAAGTCGGTTCATAAACTACTCAGTAGTCATAACGCAACACAGTTTGTTTACGTCGAAGTCTACGATTAATACTAACATAATATTACATTTTGTTATCTCAAAAACAAAATAATGGATGACCATTGTACATGCGATTTACTGCTTTCTCGATGCAGAGGGCCCAATTTATTTGTACTCTTTTGTTAGTATGACCGCAAAATCTTCGTTCGGGCCCATTAGTTTAATCATGACTTCATGAGCACGTGGTTTATATTTAATCTCATTTAATAAGAGCCAAATCATACACAGTTAAGAAAATGAGGTATATTTTTATTTCTAAAATATGACAGTTAATTGTTTATTTACATCTGCCTTCTGGCCCGTTTCCGTCGTGTGAATAAATCAGACCCAAACTTCAATACGAAATATCAACTCGTCCTGTAAATTTTTTAACAGATATAGACCTACCACTGGTTACGCTTCGATTTGAGATTTACTCTGCACAAACCACAAAGGAACCCTTTCAATCCAGCCACATCGCATTGGCGCACTGGTGCGTGCAGGTACTGCAGGGGCAGAGTGCAACAGCGACGCGCTGCAGGCGGAGCCCGTGCTGGCATCTCGAAAGCGCGAGCTGACACCTCCTGTACGTCCGACGCCGCTACCGCGACACGCGCGCGCCAACAAACCTCGCAGCTCCGCGTTGAACGCGAGGAAGATCCACGGATTAGCGGCACTGTTGAGGCTGGACAGCAGCGACATGATGGTGTAGACAGCACCTACGAACATAGCAAAGAGTTATTCGAACATAGAGGTGGATACAACGCTATGCGGTAGTTTAATATATACACGTGATATACCATACAAATACCCTATATTGGCATTGCTGATGGCGATAGTTGCGCTACTATCCGTCGGGGAGTAATAATGACTCAGAACAAAACTCGCCCAACACGGTGATATTCTCCTACGACCTACTTCATTACATGTAGTGACACTCGCTCACTACTTGAAGGTGGTCTGGCAATGCGACCACCGTTCGTCGGTCTCCTCCTCCGGGACTCGTACCAAATCCCGATCACCACCGAGCAACGAATCGGCACAGAGGAAAAGGCGGGAGATGTTTTGCCACGGTCATCGGCAGTTATTCGTCACACGTTGACGGGGAAACCTAACACGATCAGAGAATCCTGCAAGAACCTCTACGGGCTCCCCGTTGAGAGGGAAACCTTTCTAATAGCCGGGGCGGCGCACTGTGTTCCACTGACTTGAGTACACCCTACCGAGGCGCGATCCTACCTTGATCCCAGATACCATTGGGCAAATGGAATGGATGTCTCGGGCAGGCAGGAGAGGCAATCACCGCCTCGAAGGTTACCCATCCAACGTTCGAGGACCAAGTCGGATCCGTAACATGGGGAGAGGGCTTGCACTCGGCACTACTCCTTACAGTTCTGGTCGTCCATAGTGGCCCACACCCGAGCCAATGGAGAAGTCGTTCGGTGTACCACTGGACGAATGACATCAGCACACCACGTACCCAATCCCGAATGAGCACGGGCAACGAATCGGATGCTCAGGGTTACACGGAGTGGGAGGGATCCCTACGTGATCCCGAGTGTCACTCTGCACTTAAAACCGAGTTGGCAGAGTAATGGCGATAACCCCCAGGACTGCAACCCAGCAGTCTCCTGGCGCCCTTTAAATGGGTCGGCCTCTGCCTGGCAGAGGTTCCCCACGGGTAGGAAACAAAAGTTTCCGATCGGCAAGCAGGATTGCTTCTCGGCTACTGTTAGCGCATAGGTGACAGCTAGACGTCTCCTCGTCAACCAGAGCGTTTACTGGGAGATCTGATGCTTCGGAAGAGGGACGGTGCGACGGCATTATCCGGTTCCCCACCTGTAGCCCAATTTTTATGTGTGGGGGTCCAAGGTTAAATAGCGCTGGTTGGCTGTTAAGGCGATAGGAGTAGTGAGAAATAACAGAATGACGGTGCTCCTGGGTTCTCGTATCGGCCCCGGAATGTCACTGTAAACCTCAGGCTAGAACTACTTGAAGGAGATGATATTAAATTAGAAGGACGGAGGACGTGTTGTGAGAGCACTCCTGGACATTCATTGAGTTTTGGCGTTTGTGGATGATCTGCTATTTTTAAAAATATACTATTTTGAAGAATACGTTTGACAATGAGTGTTTTCAAATATTGGAGTTGATTTGACCCATAGGGTCTAAAAAATTTGTGAATAACCTCTGCGTACGTAATGGAGTCCATGGCGACGAGGTTTCAAACGCTTAGAGACGACTATTTTTAGGTAAGTGGCAAGTACTCAAGTTCACAAGTATTTAGCAGAAAGTGATGAGAAACATCATAGTGAATTTGAAGAAAAACAACCGTTATGCGGCGAAGATATTAATTTTCAAAGTAGTAGTTTATGGAATGGAGGCAATAACTGCTAAGAACTAAGGTAAAATTAGCTGGATCGCAACCACGGTGGAGTAAGTATTAGCAAATTAACTGAATCAGCTGGTTTGCTAGAAAAACGCAGTAACAATTAGTGCATTGGCATGCTAAAACGTAATAGAAACATCGTATCAGTGGATTCTACAGCACAGAAATATATGTTGTTATGCGACATGGAATACCTGGTTTAGCGATGTGACGTCTACGTTAGATGTAAAAAGACTCACACTATTAGATATGGATAGCGGGTTTCACGTCTCCAGCTAGTCCGCTATACACCCTTTGACATCAGCACTGCCTACATGGCGAACGGGTGCTATATACCTAAGAAGGCAAAATTGCACTTTGGGCCAGAATGGTTCAGGATCTCTTGTCAAAATTTGGTGTGTGAATGTGTATGGGGGTGGTGTAGCGACATAACTCTTACACCCCAAGTATGTTCGGTAGTAGTAGGTACCAAAGGACGGCAATGGGAGCCGAAACACGTGTCCCAGGGAAACGATCGTTTTCAAACAGCGAATATCTTGGATACCAAGCGGCTGCTCGAGCTGGAACATATATTGATGGAATCAGTTTCAATACGTTTAGTTATACCACGGGACATCAGCTCACTTGCACAGGAAACAATTTATTAGAGAGAAAAGGCACACATCACACGAGTAAGACCAATCAGATATCATATCATCACACGGATACGACGATGGACGGCCAGCAAAGGTCATTTGGGGCACATAGCGAGGAGAGCGGAACAACAGCGTCGTGAGATAGTATTAATCCTTTGAACAGTGATTGTGTAATGGTAACACGGTCACCTAAATGCTGCAAGGGGAAGGATCAGGTGCGCTTCGCGAAAGGGGAACGTCAGATATACGACTCACTTATCTTGCTTTTTAATGACGAAAAATTTAAAACAATATCGGGGAAAATGCTGCAGCATATTTGAGCCGGTGTAAAGAAAATTTAGCGTCTAGCGGACATGTGTGAAAAGAGAACGAAACAATAAAAAAAGAAGTTAAAAAACAGAACAAGGCTAAACATGTTTTACAGGAGTTTGGGGACAGGAATTGTGCATCAGGGCACGATTTCTGCATCAGAATTGCTTTACCACCTTGGAGTAACGTACAGCACAAGTACTAAATGATAGCTGTAATATACTTCAATGCACTTCGCAGACATGACAAAGACAATGGGATGAGAAAATGGAACGGAAACTATATACGATATCACATTACATACTGGATAAAAGAATAAACGCACTAACATTGAAGTATTGCAAGGAATGACTGCTATATGCCAACATATTAAAAGGTTAGAATAAAAAGAAGTTGGAGAAGGTAGAGCTAACGCGACTACCAACACAAAAGTGGTTATATACGGGAGCATGGACACTTAGGAACGTGTACGGAGGTGGTTAGGCGCACTCCAAATAATTGGGATCTGTAATAGTCGTGGGGTTGGGGCAGAAGGATCCAAATATAATTTGGCGAAAGGTTCCATATTCTTATTACAAAAGAGAAAGAAACACTCAATATGGAAGTGTGAATGATGACGAAAGGAGACAAGATCTTGGTCCACGTGGACGATGTGGCATCCCACGACAAGGTGCGTTAATTAATAAATGATTGTGTAGAACTGCAGGAAGAAACTGTGAAACGGACCAAATCGAAACTCATAGTCTACAGTGTGAGAGAAGGAAGAGGGAGATTCTTCACCTCTTCCTATTACAGAATGCGGGACGAGACGAGGGGGGTCTAATGGTGATTAAGAATATAGCAAAAGTTGAGTGGAGAAGACATTGGTTACTGGAAATCGACAATGCATTTTACAGGCGAATAATAGAGAAGGGGAAGGCATATGTGGGATTACAGGCATACAGAGCGCAAGAGTTCGTAGACCCCTTAAGGTGTTTCGTATGCCACCGGTACGGCCAAAAAGCCAAATATTGTCGTGATATAGGGCTCACTTGTGGGGAATTTCGAGAGATAAGCCCGAGTTCAAAAATTGAGACCTTTATAATCTGCAATCTGCATATCATGAGCCCAGTACAGTTTGCAATCAAAAGCATAAGCCAAATAATCATAATGTGCGGAGCAATCAATTTGTGAAATAATTATACCACATTATGGCAGTTGAAATTCTACAGAACATTTACAGGACGGAATACCAGGAACTGTGGAATTGTTCCAATATCTAGATCATGATATAGATATATGCATGTTACGGGAACCCTATGTGAAATATGAAAGGTTACACAATATAACTCTACAAATAAAAGTAATACAGCAGTCTGAAGGCAGTCAGCAGTACTGGATTCTAACACGAGATTCTGGAGTTCAAAGAATATACATCCATACTAATATATAAAAGTGAAGCGCGAAACGGGTGTCTGCCTGCTACCTGATCACGACTAAACCACTAAACTGATCGTGATGAAATTTCGCAAAGAAATTGTTTAGAAGTCTAGGATGAACATGGTAAATTTCGTTTCTATAATATGCGAAAAGAAGGATAGAAAATGATTTTGACGATTTCGGAAAAGAAGAGAATTATATTTATTTATTCTGCCTAAACGCTAAGATACGGTGACAACCATACACGACAATATACTTGACTCAAAGAGTCCTACAAGAAAAGTCCGCGACAGCATGTGTCTATCTACAAAAATTAACCTAAATTATCTATAACACATTAAAAATAGTGTTAAAATACTGAATTTTATTGGAATGTAGAAACGAAAGATTCATGTATCTTCAAATTTAATATATTACTTGTTTTGTGTATTTAACAAAGATAAAAAGCACCTTTAAATTGTAAAATTTGGGTAGTTTAGATTTTACAAGAATTGTAATGAAATGATGCAGCCGCGTCATACCTCGGAAGAGAAAATTCGATCGGTGTAGCTCCCACGAGATGGTGTAGTATATATAGCCAAGGTATATATTAAATTTGTATTATTGTGAATTTGATAAATTGAGAAGTTGTTCATATGTTTATAAAAATCAGATAGTAAAAGGATTTTGATCATACCATATATTTAATTTTTTTCCTGAATAAAAGATTAGTTTAAGAAAAATCCAGGGCAGAGCTGGGAAATCAGCTAGTCTAAATATATACAGGTCATACGGATAGCAAATGGAAATATAAGTATGATGATGGTAAATACATACATATAGTTTGGAATGAAGCAAACATGCCTCTTCCGACTGATAGGAGAAATTTTAGAGAGTTTCGAGGCGAGAACTTCGGAGGTGATTGGAATGCACGATCTCACCTATGGGGTGACATATTATACAATCGGAGAGACAAAGCGTTAGAAAGACTAGTTTCCGAAAAGGTACCTAACAATTGCAAACACATACTGGACTCAAACAGGTAAAGAGGAATCTATTATCAATTTAACGCTAGTGACGCGGATAACAAAAACTACATAATTTATGTGGCGTGCAGAAAATACCATACAAAGTGCTGAAAAAAGCGTAAAACTATACTATTCCAAATCGAGTTGGTAAATGAACATACAATATGCGGTAAGGAACAAAATGTGATTTAATCCCATGACAAGTGTACTGCAATTCATATCTGGCATGGGAATTTGAAAAATTACTTGCAGAGGATAAAGAAAACAAGGAACAGCAATGTTGTTGTTTTCTTTATCTTTTGTTTTACGTGCTCTATGTGACTTGTAAGTGTTAATTTATTATCAATCATTATGCCTAAATACTTTATTACCTACCTTAATTGTAACCGCCATGTTGGAAATTTAATAATTGGATCTCTTCTTCTTTTCCCTCGCTGCTTTAACCCGAATACCATTCCTTCCTATTTTGTTTTCGAAATTTTATTTCTGCACATTTTTATCAATATTCTCTAATATTATTGTACTTTTTATTTCCAAATCCTTCCGAGTATTTTCCTCTACTAACATGGCTACGTCGTCTGCATAAGCAATAACATCAACAAACTCTTGGTCCATCGCTTCTAGTAAATAAATAAACTTTACTGTCAAAAAAGCAGTTGCAAACTTCATATGACCACATGGGGGCAATAAACTAAGTTACTCTCCGGAAACAAGCAAGGGACCATCCCATCAATTCCGATCAAGGATCCATGGGCAGTGGCGGATTTAATATTTACAAAAGAAATTATTTAATAAATATGTAGTGTTATCCATTTATTATACAAAATAAATTGTAGATATTAGACCAGTAAAAATCGAGAATAATAAAACAAAAGTATTAATAACATTCCCGCCCAAGGAAAATCCGCCATTACCCGGAGAAAAACCGGAGGAAAACCCGGGCCAGGATGGAACTACAGAGATAATGTATACAACCGTGCCAAGGTTGCGTACAGTTAAAAATAAACTATTAAAGAACAAAAGGAGCAAAATCAACATGCATGAAAAAGGAATTTGATCGGTATATAAAGTACTATAACAATGGCGTGATAAAGCATAAGAGATATTAACATCACTTACATCATTTGAAGTCAGTGGTAAACAATATTTATAAGGAATTTGAAATTCTCATTAACTTGTTTTATTAAAATCTGTAAATTCTTTAACATTATAGAAACAATAGCACATAAAAAAACTTAAAACCGCGGATTTAAAGAGTTTCAATTCATTTATATTTTGGATTGTTGGGAAGGGAATAAATCAAAATTATTCCAGAATGATAAGGACCTCAAAGGCAAAGAGTTGTTGACACGTCAGGACGATGAATATTAACCTTATTGAGCGTGTTGCGTTCGTGAACTAGACTATTTCTTCTAAAGCAGGGGTGGGATTTTAATAGTTCTGTCTTAACAATCACGAATACTTCATAAATGTATATGCAAGGGAGAGTATTTAATTCTCTAAATAAAGGTTTACATGAATTTCGGAGGTTAGATTTACATATAATGAAAAGAGTTTTATTTTGAATTCTAAAAGTTTGGATGCTCTGAGTGGATTGGCCCCAGAAGATAATACCGTACCGTAAATGAGAATATACATTTGCAAAATACAGGCAGGGCGAAACATGTTGACTATGTTGGCTAAAATTCGGAATGCATAGCATATTTTGCTTAGTTTGAGATTCAAATTATCAATATGGCAATTCCATTTGAGGTTTTCCTGAAAATAAAGTCCTAAAAATTTTATTTGGGTTCCTTTTAGCGAAAGAGATGTAGAAGGAAGAGATTTTGTTACTCTATTGCGAAATGACATTGATACTTTTATCAGTATTAACGATGAGACAATTTGAATGAAACCAAGACGAGAGGTTAGATAGAGCTTAATGCGCATTTACATAGTAGATTTGTGTCATCAGTAATATGAACCATTTTGCAATCGGGCGTGCTAGATGGCGTATCATTTACGTACAAAGAAAAGATGATAGGGTCTAAAATTGAATCTTGAGGAACACCGCATGTAAGTAGCTCTGTTTCTGAAAGGTAATATACACATACTTTATTTTCAACATGGGAAATTTCAACTTACTGATGCCTATCATTCAAGTAGGAATTTGGCTATTGATGTGCCAATTCACGAATGCCATATGAGTGAAGTTTTGAGACAAGAATTTCGTGATCGATTACATCGATTGCTTTCGAAAAATCATAAAAAATAATTGTGGATTATCTCCACGGTCAAGAGAATTGGTTACATTATTTAGAAAAGAAAATATGGCGCTGTTACTGGAAAAGGATTTCCTGAAACGGTACTGATCGTTTGAGAGAATATTATTACGCGATAAGAAGTCTAAAAGTCTCTTATAGAAGAGTTTTTTCAAGATTTTTCAGCAAGTTGGCAATAGTGATATGGGTCAATAATTTCCAACATCACATTTATTTCCTTTCTTATGTAATGGTTTCTCTTTAGCTTTTTTATGGTGTCAGGAAACACACCTTCTGACAAAAAGCTATTGAAAATATGAGTGGATTTAATATAACTAGGGAGGAACATTTTACTATAAATTCAGGTATAACATCTATCCCTCCTGAAAATTTATTTTTTAAAGAACTAATGACACTCATAACTTCACTAGGGTTAGTCTCAGAAATGAACGTAGAATGCGGTATGTGTGTGGATGTATTTCGTGGACATTGGTTTTGAGTTACTGATTTTGATATTTTACCTACTTTTGAAAAATAAGAATTAAGCAAATTTGCGATGTCCTTTGGATTTCATACAATTTTGCCATCGTGTAGTAGGGAAATGTTTTCTTGTAGATTTTCTGAAGGGGATGTGTAATTTTTTTAAATATTCCATATTGTTTTAGTCCGGTTGTTCAATTTTATTATCTGTCCATTACTTTAGCTTCATAGACCACTTTTCTGAGATTGGATTTATATTTACGGAAATAATCAAGAATTTCGGGTGTTGGATTATTGAGTTTTGAAAAATAATAGGTTTGTTCCAGCAGCAATCCCGGATAGTTCCGAACGGTTCCGAACTGTCCCGCGCATGCGTAGAAGCGAAATCCCTGTTGTGCGCTGTTCCAGCAGTGCCAATTCCGAACTTTTTTTCCCAGTTCGCTGTTGCAGCAGTCGCCACCAAGGAATTCCAAAAAGCTCGGAACCTTTTTTTTTTGGTTGGTTGGTTGGGGCTTTAGAGGCTCGTCAAAATCGAGGTCATTAGAGCCCACGCTTGGAACGTTCTGGATTTCTGTAGGGATTTTAAGTTCGGAACTGTGGTTACGGTTGGTCACCCGCGTGTTCGTAGGCGGTGGGGGAAATCAGCGGAAAGAAAGCGAGTATCACTCGATTGTTTGGCGTCGATGTGTTAACTTCTCTTATTGTGCTACCTGTTTTGTTCGACCTTGCGTTTTAAATTGAATTATTCTTTCAACTTTCGGACCATTTTCAACCTTTCCTATTATATTATGACCCTGCTTTTTTAATTGAATTATTCTCTCTGCTTTCGGACTATTTTGAACCTCTTGTTATATTTTGACCCTGTTTTTTTCCTGTTTATTCTTTCCGATTAGTGACTGAAATTCCATAGTTTATGAAGACCTAGCTTGTTTTTACTAAATTTTCTGTATATTTCATTTTATTACATTTGTATTTATTTAATTCTGATATTTCATATCTACTCTCATTAGCTTCAGTTCATTTCACGACTCATTTATTTGATTAATTTCTATTTGTGATTTAATACTTTTCGTTATTCGCCATCTGTTATATTTTACTTTCCTCATCACCTTTTTATTTTTATTTGGTTACTGGTAGATTAAAGAAAGAATGGAAAGTACCATCCATACTTTCTTAAAGAAGGTAATTTCTATTCAAAGTGTGGAAATATACACGATATTAAAATAAGTAAATATAAAAAAGTATGTGCTTGTGCCTGAGTATTTTGAATTGTGTTGGGAAGGTAAAAAACTCTTTCTAACGTTCTCAAGGGATGGGTCAGCTTTGAAAATTTATATTAGCAAAACTGTTAAGACTAGGACATTGAATTTTTACACGTTTCTGGGATAGTTTTTTGTATAAAATGTATTAGTTTTATAATTTTGTCTTGGATTTAAAAAATCTTGTATTTTTTTATAAAAGCTCGCAATTTCAAGATCGGCTAATCGCAAAAATTTTCCATCGACCCTTAAAAAACCGTATTTAAAGGTAAGATAAAAATTAACAATTAACTTATTAATCATGGTACATTGCGATTCTGTCTCTTGATACAACACGAAAGACTAGATTCGGATGCCCGGCGGTGATACACTTAACCGCACATTGGTCTTCTGTGTGTTATCAAGAGTTATAAAATCACAATGTATCATTATTAATGAGGTAATTGTTAATTTTATCTTATTTTTAAATACGGTTATTTTTACTTGTACTAATTTTACTATATGTATGTCATTTTGGAACTGCTACTTGTTCACATTTTCCCATCAAAACTTGAAAATGTAATTTTCGTCTAAAACGACTTTTTTAATGTGCACTATATAATTAATAAATGTTGTTGTAAATTACATTTTAACCCATTTTGACCGGAAACCTCATTATACAGAAGTCGGATTCGACCCGCAACTATCTTCCAACTTCATTTCATTCCACTAACCGGATTGAGGGTTAACTGTCGACTGCGACGACGTCCATGCGACATCTATTGGACGAACTTTAAACTATTGCGCGTAAAATGCGTCCAACAGCTAACAATCCCAAACGGTTCGGAACCGTCCTCAATTCCACGCATGCGCACTGAGGAAATCCCGAGAGAATTCCGAACTGTTCGGAATTTGCTTCTGGAGCAAACCTAATATAAATGACGTTTCTTTCAGGAAGAAATTCTGATCCTTGAGTTGTCCATCGATTGTTGTTTACTTTAACTAACTTGCGTTTTATAGGAAAACAAAAGTTGTAACACTTCAAGAATATTGAAAAAAATACATTGAATTTATCGTTGGTGTTTTCACATTTATTATTTATAATATTTATAATATTTTAAAAATTGTTAAATCTTTTTTGTTAAACTGTCTAGAAATCTTGTAAAGGATATTTTGTGGTTTTAATGTATCTTCAATAGTTAATATTTTGGCGAAGTGGATGGTATGTCCCGCTTTAAATACTTGAGAAGTATACATGGGTCTATTGTTGACAATTATCAGGTCCAGCAATGTTTGAGATGAACCAGACACTGTAGTGAGATCGATTATTGAAGTAACAAGATTGAAGGAACTGATTAGATTATTGAACCAATTCTTGGGATTGTTCGCGGAATCCGATTCACTGAGCAAATCGATATTGAAATCGAGATAACAATAGATTTCGTATATTTAAATAAGTGGGAGGTAGAGGGGGAAAATGGGACATGTCCGGTAACATGCTAAACCTATTTTGTGTCAAGAGAGGGGGTGGTGCATGTGTTTTTGATAGAACCTAGTTGGAAGGTCGGCGACTATTCCTAATTGTTGTCCAATCGCCGTTAGAGTTTTTATTGACCTCCTCCAGAGCACTGATACGAGTATCAATATATTGCACTAAGTGTTCGTCCGCCTTCTGGAGATCAATTTTGAATGCGTTAAGTAATGCGATCGTGTCCATTGTTGTGACTTGGTTAATAACATTGAACAAAAGTAGATGCGATGTAAAAAAATCGACAACTACCAATAAATCGGATGTATAGTATAACATTAATAACCACCTTCCAAAAAATGGACCGGTATGGCTGCTCTGTGGACAGCCTTGCCGCATTGTAATGATTATTTTTTCATTCCTATTTCCGAAATCATATTACTGTCTTCTAGATACGACCTTATTAACTTCATTGGATCCTATTGTATACTTCTCTTTTCCAATTCTGTTATTATCGTGGCCCATTGGGCACTGTCAAACGCTCCTTGGATATCGATGCTTACAAGGAGAACATACCCTGATGTTCTTTCTTTGACCTTCCTTAACAAGTGTCCAACTGTATCCTCTGTTCCTAGTCCAGCGGTGATGCCGTATTGGTTTGCATGCAACTTTCCTTTTAATTTTTTTGCCATCTTTCCGCTATTATCTTGTTTAAAATTTTTCCTTTTCCAGGTAATAAAGTTATTAGCTTCTACGATGAGATAACTTGTTGATCTCTGTTTCCCGGCTTGAAGAATTACTTCAATAACCCAATTTTCCAATTTCGCGGAAAATATCTGTAACTGTAGCAATTTAGGAGAATATTCATTATTTCTTGTCCGAAAATTGGTTCCATTTCCTCTATTATCTCATACGTGATACAGACAGGGCTCTTGTTGTTTTTGAGTGCAGTCATTATTTCCAATACCTCTGCTTACGTTATTTGTTCTTCACTACTTGTCTCCAATTACTCTAATTCTCTGTGTTGCATTTTTTGCTCTTCTTCTCCATGTATTATGTCTTGTATCAATTGCTTACCCGTATCTGTCAAGTAAGTGGTTATCGTATCTCCCTTTTTTATTGTTTTCCAAATCTTTCTCTTGTTGATTTTCTCCCTACCTATCAAATACCCACATTTGGGCTAAGACCCAAATATTTGTAGACATGCTATCTGATTCAAATTGCTCCCGCTCTGCCCGTTACTTTTTACTAATTAATTTATTAAATTCTTTCAAGTTCTCTCTTTAAACTTTCCTCTCCCATTCATACATTTCCGTTCACTTCTGAATCCTTTATATCGCTTTCTCTGTGTTTCGTACCGTCTTGGCTTCCTGTAATTCTTCATTCCACCATGTTTGTCTTCTTCTGTATCTTACTATCATTTTAGGGCTATATGGCTCTACTATTCTCAATATATTTTGTTTCAGGTTTTCTACATCTATCATCTTAATCGCCTTTTATCGTATATTTCCTGTCCACTTGTTCTTCCTGAAACTTTTTCCAATTTATTTTCCTATAATTTAATTTTCTCCTTTCTTCCTGAGCCTTATTTTCTTTTTCTTCTATTGTAAACATTATTGTCTTATGATCACCTTCGATCTCTTCATTAATCTACCACATAGTTGCCGTAGTCCGTTCATGCCTTCCCTGTAGAGTTAGGTTGATTATAGTTGTACCATTTCCACCATAGTAGGTTGGAATCACGTATCTATTTATTATACTAAGATCTTTCTCAAAAATTACCTTCTTTAACTCTTTTCCTCTCTTGTTCTCAGCATGATCTTCCCACAATGTGGATCTCCTGTTCCAATCTCCACACAAATATATTTCCTGTCCCTTATATATCTAATATTTCTCTTACCACAAGAAAACTTCTTGTCCTTTTACTTCCAAATATTACATATATATTTATTATTATCACATTTTTGTTTTACTACACGAATAACCTCCTTTTTGTGTATTCTTTAATTTCCATGACGTCTAATTGTACGTTTATACAATTAATTGTATCTACTTTTCCAAGTTTGTCTTGAAATTATTTATTATTATTATTATTATTATTCTGTGCATTTAATGATATACACATTCTCCTGGGGTCGTACCGAGTTAAATAACTTTATTTGGTGTCAATAAGCGCAGTAGTTCAGCAGTTATTGTTTTATTATTTCGAAAACTATGTTTCCCTAGTATGAGCACGTTTCCAATATGGCAGCTTTGGACTGATCAAAATGTCTCTAATTTTGCATATGGTCTCTTGTACCCCTAGGAAGCTATCCTACAAAACATGGCGCCTGTACCTGCTTTAGTTCCCAAGTTATTTGTCTTTTCCTCTTTCACAGTATAAAATACCTTTGCTTTCCACCGTAGCGCAAGTTGCCTTCTCTGCCAACATTGCGTATGGCCGTGCGATGAAATTATGTACTATCTACTTTGAATACTTTTTATAATGACTATTGAGTTCTTTCTTATCTCCCAATAACCCCATCTTCTCCATGGCAGTAACCACTTACGACATCCAAAATAACACAAAATAGAACGAAAGGTAATCTGTATGTTTCCTACTTGAGTACTATTAATACATTCATCAACAAGTTGGTAAGGAAATTTACCGTTCATCATCCTTCGGTGAAAAACAAAACACCTCGGGATGATTCATTTTGTCGTTTGTACAATCATGGTAACATTTCACTCTCGAACCCATTTTAACCTGCAAGCTATGAAGATAACTCCATTGTTTTAACATTTACTCAGGATAAGCTGTAGCAACACAACATAAAAAAATGTTTTTCAACCTTACGTTGGTAATAACATAATGTGACCCGTGAGGCGTCACACGAACTATTTTCGTGATTAATAGAAAAAGTATGGGAGTGAAGTACTCTCTGTTTTTACTTCTCTTCACGCCGTACGACTAAGCAAGAGATGCTAGAGCTGTCAGTAAGCAAAGGGAGTGTAGGTGCAATTATTCACGCTCTGGGATATTCCCAAGTTTGTGCAAGATGGATTCCGCGATGTCTTGGGGACTTCTGATCAAACCACTAAGCTGGGTTGGACAGTGTTACCCTATCCTCCATAGAACCCTGATATTTCAGCTTCTTTGGACAAAGGCTCCATCATACTTCTACTTGTCTGGACTTATATAATATTCAGAAAACATTTTGAGGATGATCAAGACGTGATTAGCGCCATGAAAACCTGTCTCCTTAAGCAGAGTAAATAGTTTTTGAGAAACAAAAATTGTGTGGCATTATATATACCATTGTACTACGTAGTTTTGTATAAACCAAGTATTTGTGTGGAAAACTTTCTACATTCTTGTAGATACAGTTATATTAACATTTGTGAAACACGTTGTACGTATTTCTTTTTAATGTTTTTTCTTGGGACTTTAGGGCTCCCCAACGTCAAGGTCATTAGAGTCCCCTTTTTCATGTTAAACCGATAACACTGCCATTCGTCTATTAATACATCCGATCATTCATTTGGAGTTGTTGTAGCAGGGAATGTTAGGGGAATGAGATAGGTTGTTGAGGAAGTGCGCCAAAAGCGGACCTCGCATCTACCAAATACAGTCCTTGGACCGGTCCTGAATACTGTTCAAAACTTCGCAGTTTCATAGGAACAATAAGTAAAGAAAATAATTGAAATTGTGAGAATAAAAAGCTTGATATGGAAAAGAGAACATGTACCCGTGTAGAAGGCAGAGTGGTGACCGCGTGGGTCCCACGCCGCGCAGAGCAGCGCAGCGGTATACGGTGCCGAACATAGCACGAAGAGCGCGATCACCACCACCGTCTGCTGCACGGTGCGTACTTTGGCGCGGGAGACGACGGGCACACGCGCCAGTCTTCCTGTCGTCCTAGGACACGAACTGCCACCAGTTTTGTTGGCTCCTGAGTCGTTTGCACGACGGCCCCGCTCTTCTGCCGTTACACCGCCTGCCGTCGATGGACCCAGCCAAGCGCCACGTCTCCACAGTCTTTGGCAGATGCGAGCGTAGGTTGCAGTCAACACCAGAAGCGGCACTATGAATGAGGAGACACAATACCTAAAATCAGATATAAACATGGGTGTAAACAGAACTCATTTCAAAACTGTAAGAAAAACTATATTAACAAAATATTGTATACGTACATTATATTCAATAAAAATAAATAAACAAAAGTAATATTTAAAAAATATACCTAATTTACTTGTTTACTCGTATACATATTGGTATAAATAAATTTTTTTTTATTTGACTGGTATTGAATTCAAATCTATTCATTCAATCACTCTCGACTCTGTGTCCGAAGCATGATTCGTAAAGCGCGTCAACTTACTTGACCTTGAAACATATCCCGGACAACTACATCGTCAACGGACAGGAGAAAATTGCGGCGGACAGGGACTCGAACTTGGAATCCTCTGCTCTGGTCACTGGTGTGCTGTCCTTTGCACCACCCGCCTCGACTCCAAAGTCCGTATGCAACATCCATCCGCGAGTAGGTACTCAGAAGATGTGAGTTAAAATATCCCGGTTCCATTACATTCAATTCAAACGCTTCCCAGTCATTTTGTTAGATGTTCTATAGTCCAGTGTCCAGAAATATCAATTTCAAAATGGTCAACGTCTTACTCAGTGAGCTATAAATTATTTTTACTGGGACCGAATGGTTATGCGAGTTTCAGGAAACGTATCTCCTGAGAGCCATGAGTTTCATTTATATCAGTATTGGCTTTAATGATATCCTTGTTTTTCATGGTACTCTGTGTTACACAACAGTTCAAATGCATCTACATTTCTTTCAGCGTTCTGTACTACTAAACACTCACGCTTAAAAACAAGGAATATATGACATTAGATATGTCTTAGATCCAATTCATCATCCCTAAAACAAGTCCTTGTCTCCAGCACAGACACCTACTTCAGTGCGCGCAAAACAACCTTTGAATGCATAGAAAATTTCCTATTTCTACTATATTGAAAGTTGAAGTTTTGTATGTCAACCTGAAGCGTATGTCAAAATCCACGCAGTGAATCAACTGACGATAAATGCAACGGAAATTCTGAAGGACTTTCCCGTCTCGAGTGTGTTAAACATGAACTTGAAGGTCGGAAAACGCGTACAGCTAAAGAGTGGAAATATTACAATTGCCGACGCAATGCACCATCGCAGGGAAATGCGGCTCTCTCTTCTGTAAGTACTACAATTCCTCAAGCCTTTCTCGTCAGTGCGTAGAAAATTTGAAGGAAAAAGTCTTTAGTGTGCTAAAATTCCTGAAGAAGCGTATAGGGGACCTCACATATTCTGTTCAGTTTTTGTATGATAAGTTCGATTCATTTAACCTAATGTCCGATCTGAAGTGGAGTTTCTGCAATTACAAATGAAAAAGGAAAATGAATGGCGAAAGGAAAACCTTTTGTCTAATTAAAGACCTTACTGACCGCATGAGGATTTTATAACAACATTCTATGAGAAATAACATTGATAGCAGTGGCGAGGATGCGTGACGTGGGGGAGGCAATAGGTGTGGAAATTCAACCAGATGACATGATAGCCGCTCACCACATACCTGCTTTCAGGAAGGAGCGTATTCCATCCGTGGTGGTGCAGTTTCAGAACAGTGTTTAGGGACACCTGGATCTCTAAACGTAAAGAAACCCAAAATTGTTACTTAGCAAGGTAAACTCGCAGTTTTAGCTGACCCGGGTCTACATTAACGAACGTCTATCGCCGTACAACAAATTATTTCTCTCCACGCTTAAAAAGAAATGTTCCTCGGTCAATGTATACGGAACAGTCCAGAGGTGGTCACATGACCAATTTGTAAAAAAATATCTTTTCCCTGTCCCTTTCCTTATTCGAGAGATCAAAACTGATATTTTAATTGATCTCAAACCGTTTACATGTTTTGACCATTACAATATAGACGACGTCGTATTACAATATAGACAAACCGCGCGCGCGTATTTTCGCATTTGTCAGCATTTACATTACTGCTCATATCTCTTGAACAATATATCCTATAAAACTAACCCAAACCATTGCAAAGATCACATTTTCATTGTATTAACTTTGTTTAGTATATCTATGATGTCTATATTGTAATATGACGAGACTGCGAATTAATTAATTGATCAAAGATCCCGTTTTGGAGTACCTAATTATGATAAANGCGAGTTCAGAAAAACTAAAACTAATTATTTGTCATTATATATATTGTGATATGACGTGACTGCGAACTAATTAATTAATCAGAGATCTCGTTTTGGAGTACCTAAATATAATCAAATGAGACTTAACAACGAGGAAAAATAACCATGCGTCAAAAATGTTGTAAGTCTTGAGTGTTGGGCGCCAAATTGTCCTAAAAAGTGGAACAATTAATTAATGAAATTCTAGGGTAATTAGGAACTCAAAAGAGCACATGCGATTTCAGTGTATACATCGAAATGAATTTAAGATTCGAATTATTTAACTAGGTGAACACACGGAGTTCCTTATCCCATAAGGAAAACGCAATTTAAAAACAAAACAAATAAATTGTTTATTGAATATTGGTACATAATTTCTAAATCTACCATTCTTTCGTCCTTCTCCATCCCCATTAGACATTCCCCCAAAACCAAAAACACAAAACAGAAAATATTGACGTGAAACAAACACAATCTCGCCATCAATTAAGATACTGAAGGTAGATATTGGTTAAAATACATGAATAATTAAATACTTGATCGCTCATCTTGATAAGGCCCTCATGGATCAAACTAATGTTTTTAACGTTCTGAGCAGGGCATAATAGTTTTATACTCGTAGCACACGTTGGTCTTATTCACGCCTAATTACCTTACCACTGGATGCAACCAGCTTGTATTTGTTACCTTATACCAAATATGGATGATCATAGCTTTGTGGTGGTGCGGGTGTACTTGCCCTGGTGACCCAAAAAAAACTCGCCTCCTCTCGTTCGTCAGCCTGTCCAGGACGCACATCCTTTTCGGAGAAGCCGACTCTTAGTTCCGGGAACTACTCGCGTCAGCTCGTGCGTTTCCGGCTCAGCAGAACGACGCCGTCATCTTCCTGAGACCCGTCCAATTCGCAGGAATTCAGTCCGCTCCCCACACGAGGTGATAGAGATGATAATTTATAAGCACGAATCCCAAGTTGATCAAGTTCATACTCAAATCATAATCGAGTGAGTTTTGCCTACGTAATAATTAGATTGGTTCCGATAAGTGTCTCCAATGATTATTCTCGAACCCGAGTTCAGCAAGAATTGTTCAGAATGTGCACAAATTGAGCCATCATTTCCAAGTCCAATCTGACGCTCCAAAAAATAAACTCTTAAAATCTCTGAACAAAAGAATGAATATTTCGAAGTCTCAAAATATTTTACAAAATAACTCGAAATAGTATCCGAACAAGTTACGAAGTGCTTCAAAAAGTAAGTTTCTGAGCGCCACGATGTGAATCGAAGAAATATCTGAATCTGAATGATTTCGGAGTGTCCGAAGTCCGAAGAGAGTTCAAAGAGAAGAGTTCTGACTGCTTCTGCCCCTCTTTTATTAATTCGTTCCCCAATTCTACTAGTGACTCCGCCTCCCGTGACTCCAAATTTTGAAGAAAAAAAAACCCACGACGAGTACCCACTCCTGACGTTGCTCTTTAAAGAAATTCGTTAGCTAACATACAATCGTCTTTTGACTGCAGCAACGCTTCTTTCAAACGAAGCATGTTTGCCCCTCTCTGTATCTTATCTTACCACCCACACTTTCAAACGCGTCTCATTAGCAACGCACGCCGACGGTTAAATCGTTGTTTACTTTTCTTGGGTCGAGCCCATACATTTCGATCTTAACTACGTAACCGCCGTGCTCCCTTGATGTCCTTATAATATGCGCAGTCTGCTTTCTAACGAAGACCTTCCTTTTCAAAACATACTTTGTGGTTCTCTGCCTCTTCTCTCAGCCTCTCAAATTTATGGTTCCTTTGATAATCTTATCTAGCCGCACTGAAAATACTTGTGTCAATGCTTCTTCTGTTGGGTTTCAAATACATTGACTCGTGTTGATCTTTGTTTTAATTAATTTAGCCTGAGAATGATTATATAATTACAATTTTTTTTTTTCATTTATTGTGACTAACTTCAGTTCTTTGTCTGTATAGCATTTGCAATACAAAGAAATTTTAAACTAGATTCGTCGCTGTACGACGCACATCTTATCCGCACTAGGCTTTGACCGCGAAGAGGCATCGCATATCTCCTATTTCATGCGTAGTTTCTCTTATTCCCCCTATTTGATGTTCATATTCTTCAAACACTTTGTACGCTTTTTCCGTCGCAATGTAGCGTTTTTTATCATGTCTATGACTTCAACTGTGATGAAATTTTTAATAAAACGTGCTCTCTCCTGGGCATGTATAGGAAATCCCACAGAAGGTGATCAGGTGTTTCTTGATCTAGGTTGCAAGAACATTCATCATTTTCTCGTATTCCAAAGTGCCGTAAATATTGGAGAAAATCACCATGACCAGTTAGAAACTGCATCAGTACCTTCGACGGACTGAACCACTTCTTAGTCCCCTATACAAATTGTACCCTCTTAATATAACCTCCTAACTTAACGAACAGATCTATACGTAGTATCCCCACCAACACATTAATCGCTTCTGCAGACTCGGTCTTGTAGCATCGTGTTATAGGCAACAGACATCTTCTATCCATTTGTCGTAAACGTCGTTCGTATGTAACATTTATTAACCCATTCTCCCATACTACGCAGCCATAGGCTGTTACCTGTCTCAGGGCGCCAACATACAGAATTCTCAAGTCTCTACATGATACATCACATTTGTGAAATCCTATCCTCATCATGTTGTACAGAATAATTTGTACCCTCCAATTGTAACTGAAGTGCTGAGCGAACTGGAAACGATCATCTAACACAACTACTAAATATAGATGACTTCTCACAACTTGTATCTTGCGGCCATGCATTCTGTTCTGTGTGGGATTTCCAAACCACATGACACGCGTCTTCGACTCCGACAATGTCGACCCTTGTTGGAAACAAACTTCTACATATTCATAAATCGAACGTTGTGCTTCCTGTTCTAGTGACCTTCTTGAATTTCCATAAACTAACACTGCCAGATCGTCGGCATAGGCAACTGATTCTATATTTTTCTTCTCAAAGTCCCACAAGATGTTGTCCATGATTACATTTCAACACATTGGTCCATTTGGCGACCCCTGTGGACATCCGATCGTTGCCTCTCTTATTAATTTTCGTCCTAAGGTGAGGACCATCGCCCTATCTTCAAAATACGTTTTAACCATGTTTAGTAGGAATAGTGGCAAGCCTTTTTTTAAAGTACTTCTGATGATTGACCACTTTGCGTGGTCAAATGCTCCGTGAATATCCAAGAAAAAAGGAACAATACTTTGTTGTACGCCCTGATATCCGTCGCACCAGTACCTCTAATTCATCATTCGTACTCCTCCTTGGTACAAAACCATACTGGCAGGTATTCATATTCTCGTGTGTTTGTAGATGTCTCTGTATTCTGTTTGTCAGAATACGATCAAACAATTTTCCCAAGGTCGGTATGAGGGAGATTGGTCTATACGAACTTGGTTGATTAACGGGACGCCCTTTCCCTTTTTAAAAGAATTTTACCACACTAATTTTCCAACACCGTGGATAATATGATGACCGCAAGCAGTCATTATATATTTCACTGTGTGTGTCCATTATCACATATATTGTCTGATGAAGCATCTCATGGGATATATTATCATAACATCGAGCTTTTTTCACCCCCATTCTCTTTACGTTTATTAGTATTTCTTTCTTATATATCTGTGTTTACTACATATTCATATTTCCATGTCTGTATCTCATCCTGTGGAAATGAATTCTCATATAGCGCCTGCCCGGTTTCCTGCCAATTCTTCGTGTAATCCTTTCTATTCATTAGTGTCGACCATATCTCCTTGCGGCGCACTTTATCAACACTAATAAGGTATGGAAGCCCCCATGTCGACTTGGAGAACGCCCGTTCCACAAAATCCCTCCAACTGATGCGTTTAGCTTACTGAATCGAAATTATAATTCTCCCGTGTCTTGCGATATTCTTGTAAAACATCACCTCCACCTTCCCCGCGTCGTTTTGAACGTTATAACTGATGTCTTAACCTGTTAATTTCACGCTTCTCCTTGCATAGTTCCGACGTCCACCATAACTCCCTTTTCGCTACTCTCTTTCTCCGAATATATTTAGCACACACTCCCACAAAATTACCAGCTCCAGCGCGTCTACCCTTGCGTCGATTGTTCTACCTGTTTTTTCCAAAATCCCATCTCTTTCAAAATTTTAATATTTGCTATCCCCCATTCGCCTCCAATCAACTCGTCGATAATCCACGCTGTTGTTTTCAGATGTTTTCCATTCTCCTCAACGCTACATCGATCAAAATTCCTCGATGATCACTGTACAGTCCCGTTTGTAATTGCCACTTGTGTACTCTCATATGTCGCCACTTGTTGGTTAGCGTCACATCGATCACTGACTCCCCCTATGTCCAACAAAAGTTGCTTTTCCATGTTCTTTTTATATAAGTAATTTTGTTTCTCTGACACATTTTTCAAATTCCATCCCCCTTTTTGATCTCCCAATATCTGCGTACGAGCATTAGTGTCCAAATATAGCAATGTTTCCCTTTGCCCCAATGCACTTACTAGTCTACGCAATGTATCCAAATCGCTCTTTATATTCTTGGCATATTGGCAATAAAAATTAACTATAATTATACTCTTCCCAATGATATTGTATCACCTGGCAGTGTGCTGTCAGGTACTGTTCATATACTCCTGGTCCTCTAACGATAATTGCACTACGCGGATTTTCCCTACAAATTACCCTGCAAGCCATCGGAATATATTGTAATTTCCCTTTCAAATGATATACTTCTTGGAAGCAACCTATTGTTATCTCTTCCCTGCGCAGAAACTCCCCAAGTTCAATTGAGGAAATATTTGTACGCTGTAAATTTTGTTAAAATATTTTAATCATAATTTGTTGCATTTTTAGTACACTTTGCGCTGCGCGGAATTCCATACAGTCCCAACTCTGCGTGCCATGATTATGCTGCAGTCCTTTCCTACTGCAATTAACACACTTTGCTATTCCATCCTTCCTTGGACACTCCGAATATTTATGGTCCACCGTTCCGCCCTACGACACCTGTAACATCTCAGCGGCATTAAATCCTCCTAAACCCTAAAGTCTACGTAGTGCCGCGCCTTCTGTGTAATTATCTCCAAAATTGTCCCATTTAATTCTAACGCTGCATTCTCAACATCCTTTCGACGTCGCTTCTCTCTGTATAACACTCGTATTTCCTTCAACACTTTTTCTCTCTCCATATTTGGCAAATTCTTATCTATTATATCATCCCAATGCACGATCAGACATCCTTTCTGGAAGGCCAAAAACACGGAGTCATGGTCGCCTCTTTCCCAACACCCGATCTTATCTCTCGTTACTGCACTAATTTTGCCTTCTCTTCATTCGGTAAAACCACCACCAATCTTCCCTCCGCTGTTTCCGGCGTCGCATCTATACATATTTTTGTCCCTGACTTTTGTATTACCTCCTTCAATTCAGCCTGCATTGCTCCTTTTCTGCCCTCAATGTTATCAATCAATATTATTTCTTGTCGCATCTTTTGTCGTCTCCCCGTCCGTGAAGCTGTAGCACATGATATCCCAGCACCACCCAGCTGTTGTAGTTGCTGTCTCATTCTCTCCAAACCCGTATCTATTGCATCATGTCTACAGTTTACAGTATTCTATTAGAAAAGTTCATTTTAACTTGCATATCAAAATTGAGCATATTTCTCTTTTTACGAATGTATTTTGAAAAATCTGGAGTGTGCCTCACTCAAATTTCAAATTACAATTCATAACACAAACTCATGGCACTAAACACTACGTAACACTGAAAATTTAAGAAAAAAGGAAAAAGGGTCTATACTGCAACCTTCCTCGTTGAGACCGATTGGAGCGGGCCGATCTATGCTCTGTCCTAGTGCGACTGCTGTGCCACCTTTAACCGGCGCGGCACGAGGCTCGCAGGCAGCGTGGAGACTCGCCTCTTCGAGGCGAGGTGGAACGCTGCTCCGCTGTGCCCCTGCGCATGCAGTACCGCTGCGTTGCCATTGACGTATTCGGAAGCGCGCTATTTGTAAGCGCGCACGTCCGAACAATGAAAATCACAAAATAAAAGTCAGACATGCGCGACTTATGAGAAATTGTGTGTCCTTTTAGTTATGTTTTTCTTAATATTTGATGTTGTGTATTGGGACAGGGAAAATATGATTTTTCTTAAATCGTCGAGCGACCAATTTATTTATTTTTGGACCTTTTTGTATGGAATGATCCCTGGGAGTTAAAATACGTCTTTGTGAGGTACTGCGAATGAAATATTTTTACAAGAAAAAGTTAGAATGGAGAAGTGCATATAATTTTCTCCTTTGGGTATATTGATAAGCTTCTATATTTAACCCATGCAACATATTATCGATGCCAAGGAATTTACAATTTTTCTTCTCTTAAGCTAATTGTGTACACTGACCATAATTTGTGGTGTGTTTCGTTGAATTTTTTTCTATACAACAAGTCAATAATTCGTTACGACAAAATAAATTAGTAATGATATTGTATTTTTTATACTTAAGTTGTTTTCGACTTATGTTATCAATGATCAAACAAATTATATAATGGAACTAGCTGGGTACCCGCGGCTTTGCTCACGTGAGTTTTGGAATATATCTGTAATTTTATTCGTTCTTATATCCTCATTGGTATTCACTGAGAATGTTATCCATTAATGTTGGAGGTTTGATAGTATTGGTGTGTACCTTCAATTATTTAATTTCGCTTATGAATTCAAAAAAGAAATTTTTAGAAAACACAAATTTCACATCCTTAGGGGTGATTTTTTGTAAAATTCTTTCTCAGCGGATATTTGGGAATTTTTTGGTGTCACGCACTTCCAAACCCCCAACTCTAGGCATCGTGCACCTCATGAAGAAGGGTACATAGTGTCATTGGAAATACAATTATTCATCTCAGAATACACAATAACCATGGACTCGACCCTAATATCTGTCTTTTTACGTTATTTTTACGTCTTTCCGCCTCCAGCTCTAAGAATTCAGTGCTTGTACGTGATCTCATCTTGAACATAACGTCATTGGTAGTTAAAACATCTCGTTGGAACAACCCAAAACAATGTATCCGGTGCATTTTTAATTTTTTTATATTTCAATTATTTTTATCCATAAACCCATTTTTTCATCCACCCACCAAGGGGTGCTAGTGGAGTGTTTGCTTAGGAGGGCTGAGTTCAGACTTCCACGATATTGGGATTTCACTATCAAGTNTGTCATGTTCGATATTTTTTCACGGCATACCCTTTCCTAGGGGTTCTTATACAAGCTGATTGTGAAATTTGACGTCTTTGAGTATGTCTCTACTAATTTCAGCGACCCCGAAAACTACGATTTCAACACTAAAATTGGTCACTTTCGATTATTTTTTACATTTCACTCCTTCTTACCCCCGACACAAAGGGTGTTTTTCCTTATAGGGATCGTGTACTTATGTGGCATATAGGATGTCACTTTACTTCCACAGTACCACAAATGATTTATTCAACACCACTATCGGTCTTTTTTTATTATGTTTACCTGTCTACCTGTTTACCTTTCTACAACTAGTAGAAGTATCAAATAATTTTCAACTATAAATGAGTGAGTTACAAGGAGGGCTATATATTATATGGGAATATAGAGGTGATATACATTGTAAGATTTGATTATTCCAGTGACTAAACAATAGGAATCAGCCTTGTTCTGGCATTGTAGATAAGTAGAATGAGCGACGGAGCGGGGGAGGAGAGCCTCCTCACTCCACTAAATTTAAAAGACCACCGTTGAGGAGTGCNCTCTTCTATCGTTGCCTATCCTAGCATTCCAACGCGCAGTTCGCCGACAAAAAAGACACCCAAATCCGATGGGCGCAGTAACCCACGCTGCAGCAAGCTAGGACCTATCGGAAATTTTTTATGAGTGTATAGAAATCGCAAACAAGCGGGGGTGTGGGTAGAAGATTCAAACGGTCATACGACTAGGGGGAGTTAAAGGAACAACCTGTCACAAAGTAAACAAGATACGTCTTGTTTAAAAGACCGTTTCAAAACCGGATGAGTAACGTTCAAATATACACCTAAGGATTGGCGCAACGAGTAACAAAATACATTCAAAATCTCCAATCGGAACTGAGGCACGGGAGGGGGGATATTTATGTCATTGGAAGCAGCGATCACGTGATAATTCAAAATTTGAGAAGTTTGGAAGTGGAAGAAAGTGCGTAAGGGAGAGAAAACCCACTTAAGGAACTGAAAATAATGCTTCGAGAGGACTTCGAGATTTTTTAAACGAGACGGAGAGATTTCGTGAGCCGAGCACTTTTTAGAGTTTTTTCAAACAAGACGGAGATTTTTCGTGAGCCGAGCATTATGAGATTTTTCGCGAGCAGAACCGGATGTTTCGAGAAGTAGAGTCTGGCAGATGATTCTGATTTCGACTCAGTTTTATTTTAATGTTGTCTGATTGTTTATAACTGAGATGAGATTTCTGAGCTTACAAGTTTCCGGAACTAAGTATTCAGTTTCCTTTATGGCGATTATTTTTGGCGGCAGATTTTAATCTGAAAAAAAGTTACGTAATTCGTACGGAGAATCTGTCCAATCGGTGGGCTCTTCCGAGACGCCGTCACCAGTAGTTGGAGTCGGACAATGGTGGTTCGGGTCCGCGCTACGCCTGAGGGCACCCAGGCCGCGTAGCTTGAGGGAGAAATTTACCACCGTTCGAGCCTTCCCGACGTGACGTCACCAACCAGGAATCGCCCTAATTACGGGGAGCCAGGCCGGCTTCCCGTGAGATCAACGCACTTCGCACTCACCACTGCCGTGCTTGATTTGTCATCAGGATGAGGTATGTTCATGACTGTTGGTTGCATCCAATACTTATTGTCATGCGCTATTGCGAGAAGACAAGTGCGGTTTTTATTGTCAAAAGGGGCCCAGAACTTTGAACTTTATGACTCGTGAAGAGGGGCCATTCATCAAGGAAGAATACAGCCTAATAACGTCTTCCAAATTAATTGTAAATATAATTGAGCTTTCAAGAAGCGAAAGTTTTTGTCACTTCAGTGTTTCTTTTGTTGATTGAAAGGAAAATTATCACAATGTTGTTTAAAAGGTTTAATTTGTTTACATTCATATTGTTGTGGAGAAGCCCAACTCGGTGGTAAAATAATTGGATTTTGTATTTATGTTTGCAGGAAGTTACGTGTGTTTTTGGGGGTAGAATGAGGGTCTTTTTTTTGTATGTGTTATTTGTGTTAATTAAAGTTAATGAGTTAATTTGTCCATGATGTGTTTTCCTGTCTTTGGAACTCCAGTATGGTACCTTCCCTTGATTAAATAACACGAACCCAATTACGAATGGACCCCTGAGAAACAGCTAGTCGAGGCATAGAAATTTACATTAACTAATTAATAATTTTCGATTTAACTCAGGTTCATTTATATTATTATAACCAAAATTTTTGTTCTGCCACAACATCAAACTAAGCAATATGGAAATTGAAAATAGGGACATACAAAACCTATTTAATAAAAATGACTTTTTATTCGACAAAAGAATAATATGTAGGTTCATTTATTCTGTTTTACACAAATACTGGGATTCAAAGAAAAAATTTCAATAAACTTGTAGGTGAGTTGAGTAATATCAACGAAAAACTAGATTTTATTATACGCGGCGAGACATAGATAAAAACCGGTGATATAGATTTTCATTAAAAAATATCTGGTTATAATATGCTTGCATAGTGCAATGACAATTATAGAGCAGAAGGAGTTATTTTCTGTGTATATAACATGTGCCACACGGATACATGTTGATAAGGTTACCGCCAATTGTCTTTTGTGTAATATAGAAACTAAAAATACATATTTTCACTTACGTGTATATATAGATTTAAATTTATTTCTGCGAATAACTTTATTAGTGAATTAACGGAACACAGTGGTGGATCCAAGGTGGGGTACAGGGGGCACATGCTCCCACCTAAATGAGATAGCAATATCAACAATAAAAGAAAGCTTTCTCACTTCGAAAAAAATAGTATGCCCATTGAAAGCAACAAGACAATTTAATAAGATCTATGTATAAAGACGACAATAGGACAAAAATTTGAGTTACTTTGGTTTCCAGATTTCCACACATACGTGGGAACTTAAGCATAGGGCTGTGATATTTCCCTATTTTTATCTGCTCTTGTATTAGGTAAAAAAGTATGTACTTTATGTTCGATATCTAACATTATATTTCAATATAACTACTTTCGACCTCGCATTAAATACCACTGAATTTTAACTATTTCATACATGTTACTGTTTTAGATGGAACACCAAAAAGTTTCTGCTGCATGTGAACTGCAGTTGAAATAGTATTGAGTAAATCTGAAGCAGTGAATAGACTCGTTAGTGAGAACGTCCACAAAATTTGTCAAACAACATGCATTATGTACAAAATGTAATTTTTCAGATTTTTATGCATTATTTAAATAAATTTATTGTCAAACAAGCAGTACAAAGTGCCTATGACCAAGTGGAGGTAAATAAATTAATTTACTCTCTGGAAGCTAGCAAAGGACCATCCCATCAATTCCGAATAGGAATTTCTTCAGTTGCAGATTCCAGAAGTTAATTAAAAAATTAATTCCGATGCAGAGACTTGCTCACCCTCGTATTCCTTATGATGGCCTCTTCCCAAAATCAAGTCCTAGATCCGCCCCATCTGAACATCTTCCTAACTATAGTCAGAATATTATTTATTTGGATAACATAAATATAAACTTCTTAGACGAAAGCTTATTTAATCAAAGTATAATGATTATAGTTTAGTCTCATTAATTAACACTTCTATTATAATTACGACTGAATGAAACTTGAATTGATCCTGTTTTGTGAGAAATATAATCTTGTATTATTTCAACATTTCTGTTTTTGACCTAGGTCTTATGGATCATTGTATATTAGGATTAAAAATAAATTGTCAATCGAAAAATATATGTAATAATATTAGGATAATGTCAAATAGTTCATATTGAGTAGAGTGATAATGAATAATTAAGTCATGAGACACAATCACTCTTATACTGATTGGAGTCAATGCTACATGTGTGATAATGTCTATTTATGGTATAATGGTTTACAAAAGTACTAACAGGTAATGAAGGTAAGTGTAAGAAAATGATTATATCCTCAATATTAAGTAATGCAAAGTCATTTACATCTCCAATAAACTATAATATCTTGAATACATTAAATTGAAGAAAACAAATATATAGAATTCTTAAGAAACGTCCATATAACTTTATCTCCTAAAATTATTTTTAAAAAATTTGCGACAAACTTAGTAATGATATGGAATATTGTTCAAAATGAATATTATATTATAAATATTATTATAAAAGAATAAAACTGTGGACTGAATAGAGCTGGATAATAGTGTTATTGTAACTGATGCATGCCACATTGCAGAAGAAATCAATAAGTACCTTGTCACGGTTCAGAGTCAAGTTCAGGCTCACNTTCTGTTTTTGACCTAGGTCTTATGGATCATTGTATATTAGGATTAAAAATAAATTGTCAATCGAAAAATATATGTAACAATATTAGGATAATGTCAAATAGTTCATATTGAGTAGAGTGATAATGAATAATTAAGTCATGAGACGCAATCACTCTTATACTGATTGGAGTCAATGCTACATGTGTGATAATGCCTATTTATGGTATAATGGTTTACAAAAGTACTAACAGGTAATGAAGGTAAGTGTAAGAAAATGATTATATCCTCAATATTAAGTAATGCAAAGTCATTTACATCTCCAATAAACTATAATATCTTGAATACATTAAATTGAAGAAAACAAATATATAGAATTCTTAAGAAACGTCCATATAACTTTATCTCCTAAAATTATTTTTAAAAAATTTGCGACAAACTTAGTAATGATATGGAATATTGTTCAAAATGAATATTATATTATAAATATTATTATAAAAGAATAAAACTGTGGACTGAATAGAGCTGGATAATAGTGTTATTGTAACTGATGCATGCCACATTGCAGAAGAAATCAATAAGTACCTTGTCACGGTTCAGAGTCAAGTTCAGGCTCACACACAACAGCCACCAACCGAATCTGCACTCTTTCTTTATCGAACCTTCCACAGATAAAGGGATTATGCAAGTTATAAAAAGTTTAAAAGAATAAAAACTAATTCAGTATTGATAAATTCACAGTTGAATGCGTTAAAAGTATTTCAAGTGAGGTAGCACCTGCTTCAGCCGTTAGTTCTTATTTGTCTACATAAAATGTCGAAATAAATGTTTTTATTACATTATTAATTTAAGGATAGAATACAGTGTTTTTCCAGAGAATCTCAAAGTACAATTGTCCCAATATATAAAAAAATATTCTCCCTTGAAATTGAATAATCTGAGGTCAATAAGCCATCTGTCCGTTTTCTCCAAAACATTTCAACTAACTATGAAATCGAGGCTCGTTGCTTTTCTAGAAAAAAATCATTTTTCTTTTTTCAGAATGTCTTTATGAGAGGAAAATCTACTGAAGAAGCCATATGATATGTTACTGTAAAATATATTACAGTTCAAATTCAAAGAAAAAAGGTTACTGGCATGTTTATAGACTTCTAAAATGCCTTTGATTTGGTTAATAACAATATTCTATTGTATAACTTAGAATTTGCTGGCAAACAAGAAATACTGGTTTAGTAGTTTATTAAACCAAAGAAGTCAACAAATTAGAATTTCTGATTAACTAAGCAATCCTCTAACTATAAAAGCAGGTGTGCCACAGGGATCAGTCATTTCTGAAACTTTTTTCTTGGTTTTTGTGTATGAACTTTTGGAACTGCCTATACCTAACCTATACCAAACCTGTACTTAACCCATACCTAACCTAACCTAAATGTTAATTGCAGAACCAACTCGCCATGAAATATTTCGCATTCGGAAAAAATGAGAAAATATGTGCTGAGAGTCACATTAGTTGCATGGAAAACGATCTGTCCATTGTCATCTATCAATTTAAGCTAATATTGAAGTAATGCCACTTGAACTGTTCTCCTTCTTTGTCTTCTATCCTTTCCCTAAGTAACGTGAGAGCAAAGGATGTTCAGGAGACAGGAGTCTGTGGGTGAATTTCCCAGATGCAGAATCCACGTGTCACATTACAAGACCATAATAATAAACCAAAATGCTTCGCACATATTGATCCCAGCTGCTACATATCCTCAGTTTTTTGCTAATACAGGACTCTGGTATTTTGGAAGCTGTACCATTTATTTATATTTCCTACCAACGATTGAAGATGAATGTTTTCTTTAAGTCTTCTTTTACCAGTGTTAATGTGCTTTTTCAATCTCATAAAAAGTTATTGTTAGAATTATCTTCTGTGGAACCAAAAGTAACGTCAAAAGACAATATAGTGTCTATTTTTCGTGGTTTCTTTACTTCTCTCACAGTTTAAGTAGCTCTGAGTGATTTGTTCATTATGTTGTCTTATGCATGGGCACCGATTGGTAAAAAATGTGGGGAGGCAGGATTCACTTGAAATCCGGGAGGTACAGAATATTCTTGAAGAGAGAAGTGGGTCCAGGAAAATTTAGTTTTAAGTGACCACAAAAACGTGTATGTAATTTATTACTGTTTAGTGAAACTTAAACAGAAATGTATGCCGCTCATGAAGTCGCCAGTAAAGAGTATTGTGCGATTATTGTTGCAAAAACTTTATGGCGTTGTAAGTTCGATAAAAAAAATTAAATAAAAAGTTCTTAACAAGTGTTTGGAAACCATTTTCTTGCCAAAATTTTTACTTTCCGATTGCTAAATACAAATCCTGCCTAGAGAAACCACTCAGAACAAGTACTGTTTGTATTCAACCATCTGTAGTACACAAATATACACACTTCATCTTCACAAGTTTTGGGGGTCTCGAGCCTCCCCAAGCTAGATGGAGTCAGCGGTCTTACATTGAAGATATACATTTTTTTTGAGACATGAAAATAATGGTGGTATATTTTTGTTACGAATATTCCTTACCAAGTGATGTAAGCCTGCTGGCCCCAAGCAGGGCTGAACGTAGCCCAGCAGTCAAGAGGACCGCTGGGTGAGACGCGCTGATATGAGAAGACGGTGAGCTGTGGAACGCACGAGAGTGCGGCAGCCGCCCACGCGATGTGCACCAAAAGACGAGAGCGCTGTGACGACCATACGCTATACGTGAGTGGACGACAGATGGCATGGTGACGGTCGAGCGCCGTCGCCACCAGCAAGTACGCGCTTAGGTAGGCACCCAAGGGCTGCAGTAACTTCACCAGTTTACAGAGCACAGCGCCGCCGCGGAACCTGTTTCATCCAGTCACTCATTTCTCACCATATTTTCAGTAAATATGAGAACTTAGTGACTTTTAAATGAAGCCAATTACTCTTTCAAACTAAATTTATTTACATTAAATACCTAAATCATTGTTATTATTATTATTATTCATTATTTTATAGATAATGTAGAGTTCCCAACGAAACTACTCACCTGAACGTGGCGTCCCAAGCGAGCTGAGGGAGGACGTTGAGCAGAGCGCTGAGCAAGTCAGCGACACAGAGGTGACAGATGAAGAAAAGCATGCGCGGCAAACGACGGCCGCCGCCTGTGGCGAATCGCCTCAGTCCCAGAGCCAGCAGCACAGCTCCGTTGCCCGCCAGCGTCAGAAGCAGCACAGCTGCCAGCGTCGCTAGCTCCACCATCGCCAGGCGCTCATCTCGTACATCGCGATCTGCTCCTCGTGCACCTGTCCCCGCAGTCACGTTCACGGTCACAGCAGCTGACAAAACCTCCGCATCCATACTAGTCACTGCTGTATTCAACTCCTACGACGGAGAAAACATTCACTATCAGCATTCCACATCAGAATTGCCAGTACGTCACATTGATTCACAATTTTATACTTTTCACCGCGGACGCGTGACATTTTAATCTATTCTACCCGACACTTCTTTCCGCATCCCGTCCCCGACGGTAGCTGTTAATCTGTCTGCAACCCAGTCCCCAATTTCATCTGCTGTTGGCTCTTTACCGCCAAGAGACAATGATGTCATTGACAAATTTGTAAACCCTTACCAGGGACGGCTTCACCATTAGACTTCACCTTCAAGCGTTGCTTAAGTAGCGTTTAGTCGCGTTATTTGGGTATTTTATTTCTCAAATTTTAGACTAATAAACAACAAATATTACTTGAAATTATTGACGCTACAAAATATTAAATTAGTCGCGAAGGACTTGGAAATTGAGAAGTATTATTTGTATATAAATCACGTGATGAAGATGTGGTTTGGTATTGCATATTTCGATTCACTAAAGTCCTAATTGGATACCTCACTTGAAAATCCTAAATTGGTCTTTAATGTTTCCCATAAGTTATTTTAGACAGTTATAAGTAATATCCGGCGATCCAGTTGGAACTAGATTAATAAAATCTAATAGAGCAGAACTTTAGAGAATAATTTCGCTATAATGGTGTCCGATATTATTGAATAATTCAAGAATGGTTTACAATATAGTTCACATTCCAAGTTCGGGCAATTTGTCGCTTTCTTCTGAAATTGGCAAATCAAAATTTTTCAAATGAAATGTTTTACACTTATTGAATGTACTATTTTTATGTTCATCGCATTCAGATGACTTTGGTGTCGACAAAATCTTTGTCATTTTTCAGTACATATTTTCATATTGAGAATAATCTATCTATATCTTTACATATTGTAGTTCATATTCTTACATGTTATCTATTTAGCTAATTTACGGTCGCATTCAAATATATATGGAAGTATTCAAGAATGATTATTAAAATTGAGTTATTTTATGTGCATCGAAAAATAGTAAATGATATTGATGTAATTCGTGCAATCAATTTCCTTGTTTCGCTGTATTGTAAAAGGCAAAGTACATAGTATATTAATGTGAGTAATGCACGTATGTGAACGAGCGCGCGCGTGTGTATTCCATATCAACTTTTGTGCGATTTTGGTGAAACTGAAAATTTTGTTCATGATTAGTCTTTTTAAAATACTGTAGTGTCCTATTAATCCTAACCTCATTCAGATGGAAAGCGTGAGAGACTAATCCCTATCGGCAAGATGAATTCCAATATCTAACTCTAAATATGGAAATAATCATTGAAGAATTACATAATAATATGCAGTATCCTTTTAATAATTCCGTAAAACATAAGTTTCATTTTACCTCACAATAATCCACGCACACATTTCTTACATAGGAATTTCAAGAGATCAACAACTTACGAGAGATCATGTGATCCCATAGTGATTTCAATCTTCAACCCAAATCTGAAATCACATATTGCTTCAAATAGAATGCGATACTAAACGTTTTTTCCTTCTGGATTCGTGCCTTGAAGTTAAATATAGATGTTGGACAACGAAACCACACATCCACATAATACGCAGACGAGCCAGCGTATGTTTTTGAAGGAAAATTGAAAATTCCCAGAACTATGATATGATTTACTCGTGTTTATATGAAAGACTCAAGTGGAAACTAGATTTTTATACTGGTATGAATTCAGTGATGTATGTTCCAATAATTTTCCGGATGTGAAATTTCGAGAAACACGTCTCGGTGTTATCATATGCGCAATACAGGGCTTGAAGCGAACAATTTTGTTTCTGTATTATGGGCAATTGAGTTCAAATTTGTATTACATTGAAAACCACGAAACTTATAAATAACGTTCCCAAAAAGAGATCCTGAATATTCAACTAAATCAAAATATTAATTTTCGGAGATTTTCGACTTTTTTCGGAGATTTTCTATTACAAATATTTAGTACACTCAATATACTGAAAGTTTCGACTTTTGATCAAGTCATCGTCAGGAAAAAAGGTCTACGAAAAAAAGTCGAAAAATTAATATTCAATATGGACGTTAATAATAAAAATCAAAGTTTTTCAATTTTATTTACAGTGTTCTTTGGTGAAAATGTAAATTAAAAGAAAAAGTCTCCCAAGAATAAGATAAATTAATCAAAAAGTAATTATTAGAACAACAATAGCAAATTATTATTGAAAAAAACTATAAAAGAACAGATTCTATTTTACATTAAATTTTTGTTAATATGGAAAATTTTAACATCATTTTGCTCGTTACATTCGGCAATACCACAGGGATGGATTATTTCAATTTAACAGTCTTTCGTACTTTTTTATATACTTGCAAGAACACTCCTACGATTATTGTGTGTTAGATTTTCCAAGAAATGATCACAATTTTCACAGAGTTAATCCAAATGTTTTTTCCCGAGACCTATTTTTATGTCTATAAAACTTTTAAACTATGATTTGTTTAATAATTAAAATGCACCAAAGAGAATAAAATTATTATCTTTCAGTGATTATAAGCTGGTCAAAATAATTTTCAACCTTTTGAAAAAGAAAACAATTGGACACTAAAATTTTACTTAGTCCAATGATTATAATTTACGTTTACATTCATAGCTGTATTAATCCCCATATAACAATTATTGAGCTGAGCTTTTTTGTGACATTTAATGCACTCCACTTTTTTATCCTCAAGAGAAGCCTCTTAAAATGATTCACCAATACCTACACATTGTTTCTGGTTATTATATATTTGAATAAGGAATTCAGTAGTACTTATCATTTTCTTGAGAAACGTAGTGATAAACTTTATGAGCATTGTGATAAAACATCATGAATTGTATGTTGAAACAAAACAACATCATAATACTTTATGAGCGCCCAATTGTATTCTTTTTAAAAATATTTAAAATTACTCTGAATACCTTAAAACATTGAAACTTTTTTTTACTTTTTTGGAACATTTTAATGTCAAGTGAAATAATTTTTTTTATTGAATTCATTTTTGTTTTTTTACGGCCATAGTCATAGGTAAATGATTCACATATTTTCTGTGCAAAGACATTCCATTCTATTGTGAAGCGAGAGAAGAACATAATCACTGTGTATTTCCGTGGCAATATTTTGATCTCTGGAATTAGGGGTTAAGGATGTTAAAATTGGCAGCAATAACACATTCACTCCAGAGCGAGACTAAGACGAGAGCGCCGTGGGTGTCGTCACTCGTGCTGCCTGGTGGCTCCAACCGACCTTGTCTCTTCTCCTTCACTATCGCTGCTTGCTTGGCCGGTGTGGCTTTACGTATATCCGGTATGGCTTTACATGATTCTACAATCCTATCCTGGGACGATTTTTCCCCGGTTTTCCTTCGGATAGAGACGGATTTATACATAGGCGAGAATGCCATTAATACTTTTGTTATTAATCTCATATTTTTACTGCATTTAATAGCTACTATTTATTTTGGAAATAATAAATTTATAACAATACGTATTAGTTAAATAATTACTTTTATAAATATGAAATCCGGCACGTGTTTGTTAAATAATTACTTTTATAAATACAAAATCCGCCATTGCTTTTGAGCCCTTGATTGGAATTTATGTGATGGTCCCTTGCTTGTTTCCGGAGAGTAACCAGTGTATTACCCCCCACGTGGGCATACATAGTTAGTAGCTGCTACTTTGATAATAAAGTTTATTTATTTATAAAAAAATTAAAAATATTATTATATTGTTTAAAATTACAAAAAAGATAAATATTATTGTTATACGAATAAATCGTCAATGACAAGAAAAGTCTAATAAATATTTTTTCTTTTATTATTTTGTGAACTCGGATAACCTAACATAAAAAGATAAATATTTGTACGTTTGTAAGCAAAGCAAATCTAAACCATTTGATTATAGTAAACGTGAAGTAAATCTACGTGAGAAAAACCATTCTCTTTTAGATGTTCGCCATCTTTTATCTGACAACCCTGTGTAAGTAGGAAGACGGTTTCTGTTATATCAACTCATGATTTTATTCTGTTTGTCATTAAGTATAAAATATTCCATAAAATTCAGAAAATTACTTTTCACTTCTATTGGCTATGTTCTTATAAATATTCTACCTCAATACCCCCTGCTTCGCTACCGAGATAATATTGAATTTTATACATAAAATTCATTATCTCCGTTACTAAAGATCAGATCGAGTTCAATTTTTTAAAATTTATTATTTCATAGGCTACAATACTATCTCCATATTTGCGATAAAACGAACAGTTTTCCATCCATTATAGAAAATATGCAAAAATCGATTTTTTACATTGACGTTTTTAGTTTTTTTGAAATATATTTTATATGTGAAATTATATGGAAAAAGTTTTCGTGTAAAAGTTATAGCTCAAGGTTTTCTCAATATATTGATATCAATTTTTATGTATTTATGTGATGTACTAACTCTGGGGAGAGGGGTGTAATCAAGAAGATGTAGCATGCTTCATGGTCGTGTAGTCACCACGTACGCAGTCATAGTGCGTGCAACATCTTAAAATACGTGGCATATTGTGATACAAGTATTTCCTTTGGTATAATAAGTCTTTGGACCAATTTAAGCGATTTGACCCGCAGGAAACTCGAAATTTTTGATTGAATTACCCCCTTAGGGGTGGTTTTCCAAAATTTCCTAAAAATACTTTTCGAGCTACAGGGGAGATCGTGGAGTCATTTCCGCATGATTTTCGTACTCCAAGAACGAATCGGAAGTTATTACATTTAAACATGAACTTGAAGACTTTTTGAACTGTTCTGTTTTTTCATAAATCTGATTTTATCTCCCGATATCGTGGAAAGGACGATACTTGTTCACGAGGGATATCGGTAAATATCAATATCAATGCTCGTATGAGTGAGCAAAAACCTTGAACGGATTCCATTGAACGTATTCAAATGATTAGTACTTTCTTTTATGACCTTAGATGAAGGATATGCCTATACCGAACAAATGGATACCGGATAATTCCAGATATTCTGTTTTAGGTATTAGATAGGAACATCTACGAATACAATATTCGAGATAATATCTCAATTAGTTTCAAAGATATCGCAAAAACAGTATACACTATGCCGTTAGTGCGAGCAACAATTATATGAAAACATAACCCCTTTGTACCTATTAAAAATAAAATATCAAAAAACCCAAAAACTCGTTTAAAATGCACTCAGAAACTGAGATTACATCTCAATTGTTCTGTAAGTATAGCGAAAACGGGGAAAATTCGAAAACTGACATTTCCTCGTATTTCACGACTTTTACATTGGAATTTCGAGAAATACTTTCTTAATGAGTACTTAAGTTACTAAAGCAACGTACTGTCCATATTTCATGCTTGTAGTTTAAGTTTAAGCTCTGCATTGATGAATGAGATTCAGTTACTCAGGACTACGCCGCTTTTTTGACGTATTAACTTTAAGGTTACATCTTCGCATCATAATTTGATCGCTGGCTCTAGCATTTCTCCTTCGTCAGAGAGCGAGCGGCCTAAAAGTAGAATATCACCTGCATAGGCTAAATATTGTTTATTTCCACCACGCTTGTCTTTTAAATGCATTATAACTTTTTATAGTCGTGGACAGATAATCTACTAGCCTCAAGCAATTTGTTGTTATGAATATTTGTTTTGACATTGCATTTAGTATTAAAAAGAGTCATTTTAACGAGTATTATTAATTTAAAGTGTATTCCAAATTCTACCATGATATCCATATGGTTATTTCTATTAGTGCTAGCATAGGCTTGCTGAAAATCAACAAAGAGTAGAGGAACAAGGGAGTTCAATTCTAAGATTTGTTCAAGAATTTGTCAAAGTGTGAAGATTTGATCTGTTATAAACGTAGGCTTCCGCGGCCGGTGTCAGTATGAACTTGTTTGTCCGGGACCGCGTCTTCGTAGATACAAATACCAACGTTTCGGTTATCATGCTGTGGCATTCTTCAGGGCAATGTCAGAGTCGTACAAACCTAAGTTGCTGTCGTACTCTACGGCAGGGTATTATTTCAAATGTATCGTTCTTTAGAATTGCACGTTGTTTTTTTTAATTTCCATAATTTATTTTGTTTTTCACATAACAGAATATGTACAATCACGAAATAACATAAAATAATAAACACGGAACACATTAACGGAAAAACACGAAATACAAGATAACATAAAAAGAAATACATAAAATTATTATTTGGGAAATTCTGTTACTGTTTTAACATATTAACTTTAACTTAAGACCGTAACTGAATAACTATAACTGAATAATTAATGAGATCTAATTAGTATACGGAACGGATGTACATTGCAAAATTAGGGTACCTGGTAATAACTGTTGTTATGGTGGAGAAAGGGTTGCGAGTTGAAGTACGTCAGTAGGCATTCGTTTTATTGTCAAAATTGTCCGTTGAGCATTTTGTCTGTACCGTAAGTATGAGTCTGGTGGGTTAGAGAATAATTTGGTTAGTCTGTCTTTCTCTGTCGAGTGAATAAGAGTCATAAGTGGAACAATATTTTGTCCTTATCAAAGTTTTAAATTGCTTATAAATTTCGTTTGTGCTCCTGGATTCTAGTTTTTAACCCTCTTTGTTTGACCTACGTAGCTAGCATTACAATCTTTACATCTTATATTGTATAATACGTTGTTAGTATGCGTGTGATCTTTCTTATCTTTACCTTTTGTTATCAAATTATTTTTTTTATTTTTAAATTTTGAAATCAATTTCATATTCTCAGACTATAGTAATCTATGTAGTGAAACAGTTATAAACTGAGTTATTAAGGAAACACTGCTTAAATCATATTTTGTTGAGTTTGCGTTTGTTGTTGCCTGTTTTGCAGGTAAATACTATTTTTATTATCTTTTTTAAATATTTTATTAACAAATTCTATGGGTTTAGTAAAAAGCTAAAAGTAGGTAAATTTTTTCTCCGACGTTGTTCATCCGAAAGTACCATAGCTTTATATATTAAGTTATAAATCACAGCTCTCTTTTGTGTTAAAATATTCTCTGAGTAAAAATTTAATACACATCCTGAATAAGTGTCCTTCCTATACCAATTTAAGGATAGTTTTGTGTCCTCACGATTAATTCATTCATCAAGAAAATTTAGTTTATTATTCTAATGTAATTCGATTTCTAATGTAATTTTATCCTAGAGTGTTAACTATGAAATGTATCTAAATGTTTTGTATTTCATTTTCAAGCACTATACAAAATATATCTACATATCTGTCATAAAGTACATGTATAATGGACGTTATTTGTTGTCGAATGCACTAGTTTGTGTATTAATTCGCTTCCAAACTTAAGTCATACAAAAATCACACGAAGATTTAATTCGAATTGTGAAATTTCAAGAACCTCAAAAAGAAATTATAGGATTTCTTCAATTTTGGGTTTGTCTCCATCCCTGTCCATCTCTGATGACCCCTCATTTATTGACTTCCAACGATCATTAACTCTTGTATCATTGACGCGAACCGTGATGCGGATATATGACAAGTATTAAATTGCGTACAAGGTAACGACACAAGGTGAGTTAGGAGCTACATTTTACGACCCTCTTTTACAGAGCTGCGAGTATACGCATGGTCCAGCCCGTCGGCGTATCCGTGAAATATTACGGAAGAATCTTGATTACCTAGTAAATACGTCGGGCCAGAGCACGATTGAGCGATTCAGTGACGCAGACGAATAACAAATTGTGACTTAGATCGTGATGGCATGAAGCGGTGTTGAAGACACATGCTTTATTAACGGTTGAGGATCGCCATGTCGACTAACATTACGCCTATTACGACCACTATCACAATAATGAATTTTCATTGATCCATTATTTTTGTTTTCTTAATCTTTAATCTCTCTTGAACATGCTGAATAATTCATGTGACTCTACTTTAATGTACTTTCAATAAACATACTGATATATTTCTTTACACTCACTTATGTATTATGGAATGTAAATTTGTTGCATCAGAGTGGCCTCCTAATAGTGGAGGTATGATGTCAACTTCATTCTGAATTAATGAAAATCGTACGAGCTTCGTAGTTACATACGAGTCAATCCAGACAAAATATTCCATTGAAAAAATAATTTTTGGCTGTCAAACTTAGTCTGCTTTCTAAATACTAACTGCCAGTTTCTATGTTTATGTGAGTGTACAAAGTAACCTTTTTTCAGATTTGTATCTCTACTGCATTGGCTTCTAGTAGCCACTTCGATAACGAGTTCTTTTTGGTCTTTGCAAATGTTACCCGTAAATTAAATAACTTTTGTTTATTTATTAAGATATCTGATTGAAGTAAAATTTTCATCCGAATAAAATCGTCTATAATTAGAGTAATAACCAAATAATTGTTTGGATTCAAGGAAATAACGTTAAAATAGAATAGAAAATCACGTTTCAATAAGTGGAAATAACAGATTACTTTTTCGCAGAAAGGATTAAAACAGAACTATCCATTTCGTCTCGTTAAAAATATCATAGATGTCCATATACTATTATAATTTGAGAAAGTTAACATCGTTTAAGTTTACCGAACCTTCAAATGTTTATATTTGACTAAAATTAGTAATTATAACATCCGTAAATCAGAAAAGCGGTTGACCGAAAAAATCTAAAATTTTCACAATGTTCGTTCGGTAACTAGTTATGACATAAAATTTCATCATTGTTTTTAAACTACGAAATATTAAAAAGCTTTAATATTAGAAATATTTCAACTTGTGCAGCAATTAAAAACGAATACACTATTTTGATAATTTTCAACTATTTTATAGTTACAGTGACATAACACTTTTATTATATGAAAGATACCTCATACTGGAATATAGATAAAATAGTGCAAATTCGAAAATGCACAGTTCACCTTATTTCGCCTCCTAAAAATGCGAATTACAAAAATAAAAAAACATTCTACACTATCAAAAACAACGTTCTGTCGTAGTTTCTTCTTCCTATTTCTGATAGTTTATTTCTCCGAGACGATGAATGGGTGAATGAGATAGTCACTAAGTCAGTCAGCCATTAACACTTATTATACTCTCACTTCTTTACCTTAGAGATGATAAATTTTTATTGTCTACACAATTATTTTATTTCAAATTGAGAATAAGAGTACTAATTTTATCTAAACTTTGCAGTTTCTTAAGCGCAAAACATTTGATAAACATATAACAATCACACTATTATATCTAGGAGAATTCTATACGACATGCAAAAACTTCAGCCCCCAGGAACAAACAAACAATATATGGTTGAAGAAAACGCCGAAGAAGAATTATATATTCGGTATTAAAATATTAGATAGATTATACAAAAAATTATTATGAAAAGAGTATTAAATTAACATTGTGTAGATTCCCAGTAAACATATTGCTAACTGTCCTTTTTCATATTCCTTTTCTTTACGTTGCACTAATGAGCACTTATTGCGATTTTTAATTGGCCAACTTCTTTCGATGTTCGAGTTTTGTTTGTCATGCGTAGTTTTATACACAATTGTGTTTTTCTTCGATGAAAAATTTTCTGTTGTTTATTTACAAACACAAACACGTATGAATAATTCATTTAAGTAATTTCAGGTGCAGTGTACTTTAAATCTATATAGTAAATTAATGTTGAGGATGGCGGACTTAACCATCTTTTAGTCATTTACCTGAATTCAACCAAAATGCGAAACAATAAAATATATATATTAAAAGAAATCATTATACGTCAATATCCGTTAGATTTTGATTGGTGACAGTCCATTCTGTTGTGGCAAGCCATTCAATTTCTACTTTTGTTGACCATAGGTCATTTTAAGGTAAACACATGAAAAATGTTACTTTCTTCAAAATTTAATTCCAGCATGGCACGGTAGGCTTTGTTTTATTGTATTGTTTACCTATAATGTATTAAAAATATAATGTAATGTTAAAATGTATTTAAAATGTCAGGTTTACATGCAAAAAACACTATATATTAATTTGCTCGTGAGATATCAAATGTCTAAAACACATTTCACCCAAATTTACCCCTTTAAAATCGACATTAAAAAATACTTAGGCAGAGAGCTTCTACAACATAAAAACATCTCCTCAAAATGTGAAGTTTCAATTAAAGTCGATTTTTTTTTGCGGATTGTCTCAACAGAACTTCTTTTCTGAACTATTTGCTTAACTATCGGAAAATCTTCCTGTTAAGTAATAAAGTTATATATAGAGTGGACTGTACGTTTATTATCATATCACATGTCGGTAAACTCAGTCCATACGAAACAAAATTCAGCCATGCATGAAAATAAAATTCTCTAATCTCCGCCTTTTGACGTTCTGTTTATTAGTTCAAGACGTTAACTATTATTCGATTGTGTTCGTTTTCCAGTGTTAAGGATATTACACTAATAATTTGATTTTGGACTCATAATTCGAGTTCTTGAATCAACAACATCAAACTAAAGGATGTCTAGTTTCATTTTGAAATCAAATTTTCACAAAAACCCGCATCTTTGGAAGACGCTAGATTTGTTGAAATACACTAGTTGCTTTCCTAAGACCATAATTGGTCTGATGTTATGTTTTCATTTGTCAAGTTCAAAAATCTGCAATCACGACTCAAGCACAAGTATGATTTCAATTTTTAGTTAAACGATATCTCACTACAACTGACCATGCATGTCAGCAATCGTATGTAGTATTGCTTAAAAATACGTAAAATTTAAGTAACTGGTATGAATGTTCGTTACTTACATTTCCTATGAGAAATCCAGTAGTGAAGAGAAAATGTTATCCATCTCTCCTACCAAACAGTCATTCTGAGTTAGGGAAAGATGATGAACACATTTTCCTGAGAGTCCTATTCTAGTATTTTTCACGAAACGAACGAGTGCGAAATGCGACAAGATGAGAACTTCGTCCATGAAGCATTCACTTGCGAACTCCCAACGTGACGTGAGAAAACCACAGAAAGTTGTAGCACTGTAACACTGCATCATCGAAAAAAGCGCTTGTTCTCCCTCTCCAACTCCAACGTCATTGCGCATGCGTGACTTACAGTTATTTGGGAGGAAAAGATCTTTTGATTCTCGGCATATCGCTTGCCAAATAATTCCTTATTTGCGTAATTCCATTTGAACGAATAATGGAACATTATTTCACCTCGCAAAANTCCTTATTTGCGTAATTCCATTTGAACGAATAATGGAACATTATTTCACCTCGCAAAACTTTTATCGCAATTATTCCTGTTTTGTTTTGCTTTCGTGAATAACTTAATTTTATTACAACGACGAGAAAAAAAGCTCATTGACTATGTGAGATTGATTTCAAAAATTCAAATCAGTTATGAATATTCTCTGTTACATTTTCCGCGATTTTTATGGGAGTATATAATATATATTATCTTCTATTAAATTTGGTTTAGATTAAGCAATAATTGCTTTCTCACTTATATGTGTCACTTTCAGTCAATAAACGACAAGTAAAACGAAGAACATGAACACATCAAATATTAGATGAATACTTTTCGGTAAAAGTCAAGTAACCGGTAAAACTCCGAATAACTTTTAAATCGCATTGTTTTGTGACTTTTTCCAGGATTTCTTAGAAATTAGGATCATACTGACCCTAGGACTCCTACGAGTCTACAAACAATACTTAATTCTCAAATAAAAGTAAACATTTCTAGAAATAGATTTTTTTTCGAAATCCATTATTAGTCGCTCTCGTAATAGTCGGCAAGATATAAAGCATTAAAGAAAGGCCGACTTTGTTAAACAATTTCTTGACCCAGAAGTTTTCAAAAATAACAGGACGAGATGAATATTTTTAATTTTTTAAAAGTTTTAAGAGTTTAACGAGTCAATACGAACGAAAGGAATCTGTTACAACGAACGCAAAACGGTAGTACGTATAGAAAACTGTTACTAACAAACTAAGACCTTGTTTTTTTTAAATTTATTGCACTGAACTGGATTCGCAAACAAAACTCAATACTAGACCATTTCTCAATACCTGACGAGATGTTCCAAATGCAAGAAGACCGACTTCGTGAAATAATTTCTTGTCACGAAAATTCTCCAAAATGCCCGAAATGAGATTAATTTTTGCATTTTTGAAAAATTTAAAATGCTTATCGAGTCAATGTGAACATAATGAATCGATTACAAAAAACCGCAAATCGCTAGTAAGTGTAGAAAACTTTTGGATGTGCATTTAGGCCCTTGTGGATGAGTTTTTTTTATCCATTTCCGTCAACAGGATTTGTTAACGAAATTCAATATTACTCAAATTTTCAGTCTGTTACAGGTGCATGCCAGGGAAAATGTATTTTGCATCAGTTTCAACTTGTCCCTTTCGAAATTAGTTGCCTACAATGCTCGCCAGTGTATCTTCTACTATTATTTCAGACGACAGGCAGCAGTTTATTTCTTCACCCCAATGATTCCTGAGCACATCGGCATAATCGAATTTTCAGGGAATGAATACTATTCCGAAACACACGTGTAGTTTAACAGCAAACTCTCCATCTATAGCGACACGAGCAGGCCTTGTGTCTGTGTGCAGCTCTGTGTTGGATGATGTAATGCGGTACTATTTCTTTATTTCATAGCAATACTCCGGATAAACACATTCCCCAGCATCCAACGAGTAAATACTCTTTCATGAAGTCCCCTTTCCCGTAGTCAGTCCTGCAGATGTTTTCATTACTCACATGAGAGTCTCCTCTATAGTCTGATCAGCCGATATTTCAGACCGGTTGACGTTTCTGACCGGTTGAGTATGAACCATTTACGGTTTGTAAATTCATCGAACCCACCTGATCTATACTGAAGTAGGAGACTTGTGCCGGTTAAAAGCAACCTTCATCTATAAGAATATTCGTGTAAGTTCTAGCACAAAATGCTAGAACTAAGGGGTGATGGGGGTGGTGGGGTGTCAGGTGTCGTGCACAGGTGTGCCGGTTTGAAGCCTGTTTCCCCACATAAGAATTACACGTGTGCCTGTTTGAAGACAAAAAGGGGTAGGGGGAAAGTGTGATGGATTTGTGACCTTGTACATTAAAATCCCACACCTGCCTTAGAAGAAATAGTTTAGTTCACGAACACAACACTCGTAGTAAGGCTAATATTCATCGTCCTGGCATGTCACAACTCTTTGCCTTTGAGGCTCTTATCATTTAAGAATAATGTTGTATTATTCCCTTACCAAATATCTAAAAGATATAAATAAATTGAATCTCTTTCAATCCGCGGTTTAAAGCTTTTTAATTTGCTATTTTTTCTATAATGTGAAAGAATTTACAGATTTTAATAAAAGAAGTTAATGAGAGTTTCAATTTCTTTATAAATATTGTTTTCCATTTGTCTTCGGATGATGTAAGTGATGTTATTATCTCTTCAACTTTACCACGCCATTGTTATAGTACACTAAATACTGATCAAATTCCTTTTTCATGCATGTTGATTTTGCTCTTTGTTTTTTAATAGTTTATTTTTAACTGTACGCAACCCTGGCACGGTAGCCCCATCCTGCCCCGGGTTTTCCTTACGGTTTTCCTCGGGGTAGTTGCGGATTTTCCTTGGGCGGGAATGTCATTAATACTTTTGTTTTATTAATCTCGAATTTTTACTGCACTAATATCTACAATTTATTTTGAATAATAAATGTAGAACAGTACGTATTTATTAAATCATTTCTTTTGAAAATATTAAATCCGCCACTGCCGATGGTCCCTTGCTTGTTTCCGGAGAGTAACTTAGTTTATTGCACCCCCCAACACACACACACACATGGTCATGCGCAGTTTGCAACTGCTTTTTTGACAATAAAGTTTATTTTTTATTACAACGAACTGACGTATCTGACTAATGGAGAGGGACACTTCTGGGCCATCGAGTGATTGTTTAAGGACCGTCACATGACTATATCCTCGCTGACGGCATACTGCCAGGAAGTCGCCCTTGTCAAGGCATCACAACTGGCATGTTTGTCCAACGCCGAGCGCCTGCATCTGGATGCTGCCACATCTTGTTACTCCGCCCCGCGAGCTACCTAGTGTCACGCCTGAGACACCACCAGAGACTACTGGTAACTCATTCACTCCTTGTTGTCGCGAAATAATAATGCGCAGACTCAACCAACGTTGAGAGTGGTAGCAACGATGGAGAACACCTAGAGCACGCTCGCCGACGAAGGGAGAACTGCGCGAAATGGATAGTTGTCTCACCAACTGAGGTCTTCGACAAGAGGATCGAGTAGCAAACGCGGCGCTTCCAGTACTGCGCGTTCCTCAACTTTGCGTTTGGATGATTCCGCCTACCGGTAGAGGACGCCGACGGTCACATTTACACGCACGGGGTTTTACTTGAAGCTTTTTGAATGCATTGTACTGAACAGTGCGCCGTTCAAACATTCATGCTGGTCCCGCTATGTTGATGACTCGTTTGTCATATGGAGTTATAAGAGTAAAGCAAAGACTAATTTCTACACACGTCAACAGCATACACTCATGCATTCAGTTCGTCATGGAGACGAAGAACGAAGGACAATTGACGTTGAATGTTCTAGGAAGATTGTTCGCTTGATCATAATGTATATAGGAAACCCACTCACACAGAACTAACTATCGTCCTAGCCATAAGTGAGCCATTATGAAAATAAACGTAGATATAGCCACGCGCGTTTGTTAGTCACAGCATTCGAACACAGAAATCAGTCACACTCATCAAGGACTGCAATCCAACAGCTACACTGATTCAGAAGCCCACAGAACTATACGACTTAATAAAAAGCTCTCAGTGTCACTCCTGACATGGAAGGTTTAACAAATGAAGTCCAGAATAGGATAATTTAGAGGTTTTCTTTTCTTTCAATTTTATTTATTTATTTATAGTTATTATTTCGATGTGTTTACTGAGTGCATTGAATATTTGTAAATGTGTGTATGAATTTGTTGTTTTTCCAATGGTTCTTCCACATGTGTCAATAGGTAGTTCCTTCGGCATCTCTGTATAGCGGTATATTCGGACGCTCCCCTTATTGTAGAAAGGACGTTCTTCGGAGTAGCCGGAGACACCGGGTATGGCGGGGTTTTCCAACGTAAAGTCACAAAAAATATATATATAATATATCAAACACATTTATTTCCTTTTATTAACTTGTTAAAAACAGTCCCAATGTATAAAGCGTCGTATTATTATATTCCCAAAAGTAAATAACAGTATACGCCAAGCGAATTTGAATTTACGAGCCCTGATTTTAAGTGAACAGTCAATACACTACCACTTGCGTCACGGTGACTAAAACAAATGTTAGATTTTTTATAGATTTATAAAATATTATTACAAGAAGACTAACGATCTTTCTGAGAAATGCGATCGTTTCTTTATATAAAGAATGTCTCGGATGGTATACGTTGGTGAGTATATGTCGTTTATATAAATCTACAATTTTAATCCGACCATGAAGAAAATTTCCACACGTGACCTCTAATACACTAAGAATAGCACCGTCTACTTCAGATTTCGAAAATCCACGCCAATCCCCGTTTTTTTATATTTTTACTATTTTTATTTTTTTCTATTTTTAGTTATATCTCATGTACTGATTGAGATATCAACTTGATTTTTGTACCTCAACATTGATAATTTAAATATCTAGAAACTGGATTTTGGATTTGAGGCAAAATGAGCTAAAAATTTCAGAACTGTTGATAGGTGTTTTAATACCAGAATGTCCAGTCATTATTAAGTTTCTTTTATAAATCTCGAGCAACGCCGAATAGTGATATATATATATATATATATATATATATATATATATATATATATATATATATATATATATAGTTATGAAATGTTAATTTTAGTGAAAATTAAAATTCAAAATTTCAAACCGTTGAAAAATACAGCGNGTTCTAGGACACGGGTGGCGGCGTGTTAGAAAGGCCATTAGTTTTCGGAAGAGCTGAACAAAATAATAAAGCTTATTTCTTAATAGGGATGAGCGCCCTGCACTACATAGACTGTTTGGAGCGTGAGAAAGCGGTAATGCACTGAGGGTGCGGTTTCGGAAGCGTTTAAAGAAGTATCAATGAATAGGCACCAGGCTGAGGTGGGCGACGAAATATGATGGACAAACAGGCGGCGAGTAGTCATTAGGGACTTCCGCGGCGAGCAACGAACTTGCAGAAATTCGGATTCTTCAGGGTGGTCGGCGGAAATGTACTAGACAAAAAAACAAAGTGTGGGAAACATTGAAGGATTCGGCACGTGGGGACCACATGGGATCGAACCAGCGAAGACCGTTGATGCGAAAACCAAACTATATGATTTGCCGAAAATAAACAAATGTCACGACCGTTTCAACCTATCCCAGGAAGCCCGCGAGGATTTGATAAAATGTAGTGATTGGTAAACAGAAACACGTGACGCGGGGGAGGCTGTGACTCGCTCCGCGAGAAGTTGACAGAAAGTGGGGGCGAGGGGATAAAAAGAAGAGATTTTAGAGTTTTCAAAAAGGAGGAGAGTTGAGCAGAGTGCAGAGAGACAGTTTTCTTAGAGAGTGGAGCAGAGTACAGAGAGTCCGAGATTTCGACATAGAGATTTTTTACAGAGATCCCGAGACATAGTTTGACTTAGAAATTGCGGCATTCAAACACTTAATATCTACTGGTATGCGGAGGCATCGAACTTTTAGGGATGGTCCCGCTCCGGAGCGTCTCGTGGCTTCTTCCTAAGCAATAGTGGATGTGTTCGACTCGGACTTCGTGGGCGTAAATCCTTAATCGGTGTAAGTGCCTTAATTGGGTTCCGGCTGACTGGAGGCAACCAGTAGGGGGCGACACTGGGCGGTGCGTAGGTCCTAGGATCCCGAATTGCGGCAGCAGCTGGTCGAGGCGGCGGAGAACTTATAAGATGGCTCTGGTCATGGATCACCGAAGGGTCTGAAACAGCCACACCGTTTTCGAGACGGACAGGCAGCCATTTCAATTAAAATGGTAAATATTCTGACAGCCGTCAGAATAGCGGCCAAGTGGCGAACGACCTGGTGATGAAAAAGAGGCGTGTGCTCCGTTGTCAGAAGAAACCAAAACTATGAAAAGACTAATTCACATGTTTAAGCCATCGGACGATAATTAAATTTACTCAATTTCTGTTATAAAATTAATATAATTTGGTTGGGACTAAAAGTGTACCAACACATGAAAAATAGGATAGGAATGAATACGTGTGATTTTGGGGGAAAATGCCATGGGGATATTTATGTGTAGATCGTAAATGTAAATAGCTAGTAAATAAAACTTAATTTGATCAAGGCTGTTTGATACTCCTTTTCAAGTGTGTGTTTTATTGAGGTAAATGGGCCGAACCCGCCCATCCAAACTTCCCTTGGACCAGCTAGTCGGTGCAAATGCTAATCGCTGATTTGGCTAGGTATGTGAGCTCCCAATACCAGCTAGCAATCAGTCATTTTAAATAAGTTACAATTTGGCACTCCAACGTGAGGCTTCAATTAAATTATGTTACAATTTGACTCTCCAACGTGTCGCTCAACTTATTTTAGCCCTTGTTCACTTTTATTATGCTACAATATATATGAAATATAAATTTTGTTATATTTATGAAATATAAATTTTAAAAGCTGGAAGATTTTTTCAGAAATTTTGAAGCAGTATTAGTACTTACAACTCTAGATACCAGGAATTATATACTGATGGACCTAGATTAATATAATTTTTACTAACAGTCGAATTATAATTTTGAAACATTATTTAATGTATTTCAAATTTCTTTACTAAATATTGATTCGCAGAAGGGAGTTGATTAATTGACGTAAATAGGAAGAAGAGATCGGATAATTAATATCCTAAAAAAGATTTTGCAACCGTTTTTATTCTAGAAACTGACTAAACAATATTTTGTTAAGTATTTATGCGGATTAAATTGTAATAGAAACCTCACAATTTTGAAGTTGGAATTTCCTTATATGGGATTTCACATGAAACGCTAAATGGTACATTGTACTAATTACTAAAATCTAAACGTACCATAGAAATTTTCGGTATCATAATATACACTTGAAAAATTTATATTCAGCACATTCACCTATTAATCGATTCAAGAATCTTATTGACACCTTCAACCTAAACTACGATAAACGACCCCACTCGCCTCTCATTTCATCTCAAACATAGCTAGATCAGATGGAGACCCAAGTAAGATTTTCCTCTTTCACCTCGACCTCGGATAAGATTATTGACAAAAATTAAAACTCGTACTCCTCTGAAGTGTTTAATGCGGGGTACAGCGATCACATTGCACAAGAATAGACCATTACAGATTAACTAAAACCACATAAAATCCTTTTCAAATTTTCTACACAAGTTTAAAGACATAAATTAATCCATAATTACAAATTATTTGCATGAGGAAACTTGGAAAGATATTTAGAAATGACAAAACACAGACGATATATTCAACGTATTTATTTCAACATTCCTAAAACATTAGATCTCTAGTTATCGCATACACCGCAAGTTAATTAACACAAAGAAATACAATAGATGGTTCATCCATGGGATAAGAATTTCTTCCAAAAACAAACATCGTTTATAATATCTTTCAAAACTCTATAACCAACCGCCTGAATTCCATGCTTATTTCCGTAAATATAAAACTTTTCTCCGAAAAGTAGTCTATGCAGCCAAAGTTATGGAAAGTGACAGACAGATACTAAAATCAGAATCGAACAACTGGATTAAATCCACGTGGAATATTGCAAAAAACTGCACGTTACAAATACAAAATTCTTAGTTCTTCATATTCAAGACAACCTCAATTAGTATTGACACGTTGACAATCCCAATTCCCAATTAAGCGAATTGAGTTACGCATAACGAATATTAGTGAACGTATTTAATCCACATATTTCCCGTTGCGCATATTTTGCATAAGTTTACTCCCGTTTACGTAACAGCATTATCTTCTGGGGCAATTGCAGTCAGAACATACAAACTTTCAGAATTCATAAGAGGATAGTTCGGATAATTTGTAAATCTCACCCCTGAAACTCTTGCAAACCTTTATTTAAGGAATTAAATATTTTAACACTTTCCTGCATTTTTATTTATGAAACCGCTGTTTGTAAAGACCAAATTACTGAAACGCCAGTCTTGCTTCATACAAAACGGTCGTTCACGATCACAAAAATCGCAATATGAATAATATTCATCGTCCTAGAGTGTCAACCGCTCTTTGTCAAAAAGAGCCATATCATTCGGGAATCGTTCTTGATAATTCTCTTCCCAAAAACATAAAAGATTATAAAATAGAATTTCTTCAAATCCGCGGTCAAAGCTACCTACTGCACAAGTGCTTCTACAATGTAAAATAATTTATTGATTCCAATAAACGTGAAAGTTGTCTTGGACTGTATCACACCATTGCCGTAGTACTTTCAAAAAATTTATAAGAGTTTCAAAACTCATGCTTCTATTGTATCATTTGCTGCGTGCTTCTACTGTGTCTTTTTAGCCATATACTCGCAAGTTAGTTTTATATGTACCCAACCTTGGCACGGCGAATGCAATAGTTCTGTAGATCGGGTTTTTCTTCGGGTAGAGGCAGATTTTTTTATACTGACTCTCTAAGCTCTTGTCTTGGGGCAGTATCTTTTGAAGTTAGAAATTTCGAATTCAGTGTTATTTTAGTAAATTATAAACACGTTTCTTCGAATAAACTATAGCTTGGTAATAATGTGTACTTCTGATATTTTGTGTTATATTAATACAAATTTGTTGGTATTCTATAAATTTTATAACACTACCGAATTATTTTTATTCTTATAATAGGAGGTTGCTGAAATGTCTTCCTGTTAGTAAATTAGTACATCGCTCTCAACGTGGCCATATGCAGTTTGTGCCGCTTCTTTGACAGTAAATTTATTTATTTATCTTACCAGATTATCTATGTGACGAGTTCTGCAGCAAAATACATTTTACAACTTTTAAACTACATTCAATTTGCTTCAATTTGACACCATAATTGTTTCGCAACGTCGAGCAGAGATTGATATAAGACATTTGAAGACGCCATATAACACAAGAATATTCACTATTACATGTTAGAGTAGCAATACAGTATCAAGTATTAATTATATTTAACTTCATAGTTTTCATCTAGTGATAATACATTATAGGAGCACGAATATGGAGATGATGACCGGTTTCGCTCTTTTTAAAAACATAGTTCGTTCATTTTGTCCCGTCGAAACTGATTTTGGGAACAGTTTATATGACAGAGGCTGAAAAAATATGATGGAAAACGTGCTCACTAATGTTAGGCCATTTATTTAAGTATCGAGGTAATAATACATAGGGGAAAGTCATGGGATGGAACAAGATGGAGACGTGACGTACCAAAGAGAAATTTATACTTGATACATTATTTTAAAAAATAAATTAATTAATGAAATTCGAAGACGAGGAATTTAATATAATCACTACTAAAGGCTATTGATACTATGGAAAATCATGGACCTACTGACAAACTATAGATGCAGTATTTTCGCATCGTGAATTTAATAAACCAGTTCATTGAGACAGAATAACCTCCATCTTGCCCTTATCCCAAAAATGTAAATTTATTTTTATGCGGCAAGTCAATTCTTAACGGAAAATACGCCCACATGTATCTACTAGATATGTTAGCTAAAGAAATTAATTCGGAGGAGACTAGTGCCGGTTTGGACCCACTTTCGCCTGTAAGAATATGTCAGTTCTAGCATTTTGTATTGTCTTTTGTGAAGCAGGTGTTGTGATATGAGGTATCGAATCTGATGCGTTGTCTGACGCAGGAATCAACTCTGTCACAGCATAGGGTGTTGAATCTGAAACGATGAGAGATGTCTACTCTGTCACAACATGGGATGTACAATTTGAAACTGGTGATAGTAACTGTTCATAGTGTAGTATAAAAAAGGGAAAAATATTACGGATAGTCAAATAGTCGATCGGTTATAATCGATCGGCTCCAACATAGGTGAATGGTAGATTTTCGGTAGGAGATGACAGGAACCAGAGCGTGCGTCGCTGGATGGTGCCCCGTTTTTGCATGAGCCTGCTTTGTGTGTCACATTCAAGATAATGACTCAACATCTCAAACAATGTTATTAGATTTAAATGTGCACCGATTGCCAAGTCATACAATGCTGGGAAACAATCTTGAGTGTGGAGCATGTCACAGATGATATTGCATGCAAGTTTGGGATAACGATAACGACTGCTCACGAAAACGCACTCTCATCTGATGCAACGTGATAATGATATTCAATCTCTACTATCGTATTTTGATTCTACGTGTTCTCCTAAACCGATTTGTTCCGTTCTAACTTTATTTATTTATTTATTTTTGTCAAATATCGTAAATATCAAATTTTTTACAAATAATCGATTATATTATAAATCTAGAGGCCAATTAGATTTGTAGGATTAATCTACATATTATTCTAAACCTATTTATATAGTTTCAAACGATTTTTATTTCTTTGTAAAAATGTTTAAAATCCATATTTTTATGAAAAATCGATTATATTATGAATCTAGAGGTAAATTATGATCAATTGACATAGTTATCTTAAAAAATTACAATTATTTATAAAAAATATTCAGACGAATCATCCAGAAATAACTCGGAAAACGTTTTGTTCTCTCTTGCGATGATCTTTTATACACCTATAAACTATTATAACTTTTTGAAAGAATGAAGATATTTGAATTCGACTTTCATAGGATTTTTCATAGTATTCTTCTGTACTCATTTATATAATTTTAAACGATTTTTAATTTTCGTGAAAAAATGTTAAATATCCATATTTTATGAAAAATCGAATATACCACAAATTCACATTCTAAATAAACAATAATTTTTGTAGTAAGGATGTTGTAAACAATGCAACATTGGAAGGAAAAGAGTTTGACTACTCTGAAAATATTGACTGCTTTTGAAAAGTCGATCGTATTCGCTATACTTCCACGCAAAATATTTCCGTTCAAAGAGACATCGTTCTGACCACGGAAACGGTTCGTGAGACTCCACCACCACCTCCCTTTCAAATTCATTCGTTCATTATTCTTGCTGATTTATAAAAAAAGTTGGTCAACATGACACGAGGGAAAACAGGTGTAGTTGAAGGAATGAGGAAAATTTAGTGAAAAAAAATAATGAAAAAATTTTTCCAAAACATTTTTTGTCAAAAATATTTATAAATATATAAGTATTTATATATTGACACGAACTGACTTATAATACTAGTTAAATTAATTAATTATGATAAGTAATTACGATAATTAATTAATTAGAATGTCACATTAAAAAATTTGGAATAAAAATAAATTAAATTAATCTTAATGAACCAAAAGGGGAAGGGACCTGAATACTCGTTCCTCTTGGTGCCACCTACAATGAAAACACAATAAACTGGTGTTCAAACAACATCAAACGCATTTTATTGATTAACATAATTATAATTCGGTCTACACACTTACACAGATTCTAATGAAAGTAACTCCTATTACACAAATTGCAAGGTCACTACACATTGATACGCTTACTGCGCAACTAAAAGGTCTCCATATTCAAGATAACCTCAAATGGAATTGTTACATTGACAATCTTAATTCCCAATTAAGCAATTTGTGTTACGCATTCCGAATCTTAGTTAACGCAGTTAGTCCACGTATTTCCCGTTGCGTTTATTTTGCAAACGTTTACTCCCATTTACGTTACGGCATTACCTTCTGGGGTAATTCCGGTCAGAGTATTCAAACTTTCAGAATTCAGAAGAGGATAGTTCGGATAATTTGTAAATCTCACCCCCGAAACTCTTGTAAACCTTTATTCAAGGAATTAAATATCTTAACACTTCCCTGCATTTATATTTATGAAACAGTCGTGTTTGTTAAGACCGAATTACTGAAGTGCCACCCTTTCTTTATACGAAACAGTCTCGTTCACGAACACTATACACGCAATAGTAGTAATATTCATCGCCCTAGAGTGTCAACCACTCTTTGCCAAAAAGGACCTTATCATTCGGGAATCGTTCTATATAATTCCCTGCCCAAGAATATAAAAGACATTATGAAATTGAATCTGTTCAAATCAGCGGTTAAAAACTACCTCCTGCACCAGTGCTTCTACAATGTAAAAGAATTTATTGATTTTAATAAAAGTTAAATTCGTCTTGTACTTTATCACGCCATTGCTGTAGTACTTTTTAAACAACTTATAACAATTTCAAAAACTATTTTCTTGCATGATTGTGTTGTCTTATGGCTCATATTAATTTAGTTTTATGTGTACTCAACTTTGGCACGGTTGTGTACATAAATTCTGTAGCCCCATCCTGGCCCGGGTTTTTCTCCGTTTTTCCTTCTGGTAGAGGCGGATTTATCATACAGGTTCTCTAGGCTTTGTCTAGGGGCGTGTTTATTGTAACAATAAATCGTGAATTTAGTGTTATTTCAATTCTTATGATTTTTAAACACTATACTCAGAATAATCTATAGTTCGATAATAACTTGTACATGTAATTTTTTGCTTAAAATTACAAACATATTGACATTCTATTAGTATTATAACTCGCAGCCAACTTTTTATCTTATCTAGGAACTTTTGCTGAAATTTTTGAATCCGCCTCTGCCTTAGGGCCCTTGATCGGAATTGATGGGATGGTCCCTTGCTTGCTTCCGGAGAGTAAATTAGTTTTTTTGTTCGTCCACGTGGTCATACGCAGTTTGTATTGTTTTTTGACAATAAATTTATTAATTTATTATTAAAAATGTTCTCTCGTTCTTAGAGTTAACTCACCACAGTCTTCTGTTACTGGGATCAGCTGTTCTTTGAGCTCGTAACACATTTAATGCACATACCACACTTAACACTGGGCCTGATGATGTTTAATTACAATTTACTTGGCCTTATAACAATTTCAAAACACTTTACACCTTTGTACATTGATCATAGTATCAGTTGATGTCTTACTTAATAATGAGCAAATTCATATTCCCTCTTGCGTGATTCTTGAGAACACTACTTCAATTCTCCTCGCAAATGTTCAATCCCTTTTTATCTTCTTTACAGCCCCATAGCTATTTTACTCCACGCTCGCGACTAGTTCCAGAGTTTCACTTTGTTACCCAAATCACTTTGCATTTCATTTAATAAGTCGTTATTTGCAATATTAACCTTTAATTACGTGGTCACTTGATTAATTGCTACTATCATGCCTTCTGGCTGACCATGCAGTGAACTCACGGTATGACATACTTTGCAAAGACGTTGCCTTCTCTGGGCTCACAATTACACGAAAGTGACTAATTTGCTGCTAACGTCTCTCTGAAATTTATTACTTTCCTTTCTAGCTGGAGTCAATTAATTATCTGACCGAACTTCTTAGGCGAGACGACCTAGTTCCTATTACCTGTTAGTTCTTGGCTTCTCACTGTTCATAATCCAGACTTTGGATACTCTAATACTGTTATGTACTCATTACTTGTGATTAAATTTGGCGCATCTTACATTCTGAATTCACTTGAGCTCGTGTAACATTGTTGATCGGCCGCACAGTTTATTCCACAAGTCTCATAATGTTACTTAATTTTGATGCACTGGTTAACTCGAATAGTTTATCACTCTAAACTTGTGAATTTCAAATGATTCGCACTTTGTTTGTCTCTACTGTTCCCGAAAACCGCACTTCGTTAATTGAATTTGTTGTATTGTTGCACTTTTGAGAAATACGACATTGTGAAGATATTACTTGGAATATCTTCAAATCAAAATCTAAAATTTAAATACTCAGAATCATTGTTCCACAGTTTGATCAAAAGTTAATTTTTGAACGAGAGAAAAAAGAAAACTTATGATGATCTGCTACGAACCGATCTGCACAAAAACTTCTTCTCTCTCGCGAATCATTTCACCGTACCTCTCTCATCAAAAACATACGCTCTCCTCTGTTCAAAAAAAACTTATCCTATCCTCTGCTAAAAAAACTTATCCTCTTCTCGAGTGCCCCGGTGCCCTCCTTTTTGTGGTAAAATCCTGTCATGTGACACACGTTTCTTAATAGTTTCTCCACCCAATGTGAGTTTAGTGCCTTTCTCCCCACTACAATTTTCATTGCTTATTTTCGAAAATAACTTTTTTGAAACTTCGTTTTGCCAATAGCCCCTCTTGGCTCCTCCCACCTTCATTTCTGATTGGTGGTTACAATTTTGCTTTCTTCCCAGACTTCGATAGCTACCGATGCTGGTCGTTCCGCCATTTTGTTCCCTCTCAAACAACAGCCTTTGTGACGGCTTTCTGCGCAGTTGCCTTGTGCGGGATGCTTCTTAGATCCCAAGTTTTATGACTATATAGCTCTATTGTCGCGGCGTTGGTTGAGCCTACCACCCGTCACGATTCTAGTTGGAACTTGCTTCGACCGTCAGCACCCTACTGGAACTTAAATTATACGACCTCTTTTGAATTTTGTGTCTGTGTAGTTTGCCGACAACCTTCCAAAATTTTCCGCAGCGAAACTTTTGTTTCATCCTTACCAGTGTCCCCTGAGATATCCGCAACGTACCCACTTCGTTCTTTTCTTCTGACACAAGTCATTACATCCCCGGACCTTATTTCCTTTTACGCTTCATTCTATGCAGTATTGCTTTGGGAAAATAATATTCCATGATATCCGCTCCGTCTGCGGGCTGTCTGTTAGAATAAATTTTGCTATTTGAGTTTCTAAAGGTTCTTTTTCCAATCGTTTCGGCATGTTCGAACTTGTCTCCTTCTCTGCGTGGGAACTCGGCACTGCTTCTTTTAGGTTTTGAGAATAAATTTTTTTTATAATTCTTTTTGTATCTTTCTATTTCTAAAGGAGCCTGTGAACCTTCGCCGGCAAAAATTTCTTTTGCCAGCGTGTGACTGTCCCTCGGAGTTCATCCTCTATCAACTTTTTCTGAATAGTAATTCTTGTTAATTTTTGAGAACGTGATTTAATTATTTAATTATTCATCCACGTTCTCAATATTAAAATTTGCTATATCTGTATAAATTAAAATGTAATATAAATTTTAAAATACTAACATTTGTTATCTCTCACTAAAATGATTCATCCATTTACTCAGAATCACTACGCAGACAGACAGACAGTCGTACGTTATATAAAAATCCACTTCTTTTGAATCAGAGGGATCCAAAACGAATATTTCCGCAAAAATCTCGTTTTCGATTTTTTCGCATTTCTGTACTTTCTTCATACTACACGCATGAGAAAGATACATGATGCAGCACTACGATATTTTTTCCAAGAGAAGATGATTTACCTTACAGCAGGTTTTGCTCACACGTAGATATCTACAGGCCATCTATGCTTCATCCAGACATCTATATCGATCCTCTTGTCGTAGACCCCAGTTGGTGAGACAACTATCCATTTCGCGCAGTTCTCCCTTCGTCGGCGAGCGTGCTCTAGGTGTTCTCCATCGTTGCTACCACTCTCAACGTTGGTTGAGTCTGCGCATTATTATTTCGCGACAACAAGGAGTGAATGAGTTACCAGTAGTCTCTGGTGGTGTCTCAGGCGTGACACTAGGTAGCTCGCGGGGCGGAGTAACAAGATGTGGCAGCATCCAGATGCAGGCGCTCGGCGTTGGACAAACATGCCAGTTGTGATGCCTTGACAAGGGCGACTTCCTGGCAGTATGCCGTCAGCGAGGATATAGTCATGTGACGGTCCTTAAACAATCACTCGATGGCCCAGAAGTGTCCCTCTCCATTAGTCAGATACGTCAGTTCGTTGTAATAAAAAATAAACTTTATTGTCAAAAAAGCAGTTGCAAACTGCGCATGACCATGTGTGTGTGTGTGTTGGGGGGTGCAATAAACTAAGTTACTCTCCGGAAACAAGCAAGGGACCATCGGCAGTGGCGGATTTAATATTTTCAAAAGAAATGATTTAATAAATACGTACTGTTCTACATTTATTATTCAAAATAAATTGTAGATATTAGTGCAGTAAAAATTCGAGATTAATAAAACAAAAGTAATAATGACATTCCCGCCCAAGGAAAATCCGCAACTACCCCGAGGAAAACCGTAAGGAAAACCCGGGGCAGGATGGGGCTACCGTGCCAGGGTTGCGTACAGTTAAAAATAAACTATTAAAAAACAAAGAGCAAAATCAACATGCATGAAAAAGGAATTTGATCAGTATTTAGTGTACTATAACAATGGCGTGGTAAAGTTGAAGAGATAATAACATCACTTACATCATCCGAAGACAAATGGAAAACAATATTTATAAAGAAATTGAAACTCTCATTAACTTCTTTTATTAAAATCTGTAAATTCTTTCACATTATAGAAAAAATAGCAAATTAAAAAGCTTTAAACCGCGGATTGAAAGAGATTCAATTTATTTATATCTTTTAGATATTTGGTAAGGGAATAATACAACATTATTCTTAAATGATAAGAGCCTCAAAGGCAAAGAGTTGTGACATGCCAGGACGATGAATATTAGCCTTACTACGAGTGTTGTGTTCGTGAACTAAACTATTTCTTCTAAGGCAGGTGTGGGATTTTAATGTACAAGGTCACAAATCCATCACACTTTCCCCCTACCCCTTTTTGTCTTCAAACAGGCACACGTGTAATTCTTATGTGGGGAAACAGGCTTCAAACCGGCACACCTGTGCACGACACCTGACACCCCACCTCCCCCATCACTCCTCTAATTATTACTATGTACTTCTGCTAACCCTCCACGTGGGCGAAGTTGTTAGTAAATGCACCTAAGCGTTCCACCTAGTAACAATGGCCTTGAACCCTACCTCCGATCACTCCATGTAGATAAGCTTGAATAGCACGCTACATTTCTCATTTACAAATACAACAATATATTTAAAAAATCACGATTTCTTCATAAATGTATATGCAAGGGAGGGAGAATATTTAATTCTGTAAATAAAGGTGTACGTGAATTTCGTTTGTTAGATTTACATATTGTGACACTATTTTTATTTATTTAGGGAACTGAATACTCATTTCTATGGGAGCCACTCACAAGGACAACACAACAATCTGGTGTTCGAGCAATGAACAAAACATTTAGTAACTCTTTGAAGCACAATTTACACTCTCCCAAAAGACACAAATAATCATTAATCATATATCGACCAGAGGGGCCACATTCCCACCAAAAAATAAAAATAAAACACAAATAATAATCACTGGCTTTATCATTTTACATTTACTAACTGTTAAGATTGTCATCATTTATCATCATCATCATCAAATAAACCTTCACTGTTTTTAATTCTATTCAATTTTTAACACTACAATTACACATTTATTTCTTGCAACAAAGTTACGCACTCATTCTACTTATAATTAACGCTAATATTTACTGTTTAATTGAACTTCTTCTCAGTCCCAATATTTCACTGATTCTATTGGCCTACCTCTCCGAGCGACTGAGTTTAATCAAAGCACTCATTCAGTTTAATGTTCTCGCTCATACTGGTAGCCACTATCAAACACATACTGACTCGCAAGCGCACTGCGATGATGGCTTTCACATTCGCCAACGATCGCAGAATACCTGTACAAGATGCCTGACTGTTGGAATGCAGAGGAGGAGGGTCCCTCACGGATGTCAGCACGGCTCCCCCGTGGATTATTTGCGAGCAGCGCCAACCAGCTTCCGCGTTTTATCGCAATGTCTAGTTCTCACCCGCAAAGCGTTCCGACAAACTTATCTCAACGCTGACGAAACTTATATCTCAACTCCGATAAAAAAAATTGATCTGAGCACTGCCAACAAAAATTCTATATGATTCGCGTCAGCATCTAATCGCTGCGACGGAGAACCATGTGGTCTGCGACAAATTAGCGCGATCTGAGCAACGTCTCAGCGCTGCCAAAAAAAAGTTTCTGTGAATAAAAATTCTATTCGGCTGAGATAAATACATCTGAGCAAAAATTCTATCCGTCTGAGCTAAACACATCTGAGCTGACGAAAATCTTTACGTCTGAGCTGCCGAAAAATCTTTACGTCTGAGCTACACACATCTGAGCAAATAATTCTTTACGTCTGAGTAAAATCTGGTATGAGAGCGAAATTTTGAGTGTTCTGCCTTAAATGGGCTCTATCCCTTCTTTCTCCCGAAAATCTTCAAAATTTTGAATGTCACGTGACTGACAACCCCCAATGCCGAAATGATTTCCCCCTCTCACGCCCTGACTCTCATTGGAACCTTTTAAAAAATCTTCAACTGATTTCTGGAACGTTCTCAACGACGCTGTGGCTTTTAACGATTTTTCTAGCAAGTTCGTACATGTTGCTAGTTTCTGCACATCTGTGGTTTGTTACGGAGGGTATTTCTTTTCCCTCATCCCCTCGCCAGCCTGCGATTTCTAAACCATCATAAATTTTTATTCGACGTGAAAGAAACGCCGACGCATGGGTCACCGGCCTTGTACCGCGCCCACGGTCCTTCGCCGACCTCCAACGAACTTTTCCTTTTAAACTTCTATGCTCTTTCTTTTAAATTTCATAATTAATCCGTAAATTATTCAAAACTCACAATATAATCAAAATAATTCTCGTTTGAATTCTAACAGTTTGAATGTTATGTATGGATTGGCCTCAGAAGATAATGAGAATTGCAAAATTCACGCTGCGAGAAACGTTTTGAATAACAATGGTGGCTAAACTTGGGAAGGCAAAGCATAGTTGAATAGTTTGGAATTAAAATTATGAATATGGCAATTCCATTTTAGGTTGTCCTGCAAATGAAGCCCTAAAAGTCTAAAAGCATCTTATAGAAGACTTTTCCAGGATCTTTGAGAAAGTTAGCAATAGTGAGTGAATTGTTTCCAACATTACGTTCATTTCCTTTCATATGTAATGGTTTCACTTTAGCTTTTTTTAAATACGTAAGGAAACACACCTTCTGACAATGAGCTATTGAAAATATAAGTGGATTTAATATAAGTAGAGAGGAACATTTTACTATAAATTCAGGTATATCATCTATCCCTGCTGAAAATTTATTTTGTAAAGAACCGATAACACTCATAACTTCACTAAAGTTAGTCTGGGAAGTGCAAATAGAATGCGGTACGCGTGTGGACGTGATTCGTCGACATTGGTTTTGAGTTACTGATTTCGATATTTTATGTATTTTTGAGAAATAGAATTAAACAAATTTGCGATGTCCTATGAATTTGATACAATTTTGCCATCTTCTAGTAGTGAAATGCTTTCTTGGCGATTTTGTGATGGGGATGTTTTTTTTACAATGTGGTATTCTACATTGTTTTAGTCCGGTTGTTCGATTCTATTATCTGTCTGTCGTTTTCCATTACATTAGCTGAATAGATTACTATTCGAAGAATGGATTTATATTTACAAAAATAATAATGAAATTCGGCCGGTTGGTTATTGAGTTTTGAATGATAACACGTTTGTTTTTGGAAGAAATTCTGATCCCTTGATTTATCCATCGACAGTTATTGTTTACTTTAACAAACTTACGTTTTATAGGAAAGTAAAACTTGTAATACTTCAAGAATATTGAAAAAAAAATACATTGAATTTATCGTTGGTACTTGCACATTTATACACGTCATCCCACGTTCACTAATGTAAAAGATTTTTAAAAATTGTTAAATTATTTTTGTTAAACCGTCTAGTAATCTTGTAGATGATATTTCGTGTTTTTAATTTATCTTCAATGGTAAAAATTTGGGCAAAGTGGTCGCTATACACCGCTTCAATTACTTGAGCAGTATACATGAGTCTTTTGTTGACAATTATCTGGTCCAGCAACGTTTGAGATGAACCAGACACGCTAGTGGGATCGATTATTGAAGTAACAAGATTCAAGGAACTGGTTAGATTATTGAACCGATTCTTGGGATTGTGCGCGGAGTCCGATTCACTGAGTAAATCGATATTGTAATCGCCACCGATAACTATTGATTTCGTATATTTATGTTATACGATTTAATACGATTTCGAAATTCAGGAAAAATATTTCAATATCAGATTGAGGTCTGTAGATACTCAAAACTATAATGTTTTTATTGGTCAAATGAAGTGGAGAGAGTTCGAAAATTCAATCCAAGCAGAATTTCTCGTAACATACCAGTGGGGAGAATAAAATGTCATTTCTAACGTAGATACATGTTCCGCCGTGAGGATGATTANCATACCAGTGGGGAGAATAAAATGTCATTTCTAACGTAGATACATGTTCCGCCGTGAGGATGATTACCTTTGAAATTATGTCGACAGTAAAAACTAATTAAAGAATTATTTGGAATAAAAGTACTTTTTATGTCATTACCAGAGAGCCAACGTTCTGTTAGACATAACAAATGAAATGGATAGACTGGTAAAAGAATTTCTATATCTATTACTTTGTTGGAAAGCGACTGAATATTATGATGTAAGACATGTATTTTTTTCTCGAGGGATGTAATTGAATTCATATGGTTCAGGAGAATTTACATTTAATTGTCATCTTCGAGCAACACATCAAACTTTCGACCGAAAGTTATAACCGTGTTTTGTTGCGGAAGGAGTCGGGGTCGGTGAAACAGATTTGGACGGGAAAGATGAGATAAGGGGCAGAGACAAGTCAAGGACAGGAGAAGAGATGGAAGTAGGGAGAGATGGAGAAAGTGACGAAGTAGCAATAGGGGTGGGTGGTAGATTTGGTGTCGATGGAGGAGGTGAGGTAAAGTATGTAGCTAAGAGAGAAACGAAGCGTTGTTTCCCGGATGGTCTCAGATGAAGGCCGATAAAGGCCTTGGCAGAAAGGTGGGATTGCAGATCAACAAATGTGATGTTTGTGTTTGCCAGGTTCGTCTTAGAGCGATGTTTGCGTTGTGAATTTCATTGTTCAAGTGTGGCATGTTGTAGCGTGAAAGCAGTTTAGAAAGTATGATGTTAGTGCGTTGGGAGGTTGTTTGGATTTTTGAATATGTTCACTAGGGTTGAATTGANTGCGTTGGGAGGTTGTTTGGATTTTTGAATATGTTCACTAGGGTTGAATTGATTGCCTAAATTTAAATTCTTTTCCCACCATTTATAATTACTGTATCCCGCTCTGTGAGTTTTTCCGTGTGGGCGTCCAGTTCTCTGGTAACTTCAGCCAAACGAGCGTTTGACTTAAAGAAACAGGATACAGAGAAATGGTTGGAAACAATTTCACGCATAATGGAGGACGTTTGGCGGTCATGGGAATCGGTTAAAATTAGAAGCTAGGTTTGTGCGTGGAAGTGTTGTCTTTCACAGTGTTGGGCAGTATAATTTTACGTGGTTTTTGGACACCTGTGCTGACCATAGCGGGGTTTGCGGGGAGGAGGGTTAACGGGTTTGGGTGAGGAATAGGATGGGGTGAAAGAAGGGGGAAATGGGACATGTCTTCTAAGACATTTTTTGTCAAGAGATGTGGTGGTGCTTGTGTTTTGATGGAACCGGGTGACAGCAGTTGGAAGGTCGGCGACGATCCCTAACTGTTGTCCAACCGCCGTTAGAGTTTTTATTGACCTCCTCCCGAGCACTGATACGAGTATCGATATATTGCATTAAGTGTTCGTACGCCTTCTGGAGATCAATTTTGAATGCGTTAAGGAATGCGATCGTGTTCATTGTTGTGACTTGGTTAATAACTTGGAACAAAAGCGAATGCGATACAAGAAAGTCGACAACTAGAAATGAATCAGATGCTTTTAGAGAGATAATTAATTATTATAATGAAATAAGAATTTTAGTTAAAACTATTGAAAACTTTTATCGTACTAATGTTAAGGAGACAAATTTAAGCAACTGTTTCAACGAGTACTACGACAATGAGAGTTTGATATCTTCAGAAATTTGAAAAAAATACTTAAAACAAATTGGTAGTGCTTTTTCTTTATGCTTCCAGAAAAATATAAATTATGCTGTCCTACACTTTATCACACCTTAGAATAACTCTAAAATAATCATAAGAAAATGAGAGTTTGTAAAGTTCGTTTGACTAGTTCAACTATATTAAATCCACTCGTAAATATTTTTAATAGTTCTTTATCGGAAGGAGTGTTTCCCAATATATTTAAGAGAGCTAAAGTGAAACCTTTACACAAGAAAGGAAACAAACTTAATATTGGAAATTACCGACCAATATCTCTACTACCCA